>OU343217.1:112155237-112167737 GCA_910596185.1 Chrysanthemum makinoi
AATAATAAGAACATATCCTTCTGCATATGCATGATTATGCAATGCGATTTTTTCTCACCTAAAAATTACTCGTCCGGCTAAGAGCTTAAGATTAGAAGCATCAGAATCTACCATGATGTGTAAGCTACCCTATATTTAATAACCTCGCTCTCATGAAGGAGATGGTCGCGTATGTCGGCAGGCAATTCTAAATAACAACAGGTATTAGGATGATTTATTGGTCCCGATTCGGCAATTTGCTATATCCTGTTTGAAAAGCTAGACCAATATTTGGCCCGCTGGTAGGTAACTATCATTTTTATAGTTCCATTACATGGAATCGGCACGAGGCATGTTGCAAAAATTGTTGGGTTATAAGGGTATATATTTTGAATGATATTTTTGACTAGTTTTTAAGCCCGTAGATGTACGAGATTCACAAAGGATACAATTAATAATTATATTAAAACTATATTCATTGGTTGTGAAATAAAGGTATTTTATTTTGGTAAATCGCTAAATACCTTAACGATTTATTGTCCTCTAAAAAATCAGAAAGGATACCTGGCGAGTTGAGATCGATATAGAATTTCATATTTGTCGTATGAACGAATGAGCGTCATGCTTACTTCGTTTTATACAGAATTATCTACAAAATCATTTTCTATTTTTTTAAAACAACATATCTTACAAGCGGTAAATCTTGAAATATAAAAAATACACCATCGTGGCGAGAATTAAATTATCTTTACATAGATATGCTTTTACATATTTTTTTAAAAACATTTTTCAAAATGGTCCGAAAAATCATATATGATTTTTCTGAATCATATATGATTTTAAAAATCATGTATGATTCGATTTTCTGAATCATATATGATTTTTACAATCATATATGATTCTCAAAAATCATATGTGATTAGTAAAAATCGAATCATATATGATTTTCACAAATCATATATGATTTTTGTTTACCAAAATTTTGAAAAATTGTTAAAATATATAGTAGTGCATATCATAGAAAGATAATTTAATTCAAATCGCGATGGTATAATTTTTATCGTATTAACGATTAACGGTTTTGCGAGATATTTAATTTTTTAAAAAAGGGTGAAAGTTTATCATAATAAAAAAATGAATGGCTATTATTGGTTGATTGGATCTATGGTAAATTTTGGTTATATATTGAACTTTTGCCTACCTTAACTATGTTCATTGTCCTGACCTCTAAAAAATCGCTAAATACCTTAACGATTTACCAAAACTTTGGTATTTCCAAATTCCTTCTTTTCGATATTTTCATTATTATTATTATTATTATTATCTATAATACTATAAACTTGAGTCCCTTAATTTAATGTGCAAGAGTGAATGTGCACAACAATTTGTACGGTACAATCCGTGTAAAGCCATATGATTGAATATCAAGTATTGAAATATGTAAAATTCAATGAAGTCGTCATTAATAGGAGGTATACGAAGAGACATGAAGTTACATTGTGATCATTACTTGGAGGTATACAAAGAAACAATGCATTTAATTGTTGCAACACTTCATATTCATCTCAAGGAGCCTATAAATAACACATGCATTTCTTAAACTTTCCACACCATGGAGAAGAAAAAGTAGTTGGCGTTCATTATCTGCTAAAGCTGGTAATTATTTAACCTTCTGTATCCATGCATGCATATAAATTTTGATTTCCTTTTGCATGGCAAACACATGCATGCATGCACATTTGAATTCTTATCGTAAGATAAACCAATTAAGACCATATTGAAGGCATATTGTAGTGGTATTAAATAATGCTATTATCATGCACTTGAGAGGTTTTGAGTTAATAAGATCTATCACTTTAGTAACCGAACCATTCATCATGGAGAATGGTTTACTCCTCCAGCGTTTAAGGTAAGTACCCGTTTATGCTATTTTACCCATTTGAGATAAAATACAATCCAAATGGACCTAATAACAACCAAATAAGCAGGCCAAGCGACATTTCTCATTTTTTCATTCATTTTAAAGTTTATTTTGACATATAATAGAAGATTTTACATTTGATGTGTTCTCTATCATAATAGGTTCATGTTCAATGAAATAAATGATGAGTCAATAAATCGATTTTAATTTTATATAATAATAATGATAAATTATTGTAACATGCTAGGGATGCATATCATTAAACTTTGTTTTTGATATAATATTAACAAAATCAAGTTTAGAGGATAATAATACGATATGGATTCATTCATTTTATGGAAAATGTTCCTTTTACGGTAGAGCACTAATGTGCCCATCTTCAAATTCTCCACTATTGAAAAGCAGTTTAATTTGATCTCATAAAGTTGCCTTACGGTAAAGAATAGCTAAAAGTTGGCCCCATCGACACTAATGGTGTTTGAACAAAGTGGGTGTTGCATGTGTCATGTTGTGAAGCATTTGTTGTTAGGGTTAGGTGTTAACCTACTATTTCATTTGTTAATGATAGTGAGCGAGGAGCTAAGGCGAATGTCCGTGAGAGAGATACGGAGTTCTTTGGTGGTGTATATTGGTGGGAAGCTTGTTTGGTGGAATGGAAAGGTTAATAGCGACATATTCTTGGTGAATGTGGGTTTTGAAAGAGCTAAAGCTCTTTGGCTTTGATTTTTAGTTTGACTTTGACTTTGACCTCTATAATGAATATTTGTAACTTTTTAATAAATAATGAAGCTTGGATTAAATTTTAGTATACTCTGCGGGGTTTAATCTTTAGTAAGTGAACATTGATTGAGAAATAGACTATATAATTTTTTTTTGAATGGGGAAATATATAATATGTGTAAATATTTTCGGTGCACATGATATCGGTGAAAGAAGTATGATGTAGAGAATTAAGTAAACACATGAAGTGGTTTCAAAGGTTCTTATGTATAATACATAATATAATTCATGATTTGTGCACAAAATCATATGCAGTACAAACATGCCATGCTTCACAAAATCTCTCAATTGAATGTAATGAAATGAAGGTGAAGCCCTTCCCACTACATGCACTTTGATGGATTTTGGTCATTTATGTTCAATGGATCTTTATCATTTATGTTACTTTGATCTTACTATTATACCGTTAACAATGTTTTAAAATGTGTAGTTACACTAGAAATCGAGTTTTAAACATTGATCGAAATATCATATCTTTGTAATTGAAATTTATATAATTTGCCATCACCTTACGCGAAAAGGTTTAATTTATTTACTTATTTTATTTAATTTAATATTTTTCATTTTGTAATTGTTTTATGTCGTTTTTAATGTTTAATTCTATTAATGAAGTATTAGATTGTTTAATGAATGTAATTGTTGAGGGCAAAAATTTTAAATTATAATTATAAAAAAAGTGAGTCCCAACAAGTAGTGTGTTATTTGGTGTTAAATAACTATCTTAAATAGTTTATGTAAATGGGAAAAAAAATAATTTATGTAACTAAAATAATAGGAACCGAATGACCAAACTTTTAGTTATGAAAAATTAGTTAATTATTCGACCGATAAGCGTGTACATATAAAATACCATGAAAATAAAAAAAAAATTTTTGAGAATCACATAAATATCTTATTAACATGAGAAGCCATAAGCAACGTAAATAAAATCGTTTTTATAAGAGCAAAAACATAACAAAAGTGACAAATAAATATGGAAAATAACGAATATATGCATAATTCATATTAAAATATTAAATAAACTAATTTAAATACAAAACTTATGATAACATCAATTGCAATTTCAATACTTTCATAGCAAACTTTAAGCCTGATATACGTAAAAACACGTATATATTCAACCCAATATATATTACAGCATACGCGGGTTTTTGTAGCCTATACTCTTATAAGGTTAATTGTCTAACTAAAATAATAGTAAATTAAATTAATGCCATGGTACAAAAAACAAATGTAGTCATCTTTACAATTTGGGGCGTTGACCAAAATAAAAATTAGTCAACATTATTATGTAGTAAATGCAATTAAAGTTGAAGAAGCAACTTTGACAAATTTACCTCCGTCATACGATAACAATCTTATGATACCATCAATGAATATCTTATATGTAGCTACTTTGCATACAATATTACATAAAAAAAAATTATACATTCGATAAATACAAAATCGGTGCTTATCAATATTCATTTTTTTTTCAGTGTATACTATTTATGTTAAAACGTAAGACACATTACTTTTGTCTTTTCAATGTTAACTTATTTAAAAAAAAAAAAAAAAGTAAGTTTGATTTTGATCGTCGCCGCAAAGCACGATCATATTTTACTCGTTTCTAAACGTTGCTAGAAGAGCAACTCAATCAGTAATGTGAAAGCAGTGAATGGGAATAATTTTACACCAACTTTCCGACCGACTTTTTAGACTTTAAAAAGTTTGACTTTAAGAATGTTTGTGCTTTTTCGATTCTTATATTGACTTTGCTAATGACTTGATGAATGAATTTTCTAAGTCCACTTTTCAGTTCTAATAAAAAAAGACTTGTAATATCATTATACTATATATAATATATTAAAATAGCAGTTTTGATACTATTTAAAATATTGTAGCACTACAGTGCTTTGAATAGTAAAATCAAATTTTGACAATTTTTACTTTAGACTATGAGGTTATTGATTCATTGCAAAGTTAGTATTTAAGGACAAACTTTGCAAAATGCTGATAACTTTAGAGACTTTTTCCATAAAGAATCATATTATTTTCATAAATACTTTACGAAAATAGTATTTGCGGTTACCGACAATTTGCATATTTAGTCCTTAATAACAAAAATAATTTCTTGATAACCGTTTCATTTCGAATTTAGATTAACGCAATATTTCCGCAACAACGCAAAGGTGCCCCGCTCGTTAAATGTTAATTACACAAACTTTGCATGTAATTTATATATTTTTTCACCTTTCATCATAAAACTTCTAAAATTATATTGCTTGTCCATGTACTTGTCATTTTGTAATAGACCACTCATTTGACCATTAGTTCATTAGTTTATGTTGTTAACTGTATCTATGTAAGGATATTTTGGTCCTTTACATTTGATCACAAGGGTATCTTTAATGGTGGAAACGAGCCATTGACTCGGCTGGAAGGCTTGGTGGCTTCGTTTATATATATATATAAAGCTTCGAGTTGGGGACAGCTCATTCCAAATATCAAATTTTGAGCTCAAGCTCGGCTGGTGAAATTTTTTACAAAATCGAGCTCGACTAATTTATATAACGTGCTGAAGGACATAAAGCTCAAACGAAGCTCGGCTCGTTAATCACATTAGGCTTAAGCTTGTTTATTTCTTTTAAGCTCATTTATATATAGCTATATGTATGGAATATATATATATATATATATATATATATATATATATATATATATATATATATATATATATATATATATATATATATATATATATATATATATATATATATATGGTAAAGTTAAAATAAAAAGACAAATATCCGTAAAAAGAATAAAAAGATTTTTTTTTTTAAATATTCTTCAAAAATTCCAAAATAATTCTACAAGATTGGGTATGTTGGTGCATAAAACTTTTGTGAAAACATTTTTTATAATTTTGAGTTTTGATACATCTTTTTTAATGCACAAAAAACAAATTTTGATGCACAAAATTTTCAACTTGTTTTAGTTAGATCTTGCAATGTTATTTTGATTGAAAAAAAAGTCAAAAGAAGTTGGGTGCAAAAACTAATTTTTGATGCACAAAAAACGATTTAATCTTAACGTATTTTTTCAATAATTTTTCGGAAAAAATATCCATTTTAGAAAAAGTTTTTCACAACTTTTTCATGCACTATCATACCGATCTTGTGGAATTTTTAGGAATTTTTCGAAATTTTTTTGAAATATATATATATATATATATATATATATATATATATATATATATATATATATATATATATATATATATAGGGTAAAGTTAAAATAAAAAGAAAAATATCGTAAAAGAATAAAAGTTTTTTTTAAATGTTCTTCAAAAATTCCAAAATAATTCCACAAGATTGGGTATGTTGGTGCATAAAACTTTTGTGAAAACATTTTTTATAATTTTGAGTTTTGATACGTCTTTTTTAATGCACAAAAACAAATTTTGATCGCATAAAAATTTTGATGCACAAAATTTTCAACTTGTTTTAGTTAGGTGCACAATGTTATTTTGATGAAAAAAGTCAAAAGAAGTTGGGTGCAAAATCAATTTTTGATGCACAAAAAAGCGATTTAATCTTATGAAGCGTATTTTTCATAATTTTTTCGGAAAAAATATCACTTTTAGAAAAAGTTTTACAACTTTTTCATGCACTATCATTCCTATTTTGTGGAATTTTTTAGGAATTTTTAGAGAATTTTTTTGAAAAAAATCTTTTTATCTTTTACGAATATTTTGTCTTTTTATTTGATCTTTTATTATATATATATATCTATATATATATATATATATATATATATATATATATATATATATATATATATATATATATATATATATAACGGAGGCATTTGCATTAATCTTGCCATCTCAATGCCACCTCAATGCCCGATAATTGTTTTTCATACCACATAAGCATTTTTGGTCCAACTAAGCAATTTATTAATCCACATAAGGAATAGTATATAATTTTGGATTTAGCATTATAAATTATATAAATTTTTAATTTTTTTTGTGAAATTCGATTTTTATAAAAAATGACAATGGTGAGATTTGAACTTGTGTTGTTTGTAAGAATAGCATTAATAAGTTGTGTGTTTACCACTTAGGCAACAAGTTATTTTGATAATTTTGTTGCATTCTATAATATATAAATAGCTTTATGAATTTCGAATTTAATAAAAAATTTAGAAATCTGTATTGTTTTAGGATTGTGTTTGTGTGTTGATTTTTACTTAAAATAAGATTATGATAAGTTTGGTATGGATTCATTGTTATCTTAACTCTTTCCTTATTGTTTAACCTAATCTCATACTATATATACACCCTCAATACCATATAATATTATTGTTTACAATATTTGAGTTTGTGCAGAAAACCTTGGATTCAACAATGGAGGCCATCAGTTTAATGAGACAAAATTAGAGTCTGATGAAAGAGTTGCAAGGCAAGCAAAAGCGGAAGCAGCTATTAGTGGCTTGGATATTCGTTTGAAGGTTGAAGAACTTGAGCAAGCGCAGCAGCATGCAAAAGAAACAAATGAGATGGTTGTACATTTTTTCTTATTTTTATTTGCAAAAGTATAAATGTCTATGACTTTTGTAGATGTTTGAAACTTTGAATTATCGGTGTGTTATTTGGACTCTACAGCATGTCAAAGAAGCATGATCACAAAAGTATGTCTTAGCTACTTAATTGAAGAAGCTGCAGTCTTGTGTGTCGGATGTGTTTCATGAAGGAAGCAAATCAGTTACAGTTCTTGATGAGGTACTACTACTTTTGTAAAATCAGATAAACAGTTTATTAGTTGATAAAAAGTACTTACTCAAACCAACTTGAACCACCGCAAAATTACCTATTCTGACCCATAAGAGGAAGTTTAATGAATATCAGACTAATACTTGCAATGCAGAGATGGGCTTCGGCTAACCCTCGGGGAGCTAAAAGACTACTCATGGGTTTAGTTGAGCACGACTCTGAATTGAACATTGACGTTCATGCTCAAGGTGAGTAACAGTTCTTTCCTTATACATCGTAAAAGAATTGATTGCAGTAATAGTAATTATAAAATTAGAATGTGGTGGTAGAAGACTGTTGGGTAAAGGGGAGTAATCCTGCACCCTGGTAAATATATTAACCAAAAAAACGTTTAAGTACAATGGATATGAGTGAAATCCCATATCTCAGCCCGTTACATAGGCAAAAAGCTTATATAACAAGATACTTCCTATTTTCTAACAAGAAAATAAACCACTACTCAAATGATAACATAGGACATAACGAAAGAAAATTACTTCCTAGGACCTTGAAGCTTGGTGCCATACATGGCATTAAAGACATCCAAATTCCCTAGAAGATCATAAACCTGATTCGCATAGTCATCGTAGTCATAGTCATCATACTCATTTTCAAACTCTTGGCCACCACCCACTAGATTAGCAAACTCATCAAATGGGTTAGCAACCACCTCATCTTCAGAATCAGAAACCACGATCTCTCCCACTTTAGAAAAAGGGTTAACTCTCTTAGTAGAAGAGACGGGCGAATTACAAGAATCACTAGTTATAGGAGACACACCCGACTCCATCTCTTTCAAATCACTCACAAGGGGTTCTTGTGATGCAATACCCATCTTAGTAGACTTATCTTCATTAACTTCCATTGTACGACCAGAATCTAGATCCTTGTTTGTATCATTAGAAGGAATACCAAACGTATCCGTATTTTCCATGTTAAGAGCATCAAACTGGTTAGATGTAGATATCTTTGTTCCACTCGAACTAGCCACATCAGAAGCATTCTTCTTAGTGACGTCCACTTTCTTAGGTTCAGGGGGAGTCTTTTTGGGTTGATATTGAAGCTGCTTACCACAAGCAGGTTTAGTAAACCGCCTTGACCGGAATAGTAGACCCACCTTGCTTTTCCTTCTTCTTGTTATTAACCATCTTGAAACCATCATTAACATGCTTAGTAGGCTGAGCAGGAGGTTCAACAACTTTAGGACATTCAATTAGGGTATGACCAAAAATCTTACATTTATCACAATGAGGTGGTTTCCACTCATATTCAACCCGTATCTTCTCAATAGTCGAACCCGACCCATCAAGTAACGGTATCTCAACGGTAAGGTGTCCTAAGCACCTCATCCAACTTCACTTCAATCATGCATCTAGCAAAACTACTACTGACCCCGAGTCCTTGCACATTTGGCTAGTGAAAGCATCTAACCTTTTAGGCGTGCCTATCAATGTGGCAAGGAGACTAAGGCCATCATCAGAAAACATAGCAAGAGGAACATCATGGAATTTAACCCACACCGGGATGTTGGTCAAATCCTCTTTAAGTAATTTGGTGTTCAATGTCCATGGTTTAAGAATAATAGGTACATTTCTAATCAACCAATGACCGTTTTCAAGAACATCATTAACATCTTTTTTCGAATTGAACTTAAAAAAGAAGAACCCCTTTGCATTCATCATTACCTTGAGTATACCAAACTTAGCCCGCATTAGTACAAAGTAATCAACAACAGGAAAAGCAAGTCGTTGACCAAGGAAATACCCATACAAAGTATTCTCTAACCTAGTGTTCACCTCTTCAACCACTTTCATCGGGACAGAAAGATCCACACCATTAGCTTTCATATTACACTCCAACCTACGAAAGTTTGACGTGTGTTTCTTAAGTTCAATAGAAGTAACACCAGCATACGATGTAGAAGACTGTTATTGCATACTCCAACCATTTGTACATTAGTGCTTATCGTCAATGTTATAACCTAGGTCTAGCTTAAGGGTTAGCAATAACAACATGTCCTGATTCTTTATGAATTCATGTACGCTTTAATATACGAATGATGTTTCTTATCTCTCTTGAATAGATATTATTGTGTTAAATGGTCACTTTGAATTGAGTAGTAATGATTCTTAATGAATCATTGGCGTTGCTGTCTTTTTCATGTTCTTATTGTATTATTATTTCACGTGTAGGATGATAGTCGTTTAATCATGACATGTATAAGAATTTTATTTTTAATTTAGTGTTTTTCTGACCCATAATTTGGAGCAGGCACACCCACACTTGCTTGGGATCCATCAAAGTAGAATGGCGTTGCCACTTCAAATGGAATAGGATCCAGTTTATGTAGATACAAATTAAACATTATAATGGGATCCTGAGGCGAAGACAGTCAAGTGCTAAAGTGGAATTGGAAAACAAAGTCATTAAATCTAGAAAGGTATAAGTTTTTTAGACACTTTTTTTTATCCTTGAATTCATGATTCTTCTGTTATAAAAAATATGGAATATGGGATGCCTATTTCATACAATAAGACAACACACATTCTCTCCTTATAGGTGCACTCCCTGCCGTTCTCAGCAGCCACAATGGCATTCATGAAGGTTAGATTCCTTTTTGTGTTCAATCAAGCGATGTTGCTGGTTTCCTAAGTACATGTAGGTTTTTATGTGTCTTTTTGTTACTTTTCTTATGAAGGTGCTTTCTCGGCAACAGAGATTGGTGGGTCTTTGGGGTTACAAACCATCCGTCTTATAAAGTGTATTGTTGATCTTGAAAGGGGTAGTGGTTCAACTAATCTTATTGATGGACCAATATGTGAGTGTATGATTTTTGCCTATACTATTCTTAGAAGTGCTGATGTTTTTTCTCATATTCATTATTGTTGTTTTCTCACAGCTTCTAAAAAATTATGTATGAATATCCCTTTGCAAGCCAACATAGTGCACCTGTTTAAGTTGATTCACCTTATAAGTTTGAGAACAAAAGAGCACGCTTTAAGGCTACAGAAAACCAAGGTAACAGTAACATTTTTTTAAGTATACTTAAATATTAGTTAGTTTTATAGAACTAATGGTCTCCAACTGCGATGATTGTAATATTCACCAGAATGTCAGAATGTGTGTTGTAGGATTTTCTTGCAACGTAAGTAGAAAACCATTTGTTTGTTCACCTGGAGAGAAGTCCACTTCTATTGTAAATGTAGGTATGCGTTTGAAACTATGTTTACATTGTTGTTGTTTTTATACTTTTGCTGATTTATGTAGCTGCATCACTATCATTTGACACATTATAGTTTTGTAATATAAACAACTATCCCCATTTATGCTGATTCAATTCTACGTTATACATCTTTGTCCTTTTTAAAAAGCTTTGTTTTACATTGTCGGATGCTATCTTCATATGTATAACCCTGCTTTTTTATTTTTCTTTTTTACTATTGTTTGGCACCTTATGTTTTTCAACATAAACAGGTAATTTCACTTCTCCTAAGTCAGTGCGTCTGCAAAAAGGCGAGTATCAGAAGACTCACCAACATCCTTCTCATGTGCTCGGGTCACCACACACAATGTCTGTAGGCGTGTTGGCAAAGCCGCCTCACAGAACCCTGCTAACCCATCTGTAGGATCAGCCAGAGAGGGACCTATTAGATGGATACGTTAGTTGGTCTACTTCACTTTAGGTTTTCTTAGTTGATCCTCATTTTAATTAAGTAGGCTGGGTGATAGGACTTATATATTTTCTTGAATGGACAGCCTGCAGTTCCAACCAATAGCATCGAGGTGAGACTTCTAACATGCCTATACTCTTCTTCATTAATTGATGTGAATTTAATTAGAGTTCCAATGTAGTTAAAAAAAATATTGTTCTTTTATCTTTCTTTTGATTACGTGAGTTCTCTAAATATCAAAAATATTTATCTCTGTGCTCTCACTGTTGAAGCATGGTCTCAATGTTAGTTGACATATATACCAAACATTGCTTTTTTTTAATAATTTTTATCAACTATGCCATCTATATTATCTTTTTCATAATTTTTTTTGGAGCTGCTACTCCAAAGAAAATAATAGAGAATACGAAGGAAGAGAATATTACACTGACTGAAATACAAAATCATGTCAAGGTCAGTTATAAAAAAACTATATGATTTTAAAGTGTATACTCTACGCATTGCTTAAAGTTTTCTAAGTAACATATGCATTGGGGACCCTCCTGTTGTTTTTTATATAGGTAACAGGTATGAAAATATATCTACATTTGAGTAAGCCGATATTTATGTGTTAATATTCTAAGTGTAATTGTAAACGGAGTATCAAAAAGCATGCTTCCTATAAATATACAGGCAAAGATCCAACAGTTATATTTAACCAAACACCAGAAAACATACCAAACCGCTATGGCCCAACAGACCACATCTGTAGCAAGAAACCTCACTTGGACCTTCACCATAGTTGACACAAAAAAGATGACCAAAACATTTTCAAATGTAACATTGTATTTCCTGAAAAAACCATTGATAGACGCAAGTTAGAATAGTAAAAAGTATTAATGTAATTAACTGAAATGAAAAACGAGTGTGTTTGTTGTCTGGACTTTGGAGTATAATTATCAGAAAGTAGATGAGATTGACCTTGAGGTCATCCTGGGAGTATACAGTCCTGCATGTGTTTTACACTGACAACTAACAATCTGAAACATAAGGACTCTGAAGGTTCAACTTCTGCTCTATATCTAGGTTAACATGATATCGTCTTGCAGGATGGGGTTGTCAAGAGAACGAGTTAGGCAGGTCGGGCTTACACATATATATTGCTAATTGCAGTCTCATTTAGTTCTATAATATAATTGAAGTCTCATTTAGTTCTATAGTATAATTGGAGTATCTGAAGCTTTTAAGGCAGGCGGATACGGGATGGTAAGTACCATGCCTACACTTTACATTTAATTTTACAAATCGTGAATAATTGAGGAATATTGTGTAGGTGTATAAAGGAATTCTTCCTAATGGACAGCTAATTGCTATC
>OU343217.1:112172737-112242370 GCA_910596185.1 Chrysanthemum makinoi
ATGTTTCAAAACAAGTATGTTTGACAACATGTATGTTCTCATGAACATGTATGTTTACTGCTCGAAAAAGTGGTCTATGTTGGTTATCAACAACCAAAGATAGAGCCACACATGCCAGATCATGCACAACAGACTGCGTTTGGTATACCAGGAGCTTCTTCTATGCATGCCATGATGAGTTTGACTTCAAATAATGATTTTATCTAAAAAAAAATACTCATGCTATCATCTTTTAGGTTTTCGTTTTAGGTTATTATCTTAACATTGTGTTACCGTTTTATACTATGCAATGAATTTATGGATTTTTTGTGGGTTATCAAAAAAGTATTTAATATGATGTGTAATTAAACATGCATGTTTCAAAACAAGTATGTTTGACAACATGTATGTTCCCATGAATATGTATGTTTACTGCTCGAAAAAGTGGTCTATGTTGGTTATCAGCAACCAAAGAGAGAGCCACACATGCCAGATCATGCACAACAGACTGCGTTTGGTATACCAGGAGCTTCTTCTATGCATGCCATGATGAGTTTGACTTCAAATAATGATTTTATCTGAAAAAAAATACTCATGCTATTATCTTTTAGGTTTTCGTTTTAGGTTATTATCTTAACATTGTGTTACCGTTTTATGCTATGCAATGAATTTATGGATTTTTTGTGGGTTATCAAAAAAAGTATTTAATATGATGTGTTATAAAACATGCATGTTTCAAAACAAGTATGTTTGACAACATGTGTGTTCTGAAAACATGTATGTTCTCATGAACATGTATGTTTACTAGTTTGCTCAAAAAGTGGTCTATGTTGTTATCAACAACCAAAGATAGAGCCACACATGCCAAATCATATACAACGGACTGCATTTGGTATACCATGAGCTTCATCATATCTATGCATGCCATGATGAGTTTGACTTCAAATAATGATGATTTTAGCTCGATTGTTGCTGATTTGGATGCTAAGAGCGGAAATCAAGACGGTTAATCTTTCTTTATGGCCATTGCAGACAACAGAAATTAGTCAAATTTGTTGGCTATCGTTGGCAATCAACAACAGGTAGCATCACAAACTGCTGCTAATGTACCAGGAGCTTCTCCTACACACGGCACCGTGAGCTTGAGTTCAGAAAATGATGTTATACAGTCAATTATGGATGCTTTTGAGGGTAAGAGGTGACTTCAAGATGGTAACGGTTCCTTTATGGCCGATGCAGATAATAATCAGTCAAATCCGTTGGCTTTTGTTGGTTATCAGCAACAGATAGCGGCATCACACATGCAAAATCAACAACATGGCATGATGAGTTCGGGTTCAGAAATTGATGGTCTATGGTCCATTGTGTCTGCTTTTGATGGTAAGAGGAACCGTTTAAATCCATTGGCTTTTAACAGTAATCAACTGCAACAGATGGGAAAACACCATCGTACAACAGCAATCAATTGGGGGAGTGATTCAGCATCCTAATGCTATTGCTCCCACACAGAAGCAACATCGTTACCAAATGCTTGATGCGATTTGTATTCCAAATACAGGGCAAGATTGATGATTATAAGCTAACTATAAACTTTTCCTCTAATCTGCTAAATCACGCTGTTATAAATAATAACGATAACGAGACTCTCAAAGATGAAACACGGAAAATGCCATTGTCAATGTCATATGCAAGTGAATCACGCTCTTATAAAGATGAACCATATCAACAATATCAACCATGTTTTTTTTTTCTTCGTGAAGTATAAGATAATGATGTGTTCGAATGAATCTTGAATTCTGGGTTAGGGTTTGTTTATGAACCGATTATTTTGGAGAAGAAGATCTGGAAAATAAATCTCTAAAATAAAAAAACCGTATCTTTGCATAATTTTAGCAAAAATTTAAATTATCAGTTGAAGATGAGCATATGTTAATTACCCTTAATGCCCCTACAAATTAAATATATTAATTTAGAAAAAAATTACTTTACTAAATTATGATTGGTCAATGGGAGTTCTCGCAGTTCTCGCACTTAACAGGGTTCTGAAAATAAAGATACACTATATATATATATATATATATACAGAATCCGGATCGATTGAGAATGTTTTTATTTTGAGAAGATTGAAAAGGTTTTCAAAAACGTAAAAAGAATAAAAATATATATATATTTTTTAAAATTCTTCAAAAATTTCAAAAAAATTCCACAATATCGGGTATGTTGGTGCATAAAACTTTTGTGAAAACATTTTTTATAATTTTGAGTTTTGATACGTCTTTTTTAGTGCACAAAAAACGAATTTTGATGTGCAAAAAAATTTTGATGCACAAAAATTTCAATTTGTTTTAGTTAGATGCGCAATGTTATTTTGATGAAAAAAGTCAATAGAAGTTAGGTGCAAAAATCAATTTTTGATGCACAAAAAAACAATTTAATCTTATAAGCGTATTTTTTCATAATTTTTTAGGAAAAATATTCACTTTTAGAAAAAGTTTTTCACAACTTTTTCATGCACCATCATACCCGATCTTGTGGAATTTTTTGAGAACTTTTTTGAAAAAATCTTTTTATCTTTTACAGATATTTGTCTTTTATTTGATCTTATATATATATATATATATATATATATATATATATATATACACACACACATATATATATATATATATATGGCTCGTTTTGCTTTCGCAAGCCTAGTCGTCGTTATAAAAAAAGCTCGGGCTCGAATTGATTATTAAATGAGCCAAACTTAAGCTCGAACTCGGGCTCAAGCTCGTTTATACTCGGTTCGTTCAAGCTTTTCTTGATCTGATGCCAAGCGTTTTACGAGCGGCTCAGCTCATTTCTACCTCTAAGTATCTTATAATTTTAACTATCCTTATCTTCAACCTCCTTTGTCTTCTTTGAGCTTTTATCTTTCTTGACAAGTTCTTTATCCCCAATTTTTTTTTCTTTATTCTAAAACCTATATAAATCAATAAGTCAAGTAAGTCAATCAATAATCATGATTCCATTTACCCCTACATTTGAAAAAAAACTCAAGTCAATTATCATATTACCACACCATTTTCAACATTCACAACCATATTGATAAGAATAAATAAGAAACATAATACAAAATATTGAAACCTTTATAAATAAACACATATACCAGTTCATCAATTTGGAGCTTTGCTACAAGCAAAAAAAACATTCCCAAAAAAATTTACAAAATAAGTTGTCATGATTTGATTAGCTTAATCAAATAGAAGAGAGACAACCTATAACAGAATAAACCAATCAAACCATGACAACTCATTTGTGAATGTCTTTATGAATGTTTTTATTGGTGTAGCAAAGCTCATCAATTTGAACACAAATCCTAACACACAACCTGGGTTTCCATTTCTGTAAAACAAAGGGCAAACGACGGCGTCGGTTATGATGGTGAGGACGGGGGCGACGACCGTGGTGGTGAGGATGGTGATGGCTGTGGCGGATGACAACAGATGTAGGGTAGCTAATAACTCCTGCGAACCTCACTGTAATAGATCAAGAATAAAGTTTAAACCATAAAATGAACATATCGAGACGAGGTTTTGATTTTGAAAAAACTTGATTTTTCATTTGTAAAAGATGATTTGTTAGAAAGACTCTAAACCTATTAGAGCACACGGTGTCCCCTCGTCGTCCAACCTCGCCGTCCACCCTGGCAAGCCGCCGTGCCTCGCCGTGACACCGGGGGTCCTCGTCGTTCTTCGTCGTCGTTTACCTCATCGTGGTGACGACGAGAGAAATCACTGGCACGCAAAGTATACTAAACGGATATATATCCGTTATTAAACGGATATATATTAAAACGTATATATATATATATATATATATATATATATATATATATATATATATATATATATATATATATATATATATATATATATATATATATATATATATATATATATATATATATAGAGTCTGGTTCTAGAGAAAAGTGTAATTAGAGAGAAAAGTGAGAAAAAAAGTTACAGGGTAGATTTTGAAAACACTTGAAAGTTTAGGGTAAACAAAGAAAAAAACAAAAAAAAAGAATGTTCGGTCTTTTTAATACAGATATGACCACCTACTCAAACACACACACACTAACAGTCACTACCACCACCATCGCCATCCGCACCGTCACCACCACCGTCGCCACCATCACTGTCACACCGGCACCGGTCAAAAACACATATTCCGATCATAAAATCACACACAAAATCGATTAAAGACAAACACACTCCGATCATCAAATAATCAAAACTTGAAGGATAGCAAGTGACCTAATTCCGTTCATTAGAAAAAAAAGTAAGTGTTTAATTATAGGTTTATTAATTTATATGTTATTTTAGTGCATCATTGTGTGAATTATAAAATAATTGTTGTTATTGTTGAATGAAATTACATATTAAAGCATTTGTATGTATTGAATTACAATTTAGTGCATCTGCCTTAATAATATGTTACAACATTAGTTTTTCTGAATAAGTGCATCATGATTCATGTTATTGCATCTCTTACTATGGTAAGAGCATCATCTTATAAGTTAGGGCATCTGTTTGTTTGATTAGTGCATCAAAAAATGTGTTACGACATTTGTTAGATAAGATCATCATGTTATAAGTTAAGGCATATGTTTGTTTGATTATTGCATCTAAAATAAGCGTTAGTGCACCTGTTAGTATAATTAAGGCATCAATCGACTTGTTACAATAATTTTTTGTATAATTAGCGCGTTAAAAAAATGTGTTACAGCATCTCTTAGTATGATAAGAGCCTAATTTTAAATTAGGGCATTTTTTTATTTATTTAGTGCATCAAAAAAATGCATTAGGACATCTATTAGTATTATAAGAGCATCATGTTATAAGTTAGAGCATCTGTTTGTATGTTTATTGCATCGTTGCAACTACTCGGGCATCTGCTTGTATATTTGCATGTATATTTAGTGCATCAATGAACATATTAGGGCATCAATGAGTGAGATTAGGGCATCGTTGAACATATTAATGCATCTATATTTGTGTTTAGTGCATCCGTTTAAAATATATGTTTAGTGTATCTCTTAGTATGATAAGAGCATCAAATTATAAGAAATAAAAACGAGAACTGAACATTTCTTGTTTTGAAAAGTAGCATTATTATTGTGTAAATGGATCATCTGTGTTCACCACTGCCCCTCTTTTTTACAAATACCTGGATCCGGTTCTGTTTCTTTTTAGCGGCAACAGAAATTTGTCTTAAATTTATTTTTTATGCATAAATAAAATTTAATTTTTGTGGATCATAAAATCATATATGACCCAACCCGTCAATTTAGTCAACATTACGAAAAAAGACATTGGTGATCTTACATATTCATTGTTCAGGATCGACAATCAGTTGATGATGAAGCAATGGTTTTGGATGAAGAGTTCATAAAAGCACTTAAGAATGGTCTGCCACCAACCGCAGGTTGGGGTTTGGGTATCGACCGACTTGCCATGTTGCTCAAAGATTCACATAATATCAAGGTTTGTGGTTTTCTTAAAGGTCTTTATTGTCTTATATTAATTCATTAAAGACATGGGTACTTATCATATACTGGTTAACAGAAAGTCACTTTATTTCCAGCAATGAAACCAGTTATCCAAGTTTCATCAGCAACACCAAGTACCAGTTCGTTGGATGCTCACCACACAAGATCAACTTATAGTGGACAGGTATGTTAAATCTCTAAATTGGTTGTTGTTTCTGTCGTTTGCTTCCTTTTCCTCTCTTGTTATGTTTCTCTTAAGTTTATTGGAGTCTTTTGTTAATAAATTTTTTGCCTTAAAAAAAGATTTGACACATGTTTGGTGGTCCCGGAAATCCTCTTGCTCTAGGTGTTGTTTATGAATATGCTACTAATTAATTAGTTGTAATGGGTACTGATAACTAGTCTGTTTCATTCCTTTATCTTGCTTAAGATATACCACAACCCCAAGTCGTTTGCACATAAGCAAAAGGGTCGAAAATGGATGAAAATGGCAATAGTAGATTAAATGGGAATTAGGGCGTCTATGAGTATATGATTAGTGCATCGAAAAGGTAGATATAAGTGCATCCATTTGCCTATTTTGTGCATCTATTTAGACATTCGGCTGTTAGTTTGATATTGTTCGGGGTGTTGCTCTGCTGCTTTGCTTCTTGGGTGTTTGCTGCGTATATTTCAATAGACATCTGTATTTTGTACTTCGTGAATACGTTATTCACTACTTTGTTGCTTCTTATGATAAAATATAGTTTAATTTGTTTTAATGGTTGATATTGGTACTTGGGAAGCTCTTTTAGCTAGTAGTAACTTATGGGTTATCAAATTGTCATCTGCTTGTTGAGATGCGTTGTTGCGAAGAATCTAATTGTATAATGGAAGTGTGTTGTCTATTGTTCTATATTTGAGTTTTTTTTTGGTTACGGATTTTACGTGTTTGATTCTGAGATGAAATATCCATCTGGTTTGTAGAGTGCGTAGACGATAATAGATGAATCTTGAGGATATCCAGTATTGAATGTTTTCATAATCGCTGCTTTGAGTTTTACATTATTGAATTAAAAAAAAATGTTTGAATAGTTTTGCTACAGAACTTTGATTTTACAATATTTAGTATAATCTATACGCGTATGTATTTAGCGTTCCATAAAAATGTTGTAGAAGCTATATTCGAAATAGTATTTTACAAGTTTCGTTGTTGTAGTTCAGTTTGCTGATATGGCATACTTGGTGATTCTATTTGTTAGAACACAACATATCATATAAAGCATTATAACGTTTTACATTTGTGAGAATTTGTGGTTTTACGCATATAAGATGGGTAGACCAGTATGGAAGTCAGGGTATGTAGTGCATACTTTGACTAAGATTCATGTCTGGTCTTCTATGCCATACCATTACTGCAAATATGTTTCTAATTCTTGTTATTTCCTGTATTGAAGATTGTCAACATATATGTTCATTGGGCAAGAGGGGATCATGAGAATATTTTCCCATCTGCCATCACAAAAGATGGTAGTCCTATAATGACCAGGTACAGTTTAAGATGTTTATTTTACATATCGTGGACCAATGGGTCAAAAAGGTTTTTCAGATTCATTGCTTAAAGATCCTAGTATCGTTTGCAATATATGGATCATATGCAGTTATTCACAGAAGCTGCAAATGTTCTAGAAGAGTCGGGGAGGATCCAAGAATGAAATAGACTCATAGTGTGGGATAGTTGTTAAAATACATAAATCTTCAGTAATGATAGAATAGGAGAATCCTGTTGACATAAATTTATATTTAGAGAACCCATGGAGAACTAATTAGACTACCCAACTTTTTTCTGCATACCCTCTTGTTTTAAAACATTAGTGCATCAGGGTATCATGAAAAGAGCATTTGTTTTTACATAAAGAGCATATTGAAATTATTTAAGGCATCTGTTTGGTTAATTGTTTGATTAGTGCACCAGGGTATCATGAGATATCATTTGTTTTTCATTATACCTTGTAGAACATTGACTTCTTGGTTTGTATTATACATTGTTGAACGCTGATTTATTGTTTATTTTGACGCGTTTTTTAGCTGTAGCGACCACACCTGCTAACATTTTAGAGTCTTGTATATTTGTTGCTCACTATGACTGCAATGTGCATGTTTCAGGATTTAATTGGATAGTACAATGTTGATCCCTCAGGAGTTTCAACTGTAGGAGCACATTGTACAACAACTGACAATACTGGATTGGATGATTTTTCATTTGATTTGCCGCAAGATTTTGGGTTGGACTACAATATTGGATTGGATTTCTTGGATTATGATCAGTGAGAAGAATTTTTGGTCCACCATCTTTAGTCCATTCCATAAAACTTTACACCATTTTTTATCCCTACAAATATGTGCTAGAGGGAACTGCTCTGCAATTTTTTCACCTAAATAGTCCATGAAAAAATGATCTTTTGTTTCTAGTTGTAAACATTTCCAGCTACTGGAAAGCCTTATATGTATTTATACTTGAATGATGAAATCCAGTTTCTTAATGAAGTTTGTACTGATATAGAGGTCTGTTATTGGATGTTTAGTGCATTTGATGTAATTGTTGTTGTTTCATGTTTATTTCAAGCACTTTTTCTTCACGACAATGCTATTTCATGATCCTAATTTTGATTTCATGTGTAAGTTACTGTCAATTCGTTCAGTTTTGATATAAAGAGCATCCCATATTTTGTATAATCTCGTTTAGTTACATGACTTGCATCTATCATTACAACGATTCAATAGTTATTTGCTACAATTTCACCTCTTTGTAAGCACAAATAAGGAATGATGGTGCAAATACAAGATAAGTAAATAAAACTCACAAGTATTATTTCTTAAAAAATTTAGCTACAATATTTTGCTCATATCTTTCTCTCATTCAAGCACGGGTAGAAATATTCTAAAACATAACTAAAGAAAACAATAATATATACAAACCCTATGTAGTCATTTTTTTATGGATTATGTGCAGTCGTTGGATCGATTCAAATCAAGTCGGCCGCGAATAGTTCATATTCCATTGTACTATGACCCTTCATACAACATTGCATTAAATTGAATCTAAGCAATTTAAAATGAAAAATGAAAGCATGTCACAAAGCTTCAAATTCATTATCAGTAAACACCAACTGGTCATAATTTTGGTAGCTCCATATGCCAATTAAAATTTGATGATGACACGAGAACCATCTTGATCACAAACCACTAATCTTGGGACAGGAAACCGGTCATGAATAATAATTTCAACATCATCATGTGGTGATTGTAACAACGGAACAAAGCATACAAAAATGAAAAAAGAAAATACGACATCACATTTTATGCACAAAAAAGCTTTAGAAAAACCCAAATCAAGAGGAATGAAGTTAGTAAGAACGAACACGGTGTTGGTGATTCGATAAACCATGTTCTTCCAGTGAGCTATTTTCATACAATGGAATATAACTACACTGAAGTAAGAATCTAGTAAAAGGATTCTATCAGCTAAAATGGATACTACGTCAAGCAATGCGGGTGAAGGTAGTGAATTAAAGGAATATGATATTAATGAAGGTTGCATCATGACAACCGCATTGGTTATGCTCTACCAGTTAAGCATTATACAAAAATAAGCAGTCTCATCTGGATTATTATTAAATACCTGTCATGTAAACATAATTAGAAGATATACTATGATTAATGGGTCAATTCGGGTCACGTTTTACATCTAATCGGCAAAAACATTTTTTTCCTAAAAGGGAACAAGTCAAATGAGAAAGTCGCTCAAGTGAGTAATAACAACGCCTCTTAAACCATTTTATTAAAAAAAAATACGATTATTACTCGGACCAACAATCACTTTTATCATAAATTTTGACAGATTACATTTCAATATTTTCAAAGGAAGCATATTATTAGGTGTCTGGTACCTAAATTTAACATGTTTTAACCTGAAATTGATATGTTTAAATGATTGAACATGTGGATGAAGTAATAAATGATGTGTATTTACCTGCTCAAATTGTGATCTTCGAAGATTGAACATAAAATGAGGGAACAACGAAAAACAAGGGTTTAAGGCAAATGAAGTTGGATCATCTTTTTGGTAGTCACAAAATTTAGAACAGTGTCAAATGAGGTTTCTATCTAGCCATCTTGGTACATCAAACAACTCTTGTAACTAACATAATTACATTAGATACATAAGATATAGTAAGGATGCATAGTTAGGTTTTTTGGTTGGTATTGTTATTGATTTAGTACCTCCATTTCCAGTTTATAGGAGGTAAATTTGGCCATTACCACAACAACGGCCTCTTGATCAAAACCTTGAACCAATTCCTGTAAAAAAACAAATAATTTTGATCAAAACTATACATAAGATTTTCAAACCCGAGAACATATCATAAATGGTCACTATCCCCGGACACTAAATTAAAAGGATATATAGTATAAGGGCTACACAAAGACTACTTAAAATGTTTATATCTATTACCTTTGTCATAGCGGAACTCTCTAACCATCTTCTAGTAATGATAGTTACTCGCATCTTCGATTCTCCATCGATGGTCTGATATAAATCAGTTAACCTCATGCACACATGAGTAAAGCAACTACTGAAGAAAACGCACTTCACAATTTATACAAAAAAATGTTACCTCGTAACAGGTATGTACAACTGTGGATTTACATTTCATGAATAAAATTATAGCATCGCAATTACTAACTATGTGGCTTCACCATTATAAACAGTTGATGCATCACAATATGAAATTAGTGCATCACAGTTATAAAATTTCATTGAGACATTTTATCAAACACCTTTTGTGCAGTTTTATAAACACGTTTTTCAGGCATTTTTTTGTTCAATTTCGTTTCAAATATCTATTCTCTACCATGTGTGGCACACATTCAATTCAGGTACTAAAACCCATTCCACTACAAAAATGACCAAAAAAAATTAGATAAGCAATTGATGTGTCACAATCTAAAATTAGTGCATCACAGTTATGAAATTTTATTTAGGCTTTTTATCAAACCTCTTGTGTGCAGTTTTTGTAAACACTTTTTTTATGTATTTTTTTCTCAAATTTGCCTCAAATATCTAATTCATAAACAATATCATCTAACACAAAACTCTTAACTTGGTATATCCATGAACACACCTTATGATCACCGAAAGAAAACTCATAAAACAAAAACCTAACTCATAACAAACAATATTTTTTGCAAATACAATCAAACAAACACATCTACGATCTTTATATTTGATCTTAGATAACCAAAACTAACAAAATTATATCCAAAAAAGTTATGATACTTACTTTGATCGAAAATTTGAAAGATTATCACGGGAGGATCTACTGAATCTGATGAACAATTGTGTTTATTGTGTTGAATGTGTGAAAATTTGAAACCATAATCACCGTGTTTATTGAGTTCCTGGAGAGCAATCAGAGAGAAAAAAAATAGAAAAATCAGTTAGAGAAAGAAGAAAAAGAAAAAATGAAAAAAAAAATGAATTATATATGATAGGTTTGAATTTACAAAACAATCCATTTAAGAATGAAAAAAAAATACAATCAGGTCCCTGTAGTTTGGTGTGAAAAAAGGGAGGGGAAGAGGGGGTGATCTAACGGTTGAGATCACTTATCTCACTTTTCCACCAAGATCAACTTTTTAAAAGAACCAATTTCTATATATATATATATATATATATATATATATATATATATATATATATATATATATATATATATATATATATATATATATATATATATATATATATATTTTAAAACCACCCCCTATTTATACCATCTTCATCTTCACCATTTACAAACATCTTCAAACCCAAAATCTTCTATTCTTACTTAACCCAAAGAAAAAATATCTCACAATGTCTCAAAACCCAAATGACGGAGGATACTTCACAAACCTACTTAACTCAAACCCACCACAATAAGGGGGTTCTTCAAACCCGTCTACCCCCTCCTCGACCAATTCCAACTGTCTCCACAGAAATAATGCTTAACCAACAATATCGGTTTCAACAAGGTTTAGCAAATTACCCGGCCGATTTCCATCACCCAGGTTTTTAACCCGTCACAACCTCCACAGTTTTTAACCCGTCCACGGCCTCCACGGTTGCCCCAAATGGAATCACAACCGTCCGGTTCACAATTCAAAGTTCCAAAAGCACGTGAGCCGGCAAAAGCGAGAGCAAAAGCGAAGGCAAAAAACATCTTTGTAGATTTGGCGACCTTGAGAAGGCGACGGCGATGTTGAAGTCAAAGCACAAGCGAGCAGGCGAAGTGGACCAAGTATGAAGAAATGTTACTTGCGCAATGTTGGATAGAAATTTCCCAAGATAGAGATATGGGAAATGGCCGTCTGAGGAGTACTTTGGAGCGACATTCTCGACATGTTCAATTCTAAGACCACGATAACCAGCGTGGCAAGAATATGATAAGCGGTAAATGGACAAGGATTAGCGGTGGTTGCGAGAAGTTCAAGCATTTGTTTACAAACATCTTCGGTCGAAGTGGTGAAAATGATCAAGATCATGTCGAGAATGCCAAAATTAACTTTACGCTTGCGTTTTGGTGGGAAGGAGTTTGCGTATGAAAAATGTTGGGGTGTTTTGAAAAATTATCCTAAGTGGGATGCCGAAGATCCTATTGACATTACATGTCTCGAGGATATATTGGGCGGACGGACGACCTCGGCACGAAAGAGATGGATGCAAGCGAGCGCGAAAGAAGCAGTATACTTCAGCGTCAAGCGCTGCAAGCTCGGTGGAAGTTAATCGAGTAGTTTTGGGACATATATCCGAAATATCGCTCAAAAGCCGATGCTCAAAGGGCTTGTTACGAGGCGGCGGGAGAAGGAAAAAACTCTCCGAAGATCGAGATGGATTTTCGATGATAGATCCGAGTACGAATCGACGATTAAGCAGAAATCATCCAAGAAGGCGAGGAGCGTCTAGTCAAGAAATATCATCAAATCCTCGACTAGGTTACGTATTATTAGTATGTGTTGTATTTTTTTTTTTTACCGTAATCGTTTTTTTTTTGTATCGTTTTTATTAGTAAGTGTTGTTTTTTTATTATTGTGTTATGTATTGTATTTTTAATTTGAATGAAATGAATTTATTTAGTTTATTTGGAAATGAAAATTGAATAAAAAAAATAAAGTAGTAGTGGTGGGCCCCAAATGAAAAGGTTGAGGTTTGTTATGAGTGAGGAGGGAGTTTGTTGTGGAAAAATGGGATGCTGATGTGGCGCTGAGGTGGCACGACGACGAACCTAGTGCTCGTTTTGACACCTAGTCCTCTTATAATGGAATCTTTTTTACGTTGGATTAGACTAAAAACTTTGAATTGTTTTTAAATACCTGTAAATGAAAACGATGAAGATTTATGTTTTAAAAAAGAACTAGAAGGGTACCCGCGTAATGCGGCGGTGGGTACCCGGTGACTATTTTTGTGGCGAACAAATATTTTTCATTTTAAACTTTCTTATTTAACATGTCCCAAATATTATAAAGTAGTAGAGATATGTTTTTCAAAAGTAGAACATTTAAATTATTAATAGTGTAAATGGTTAACATTTTTATTTTTCATATTTTTAGCATTAAATTGGTTTCTTATAAACAAATTGGTTTCTTATAAACAATTACATTAAAATGTATCATTATTCGAGGGTGGTTACATATGGTTTAAATGAGACTTAAATTTTTATATTTTATATTAATTTTTTATTTTTCCTTTTTTAGTAATGTTTTTTGTTTTAGAATTTTAAGACTTCTTTTTATAAGAAGTCCTAAATGCTTTATAATGTAGTATAGATTATTTATTAACTTGTGTTTTGAAACATTATTTTTGTTTGGAAGATAAGAATGTGATTGATTTTAAGTGGTTGCGATGATGCCCCTCACATGACTTACACATGACTATTTAAGATGCTTAACTAACGAACTAACGGTCAAATGACCGGTCTATTGCAAAGTGTCAAGTATAGGAACGAGTGGTGTAATTTTTGAAGTCTTAGGATGAAAGATGAAAAAGTGTGTAAACAAGATGGACGACGATACACAAAATATGATTGTTATTTTTAAACCGTTCTCTATTGACGACTTTGGTTCAAAGTTCTGTACATGTCCACAAAAGTTTGTATCGTGATTTGATTCTAGTCAGGTAATCATATCTATCAGATATAATTAGTCCTGCTACCAAAAATACAAATTATCAGATATCTACGATTATCGGATGTCTTTGCATGGTTTACTTTATCCATATGTTAGTACAAAACATTTTCTCCATATTTTGGACAATCCTTCAACATTTTTGTTTCAAACAACGAAATTTTATTGAGGTTGCACAAAAAAAGTTAGAGGGAAAAGAAAAAAAATGCAATGTTTTTTTTTTTTTCGATGAAAGGTGAACATATATTTTTAAAAAAAATGCAATATTTGCAATGTTGTTACAAGCAAATATTGACCGTTTGGCGAATATCCACTCTTGGTAACTTCATCTAGACCATTTGGCTACGTGTAGCAAGCTAGATTATCGTGGAGTCGATCTACACTCGTCTAGAAGCCCCGTTTGTGGCAGGTCTATTGAAACCTCGCTTATTTGTCGATTTCGGAATTACCAAAAACCTATGGAAGACAATCATGACTTGGTGGGGTTTAATTAAACGATCAGCTGAAAATTCTTCAAGACCTTTTAACATGGGGGTTACGTCAAATCTCTATGAGCAGATCAAGGCATCCTTTGAGGTTGTAGTTCAAACAATTACATGGTGATTTCGAAATCATGTTTGTTTTGATTTAAAACCTTCAAGATAAGATACGTTAGAAGAGGAGATAAAAAATTTGTCACACTCTTGGATCTCGCATCGGAATAGTGCTATTAAAGTTAATTGGATTGATTGTTTAGAAAAACCTTTAATTGCTTGTATGAACTCTTTGTACATATGATTTTCTAGCTACTATATAGCTAGCATTTTTCTAACAAAATTGTTGTTCAAAGAAAAAGCAGATATCGAATTCAAGAAGTTGCACGAAATTTTCTACTCATGTACACAATGCGTAAGTGTGACAAAGCATAATGTCATCTTAAGGGTTAATATACAAAAAAGTTACTAAACTTTCAAAAATATTTGTCCTAAGTCACTAATGTTTATCTTCTGTCATCTAGGTTACTATACTTTACGTTACCGGTTATCTTGGATACCAATAGTGAGACGACCTATTGTTGCCGGTTAAATCTTTGATGTGTATACACAGATGTTTCATTCACGTCATCTAAGGTCTTAAACTTTGCGAAAAATTTATCCTAAGTCACTAATGTTTCATTCCTGTCATCTAAGGTACTAAACTTTGCGAAAAATTTGTTCTAAGTCACTAATGAAAAATTTGTCCTAAGTCACGAGTTGTGGCGTATTCTTGAACTTTAAAATTATCGTTTTATACGATTTTATACACCTTTTATACGTTTTTATTCATTTTCATTCGTTTTTATACGTTTTTGTTTGTTTCTTTTACGTTTTTGTCCGTTTTTATATGGTTTTATACATTTTTATACGTTTTTTTTCGTTTTTATCCGTTTTTATTCGTTTTCATCCGTTTTATATGTTTTCGTCCGTTTTTCTTACGTTTTCGTCCAATTTTCTTACGTTTTAAGCCTATTTTCTTATGTTTTCAAACATAAAAAGGGGCCAACGAGATAAACTATAAAAGCAGGCAAAAACATAATTTGTGTTCTCGAGTGAAGTAAAAGGGATGAAAGGTAAGTAAAGTGAAGTAAAGTAAAGAATTCAACTTTCACTTTCACTTTCACTCTCTTTCCTCCTTTATATACCCACTTACTTTTCACTTTCATCCACTCTAAAACACAACTTTCACTTTCACTATCTTTACTTCCTTTTCAC
This sequence comes from Chrysanthemum makinoi, assembly GCA_910596185.1. Taxonomy (NCBI): domain Eukaryota; kingdom Viridiplantae; phylum Streptophyta; class Magnoliopsida; order Asterales; family Asteraceae; genus Chrysanthemum; species Chrysanthemum makinoi. The sequence continues at coordinate 112,188,188 of OU343217.1, forward strand.
TCCCTTTCGAGAACACAGCGTAAGAAAAATGGGCGAAAGCGTAAAAAGCGAGGCAGCGTATAAAAGCGGATGAAAACAAAAAAGCGTATGAAAGCGAATAAAAGCATTATAAAAATGTACAAAAACCATATAAAAGCGGACAAAAGCGTTATAAAACGGATAAACATAAAAGCATTATAAAAGCGAACGTAAAAATGGGACAAAAGCGGATGAATAGCATTATAAAAGGACAAAAGCGTAAAAAACAAACAAAAAGCGTATAAAAGCGAATAAAATGAATAAAAGCATTATAAAAGGTGTATAAAATGGTATAAAGCGTATAATTTTAAAGGTTTAGTAACGTAATGCATGTCTAACTTGAGTGACTTAGGACAAATTTTTCATTAGTGACTTGGGACAAATGTTTCGCAAAGTTTAGTACCTTAGATGGCGGGGAATGAAGCATTAGTGACTTAAAGACAAATTTTTAAGCATGAAGTTTAGTGACTTGTTTGTATAGGTTTAGTAACATATGTGCCACAACCGGTTGCTTTCCAGTAGTAGTGACTAGGGTGGCACATATAAAAAGGTTTAGTAACATATGTGAAAAACCCGTGAAGTATAGTAACCTAGATGAAAGAAGATAAACATTAGTGACTTAGGACAAATTTTTTTAAAAGTTTAGTAACTTTTTTGTATATTAACCCTCATCGAGTATCTTTTTCAGGAACACAAAATACGCTCTTGAAGGCATCATACCATTGTGATTAAGAAAACATTTAGGAATCGGATCAAGCTCCAACTTTTACAGTCTTCGATACACAAATATACATTCATATATGTACAAGCATAGACTAGCTTAATTTGTTCTAATGTTTATAGGGAATGGTTAGTATTAGCTTCAAGGTTGAGATTGATATTTTAGCAGGGTCAAGAATAGATTGATATTTTGGGAGGGACAAGAATCCAACATATATGAGTAAGTAGGACCATTGTAGACGGTGGCTTAGTTGGCTGAGGGGATGCCTTGAAAAGGTGCCCTGTGGTTTTGCTTAGCTCTGGGTGGCCAAATATTGTTCACTCTCTCCCCTCTTCTCCTGCGACACGTGTTCGCAAGACAATGGTCAATGTTAATTGTACGAATCTAGCTTTTTATGGCACTCACACATGGAAATATTACAGAAGACTAGTATTGATGATCTTAAGAAAATGAATCTGTCTAATTATGAGTTTATGACTACGTTATGTTATCTCAGCTGAGCCTCGTTGATGACCAAGTAAATCTCGGACTCTGTGGATCATCTCGCAATTATAGATTATAGTCATTATACAACTAAAATGGGTGGTCTTAGGCTCTGCCCAGGTAAAAATCCCGTCATACCGTTTTTTACGTCAGCGTCGAACTTTTTACGGCCTTGGTGATTAGGTGCGGGAAGGGTGACCACGTTCAATTTTTTTAAAAAAAAAAAAAAACATTTTTAACACAAAATAAAATTTCATTAATAATTAAAATGTTACATAAATAAAAAGCGATCTGAAATAAAAGTAATAATATGTTAAATATAAAAAGCGATCTGAAAACATAAATCATAAATCTAATCTGAATGCTCCCATGCGAGTCATCTGAGGGAATACGAGCAGGCAAATCCCTCGAGCAGAGGTTCCCGTGGCTCGAAGTTGGTAGTCGGTTGATGCACCAACACCATCGTTTTGTTCTCCCGATAGCTCCAATTGATTTTGGTGCTAGCGTTGTTCGTTATCTTCGAACACCGCCACAACTTGTCGGCAACCTCGCGATCTTTGCGGGCTTGATCTTTCAAAATTTGTCGATACTTGACTTTTCGTTCGGGGGTAATGTCGTTGCAACTCTTGTAGTTTTCTCTCATTTGTTCATTCTCGCCGTGCGGTCAAACAATTCGATGGCCGCATAATAGCGTTTTTGAGCATCATCATCGTTATTGCATTGATTTTGAATGTACACTTGCATATCTTCAACGGAATGGGGGAGACGGCAAACCATATTAAATCTTGTGTTGAGAAGTGTTTTGAGTTTGAATTGTGTGAAATAGATTTGTGGATTGAAGTGTGTTTGTATTGTGTATTTATAAAGGTTATTATTTTTTTTTTTTAGAACCGTTGTAATTAACGGTAATATTTTTGGATATATAGCTTTAATAGTCGATCGTGATCTCGACCATCTTGACAAATTCTTTGGGCGATCGACTGGATGCACAGCAACAAGATCGATTGGATATCGATCTCCACTTGGACACAATCGACTTGCGATTAATCTATTGGGGCTAGCCTTAAAGAGTTCGCAACTAGATATGGCAACGTATTTATTACTATAAGAACTAACTTCAATAACTAGTCAACGGTACTGGTGCACCAACTACAGCGTTTGTCACTGCACATGCATTTTTAGAGAAGATATATTGCGTGGTCCGTTTTAGATATTTTCATGGATCACGATATTAAATAGGTCTTAAACATATGATTATAGTGTACGTTTACCTAAGTCATTTATCTTTTTGATAATGTCGAACACTATGCTAGCTTTGACTTATTCTAACGTCACCCTGAATTATTTGGATATGAACCCTTTTTGACCAAAACATATCTCCCGGTTACTGGATATTCTAGTTTGAGAAAACATGTAATTCGTGTCGTATGTAACTCTTGTTATTATATTTATAGCTTCCTGCTAGTTATTTGAATACAAATTCTGCCGTCTCAAAAAGAAAAGAAAAGGTTGAGATAATATGTGGCCAGTTACACAAATATCAGTTGACATGTCTCAATTGCACATAGATATGTCAATTATGATCATCTACTTAAGCCATGATGGCACAAAGATAGATATGTCAATTATGATCATATGCTTAAGCCATGATGGCACAATCTTTGGGCGATAAAAGGTGATTTTATTCATGGCTTATGCTGAACACGTATATATCGTGTAATAAAGGAGTACATATCATATACAAGCAGTCAATGTCGGTGATACTATCATATGGATATTTTGGAAAACTTGAAGGCCTTGCTGGAGCTTATATTTGCACGCATTAATGCATGATCAGTGATACTACCATGAACCGATGGGAGCTATATGATCATACATTAAGAGTAAAAGATGAGTATCTCTACTAAACGATAATGCATTTCTTTAAATAGTAAGGCTTAAAATTCTGACTTTTTACCTTGCATTTAAAGGTCTTTATGGCCTGAAAACTAAATACATTTTTTAAATTAGTCAATGAGATTAGATTGACTACAAGAAAAAAGCCCTATAGTGACAAAAGTGATTTCGTCACTAACAGTGTAAAAAGTGGTCACAAAACTGTTTAGTGACCAAATTCAGGTCGTCACCAGTCGTCACTAAAGCTCCGTCACAAATTCAGTTAGAGACGAAACTTTACGTGGTCACTAATCTGTGACCAGATAAGTTGTCACTATTTACCCCTGTTAGTGACGAAAACTTTCGTCACAGAGCTAATAATGACGAATAAATCGTCACTGTTCTTACTATTGGTGACCAAAAAGTCGTCACAGATTGCTGAGTTTAGAGACCAAATAGGTGGTCACTGAAATGAGCATATAACCAAAAAAAAATTTGTACCAATTTTCAATATACAAATGAACTAAATTCTAATTATATGTAGCAACGCAAATTTAACAAATTAACTTCATTCACAAAACCCAAAATGCGAGGTTGAAATTCAATACAAACACAACTCATAACCTATCAAATTCATCCGGCGTGTGATTTCTTCACTAATCATCACAAATATGTCTTCCAACACACATAATGTTAAAACATTTAACATTATGAGCAACTACAAATATTTGTGTTGAAGCGTAGATGTTCTATTCTGTGTCACCTGCTCCCATCCTACAAAGGAAACATAACTTAATTTAGACACATGAATATTTGCACATTATTTGAATGTTAGAACACTAGAAGTAGCTACAAATGTATAAAAGCTAACTAGGAGTGGTTACGGTAATGAGGTTTTTAAAATAGCAAAAATGATTCAAGGAAAAAGGGCCACTCGAGACTTGTCTTATATCACACCCACTGTAGAGAAAAAAGGGAAAATGCTGACTCAGTGGCACTCGCTCAATGTATCACATACACCTAGTCTATTAGCAACGTGGTAAAAGAAATATACCTATTTTTCCATGACCAATATCAACAGTGCACCCAGATATACGTCCTACAGCATAGAGTGACAATACTGCTTGTTCGGAAGCATAGAAGCCGGAGATATTGAATGTTTCAAACATCAACTGCACCAACTATTCTCTGACAGCCTGTAAAAAAACAAAATTCATTAAACTTGATATAGAATACTAAAGAACATCACAAACTGAGGTCATTGTGAATTTTTATTTCACTTAAACACATGTATAACCCACCCCGGCAGGATTAAGTATAGTTGTTGTTAAACCCATGCGTAAGACATTTTCACAAAACTAAGCGAAAAATTGTTAAGTATATTAGCATTCTGAATGCTAGATAAGAATAGATCAATAGTTGAAGAGACTAGTGTAACAAACTATATGTTACCAGAAATTATTATTGGACCCCATACAAGTTTCCTTAGCTGGAAATAGGTGAATACGATGAGGCAAGCTGCTGGAAAGTTTTGCTATTATATCACCACTTCTAAGGGTAGTTTGGCACTTTCATTTGGGCTTTGACTCAGGAAAACTTTCGATCTGATTTAAATGTAGCCAATTTTTGTAAATGATTTCTCAAAATCCTAACTTTTGCTTTTCGGCAAACAATCGATATGCATTTTGAGGGATTAAATTGTTAATTTCACTAGATGAGAAAACAAACACAAACTCTGCCCATGAGAACCGAGTCCTCATATTGACAAACTTCAATACAAATAAGTTTAAGAGAGAGCATGGTTCTAAAAACATATATATAGCCGACAACGTGTATAGGAAACAGATATAAATGCTATGTATTACCCACCAAGATACGCAATAGCTTTTTTAATTTATTAAAATTTAACGGCAAGCAAAAACGTCCTTTGATTTTAAGCACGTAACATATAATGACTCATAGGTGACTTGCAATATCCAACAAAAAGAGTAAGTCAAAGCACTCGAAATCTATTTGAACGCACACGCAGAGAGGTTTAGGTCACCTTGGGTGTTAGAAGTGGATCTGCAAATAAAATTTGCCCTTCGTTCCCAATTTCCCATCCTAGGCCATTGTACAGAACATGGTGCAGTAGATCCTCCATAGCATCCCAATCTTTAACAAACCCTCGTACAACTGGATCAACGTTGTTAGCCAGAAGCGATGGCGAATCAGGAACAGATCCATCTTCATTCATGATCTTCATTTGAGTTGGAATAATCTGAGAGACACGTCAAACAAGTTACACGACCGAATACAAAGATCCACATGCTCATAAACCAGAAAATGCAGCAGCCGGAAAAAGTTGTTAAAGTGAATGTCAATCATGCAAGTACATAACTGATGGCCGGTGCAATACTTATATATATAGGCAATCTTTATATTGCTGTGCGTGCAGTTGAGAATTTAAAGGGAGGGATTAGATTAGATATTACCAAGGAAGGAGCTTGATCGGGAATTTCAAAACCTACTTTCAATAGCTTAGAGCCAGCATCAATCACCACTGCCTGCATTACAACTTTTCAATATCTGTAGTGATGATAGAAATTAAATCGATGGCGAAGTGAAATAATACCCTATCAAATAGGTACGATAGAACATTTCCTATGAGCAACACTCTATACACGATAAGTAACATGTCCCCCAAATGATTTTTGTTATTGATTCTAGAGCCATGAAATAAGAGAACCGGGAAGGTTAAGAGGGAGTGTTGATATCACATTAGTAAACAAGCGAACTTAAATCTAAAAACACCTATAGATACAGCGTCCGGGTGGGGTCGTTAGTTACGTCATCTTATCATGCTCAAGCTAATTCCTCTATTCTAAACTTAAATAGTCCGGACAGGAATACGCGTAAATAACTTAAAACTTGTTGCCACGTCATCACATCGAATTAGAGGATAAACTACTCTAGTAAAATTTTCATTACCGTAACCTAATTATTATAAATAATGATGCTTCTAATTTAAAAGTTAATATTGTCGAAATTGATGCTTTTTAGGAGTGGTCAACATAGTACTAACTTGAAAATTCAATTTTGTTCATTAAAAAGCTAACCTTAACTTCCTAATCACAGTTGTCATAGTGAGTAGGCTTCTGTTTATGTGACTACCTTCCTTCAATCTAGCACCATAGGCATTAGTTTGAGATGCACGCTCAATGCCAGCAAGATCCACAAGACTCTGCAGGATTTGTATGGAGATAAGAAATAACTAAGAAGGAACTATCATGTAGAAAGTATAATTTAATAAAGAAAACATACCATGTAGAAAGTATAATTTAATAAAGAAAACATACCAAACTCGCTAAGAGAGATCTTACATGTCCCGATGCATCATCAAGATTGCTCTCAATAGTCTGAAAAGTAGAGCCATTAAACGATCTCATAAGGTGAGATCTTTGCATAAGTTTGCACAAACAGTATTGCAACTATGCAAGTCCAACAAACATAGTTACACAAACAGCTGCACAAAACAGATTCAAAACATTATCATAGTTGAGAATATACGTCTTAATGTATGGTAGCAACCAATAAAATATCATATCATTTGCAGAAACTAGCTACGAAACAATCAATATATACAGCTTTATCGATCAAATCAATTGGAATAAACTGATTAGGAGGTAATAATATATCTCATTAAGCTCCAGATAATATAAGCTTGTTCTAATGCAAAAAATAATGTGATCTCCCAAAACAATTTCCAGTACCATTTTCACAGACACGCGCCGGTGAAATAAAACAAAAAGATGTTTTGTTTATAAGAGAATTTGGGCATACCTATGTGACCATGCCGAGATTCCAGTAGTTTCATTGATGCTACCTAATAACATCCTTAGTTGGATCAACAATACTTAACCCAAATAATTCTGCAACAACATAAACAAGCCAATCGCCGTACCGAAGTCTACTGGTTCAACGTACCAAAACGGATCGGTATAGCGTACCAAAATGAATTAGTACAACGTACCTAAACAAATTGGTACAACAAACCAAATTTTAACCAATAATTACTTCAACTAATTTAATTTTATTCACTTATGATATATGTCCCTCACAATCTTTTGAATATTAATATATCATATGGATATTTGGCTTATACGTATCGTAATGTAGAAATGTAATAGTATTATTCTTAATATGGTACATTATACTGAATCGGGTATCTCGTACCAAGGTTTATGGTACATCGAACCAGAGCGTACCGTAGCGTTCCGAAATGAGCCTACCCCCCATCGTACCATATTTTAGGGACCTAGCGTTTCCCTTTCCCGTTCCCGTACCGAAGCGAACCGCGTTTCGTGTGACTTTGGTCCAACTAATGTCTACAATTGTTACCAAGCCTGAATGACTTAATGGCAATCCATTAAACCCACTCCTAATTCCACCTAAAACCAAATCGATCCATTAAACAACTAAATTTTCACTCAGGCAATCCATCAAATACTTGCGCTACAACTACTATGTTTTCATAAAGGCATTTTATCAAACACTTGCGCTACAACTACTAATGTTTTCATAGAGGCATTTTATCAAACACTTTGTGCTCAAGCTGAGAAAATGAACAAACATTACAAAAATTTTCACTCATTTCAATCCATATACTCATAGGAACGTAACATAGCATGCATATCAAACACTCAAGGATATATAAAATTTCAAACAGCTTCAGTAGTACTATGAACGAAAAAATAACTAAATTTGAAGATCGATTACGTAACAGAGCTGGAATCACTTAACCGCAACTATAAATCCGGCCAAAATTACGACCTAATCCCATCTAAAACCACATCGATCCAATCAACACCTAATATTTTCACTAAGGCATCTTGTCAAACAATTGTGCCGCAACTATTGATATTTTTATTGAAACATTTTATCAAACACTTGGGCCACAACTACTAATGCTTTCATTGAAGCATTTAATCAAACACTTGCGCTACGCTAAAAAAATGCACTAGTATTATACCAATAAATGGCCATAAGCACAATAATAGAACCACTAGACAAACATAGCAATCAGAACACTATCAAAATCACAATAAAATGATAATCATCTATATAACTTCAATCCAATAAGTATATGTGTTTGATAATTACGTTACCTGAAAAGTAACTTTCGATAGCTTGTTAACGGATCGTTAAACAATCAATCAATTAAGGACGAATCAAAGTATTAAAAAAGTTATAAGATGATGTTAGAGTGATGTGACAGTGATGGATGGGTGAATAAGATGATGTTAGGAGTGAGGAAATTACATTGTGGATAATGAAACCACTGATGGATGGGTGCATATGGATGGTGTTATTTTTTCCTAAGTAAAAAATGATTTGGTGTTATTTTTTTCACAAGTAATTTTTTTTATATGTGTGATACTCAAGTTATTTATTTTTATTATAGTTCAAAAAAAAGTTATTTATTTTTATCATTCTTACATATTAGTGAAAATAATTAGTAATAGTTTTTTTATTTTATTTTATTTTATTTTTTTAATACAAAACCGGGTTGAGTCGGTGATCAAACCAGTAACCCGGTGACTTAAATATTTGTTTAAAGGAAAATACATCAAAGAAAGTTAAATATTTGCAATTTTGCATATTTCTCTATAATACAAGTTTTTTATCCGTAACATTTGATAGTGTTTACGATTTTTGGATTAATATACGAATATGCAAGTTTTAATAAGTACATATCTAAATGCCCTTATTCATAACCATTATATAGAATTAGCAATATGTGAAATAGTGACCAAAATTTCGTCACTAATACTTAATGACAAAATTTCTTGTCACTATCCATGTAATTTAGTGACTAATTAGTGACGATTTATATGATTCGTCACTGACTTTCTACCGATGACCAACAATAATGACGAAAAATTATATCGTCACTATTTTACTCTAAATAGTGACAAAAAAAAATTTGTCACTGAATTTTCGTCACTAAAGCTACTTTTTCTTGTAGTATATAGTCTGAATTTCATTTGAGTGTTTTAAAGAGCCTAATTCATAACTGATATCTTCCATTAAACATGTTTTATAGAAGAAAAAAACTGCAATATAATTTTTTTAAAAAATAAAAAAAACCTAAATCATAAATACCTTTTTAATTCATTTTTTAAACTATACTCTAATCTACGGGATATAAATACCCACAAACATCCTAACCCACCTCCGACTACAACAACAAACAAAATCCCAAACAAACATAAAACCTCAGTGCTAAACAACCCTTGGTCAACTACACAGCCACAAGAAAAACACTCACTGTCTCAGTCCCCATCTCATGAGATCAACATCTTCACAAACCAAAAACATAAACAAAAACCTTACCGTAGATCTTTTCAAATATATTGAAGCCGAAATCCAAAAAGAAATAATAATGTTTTTTCTGTTGTGTTCCGAGTTCGAGTAACGAGTTTAAAAGGTTTAAGTCTTTTGTTTTTGTGTGTAAACAGTGAAGAAATGGTTTGTATTTGAGATTAGTTTTTACAAGAAATAAAGGGATTAGTTTTTACAAAGAGATTAGCAAACTCACGCATGTCGAAGGATAGAAATGGAGACGAACGGTGACGTGCTCACCGAATATGAAAGTGTGCAAAAAATGGGCCCCTTCTACTATTCGTTGCAATGTATATAAAAATAATAATTCTACTATCATTTTATTACATAGTTTTCAATTTTTATTTATGATTAAATGACTTGTGTTTGGTGGCTGGAGTGCGTATGATGATAATAATTTTTAGACTAAAATACACCGTTGGTCCCTAAACTTGTCCAAAAATATCGCATGGAACCATAACATGGATTTTTCGTCGTTAGTAGTCCAAAGTATGGGTTTTTGAGGCTAAACTGGTCCCTTGACCCGTAATGCCCAGGTCAATGTTTTGTTGTTGAGGGCAAAAGCATCTTTCACTATAGGGTACTTTATACAGCCCGTTGTACAGTGTTTGTAGTTGGTATATATCTGTGTAACACAGATTTGTCGTCAGTTATCAACCCTAAACTATCCTACAAAAACTGTCTTCTACAAAACAATAATCCTTTCAACATGGTACGTTGCTGGTGTGGTAAGCAAGCTATAATTCGCACTTCGTGGACCTCTGCCAACCCGGGGCGTAGATTTTTTGGTTGTCCTGTTGAAGTAAGTGTGTTTTGAGATATATTGTATTATTTTGTTTTCTCTAGTAGCAAACTACATTGTAACAATGGTGGTTGTTTAATAACTTTCCATATTCATGATCAAGGGTCTTTTTGTCGGTGGATACGATGGTATAATCCGGAAATGTGTGCTCATTCAAGAATGATCATACCTGGCCTTTTGAGGGGGAGAAATGAGCTTGAGGCAACATTAGAAGCGACTCAAGGTGATGTGTGGAAGTAGAAGATTTACCTGTTGCTCAATTGGACATTGTTCTTGATTTTTTATGCACCAGGTTAACTGTTCAGCTTTAATGTATGAGGGCAGATGGTTAATGTAGATTGTCTTGAATGGTAGTAACTTTGTTTCCCAGATGTTATGAATTTTGTTCTTTTGCTGAGTTTACCGTATGTTTATGCACATGGTTATGAATTTGCTTATATTTGAGTTTTAATTGTCAACATTGTTATGAAGTATTGAGTTTGATTAGATTTTGGCTTTGTTGACTTATGTTTATGCAGATAGTTGGCAATTTGTTTAGGTTTGACTTTTAATTGTCAACATTCTTATGAGGTATTGGCTTTGGTTAGTTTTGCCTTTATGCACATGCTTACTAAAGAAGACACAACTTCTTCTACATCACCAAAGACAAAGTTTGCAGCTAAAGGTGATGCTATCATAAACTTTGCAATAAGAAACAATCAACACTTTATGCAAATTATGCACACAACAAGCTTAGTCAATCTATGAAAATACACAAATATGACATGGTTTCATAGATAATGCAAATGGATATAATTCCAAATGCATAAAATTGCATACTTTTCGATGCATGAAAATTAGATTTAGACACACACATATGTTTTTAGAGTACATAACTTGTCCATAGCAAATAAACTAGATGAAACATTGTTCTGTTAAATAGCATAACAGAATTGACCTATGGTTAGGCCATCATTCTTTTTAGTGCAGCCTACTAACCTGCTGCCTAGTCATTCTTCGTGCAGCAGGCTGGGATGAAACAGGAACTGTTTGCACATCACTTGACTGTAGCTGAGATTCAGACTGTGATTGATCATGTTGCTGGGATTGAGACTGGGATTTCTTATGTATATGGGATCTTCATGTTGGTGGGATTGAGACAAGGATTCATCATGTGTGATGGGATCTTCAGTTGCTTGATCTTGATTTTCATATTGAACACCACTTCCTTAAGCTGCACTATCTTGACTTTCAACAACACTTATACCTTCAACTTGTTTATCTGCTACAACTTTGTTACCTTTAGGATGTGTCTTCTTTGCTGCAGCCTTTTTAGGCACTTGTTTGACATTTCCCTTAAGGCCTGTTTGACTACTTTGAACTCCACCATACCCAAGACATGTTTCTCGGTTGTGTACAGCAATGCCACAAATACTAAACTATACACTCTTCCAAGCCCTTGACAACTTACTATTCTTCACAATCTATTCACTTTCAGGAGCTATCCTTACTTTTTTTCTACTTTTTGACCTAGCCGGAGTTGTTTCAGCTTTCGATGGAACAATTGTTCTGGGCACATAGATTTTTCCCAATGTTCGTTGCTAGTTATAGGCTGGACATGGTGTTTTGTAAGTTGCTTCCCAAGTGATAACATAGTAACAAGGATGAGCCCATGTTTCTACAGCTCCTATTTGTTGTCCATTTAAAGCCATATTCCAATTGGTAGCAACACCATATTTACATGGTAAACCTCTATCTCCCATCTTCTGCAAGTACAAGAATTTTCTACAACATTAACTACACATTGGTCTCCCCATGGTCCACTAACATGAAACTTATCTCACCCATTCCATAAAATATTATACTTAAAAGCCTCTTTCTTAATACCATCTAGCATGTGTTGTGCAGCTAGTGTTAGTAGCCCATTACTCTTCTCAATCACCATCACAACATGCATTATCCTCTTCATACGGTATTCCCTGATGTATTCTAAGGCTGTAATAATTGGTTTGTGATTCACAGTGAACAAAACACGTCAAGCTTACTCACACAAGCTAGCCACTTGTGAATGACTAACCGTAAGAAACTTAAAACGGCTCAGACACTGACCAATAATAGATGAGAAGTGTAGTATACGGGTAACTCAAACGTGTTAGGTTTGAGCACCGAGATCGTTCGAACGAGGGTTGAATGGAATTTCAACTCCGTCTCGATTATCGGGATTCGAATGAGAGAAGGGGATAATATGATATATTCTAAACTACGGGATAAGGAAAGCAAATGAACATCTAATCTACGGGAAATCCTAAGAATAAAGGCAAACTACTCAAATTTATACTAAAACGCAAATACGGAATTTAAGCGAAAGCGAATAAAATGCAAGTACGTCTATTCTAAATCCTAAAAATACCCTAAAATTACTTTCTAAACTAAAATGTAATTAGAAAACTATTTATGAATTAAAACTAATTTTTAGGAATCTTCTTGAATTTATTCTAATTAAAAACTAATTATTAACTTTTAAAACTAAGACTAAATAACTAAAAATTATAAAAACAAAGGGGAAAATTATGGAATTACTTTTCAAAAATCTAAAATATCACAAAGACTTTTCAAAACTATTTTTGTATTTTTCTGATTATTTTTCTAATTTCTACTAATTTAAAACTATTTTAATCTAATTTAAATTGTGAAAAATACCAAATAAAAGGGGAAAAATTAGGAAAAATCTTTTTTATGCTTTTTATATTTATCTTAAACTGGAAAAATTGAAAAATTATTTTTTTGAACTTTTTCTTAATTAATTTCAATTAAAGCTAATTAAAAGTGATTAAAAACTATTTTTAATAAAGAAAAATACCAAACAATGACCAAAAATTATGAAAAATTCAGGGAAATTCTAAAATGTATTTCTAAAGCTATGAAAAATAGAAAAACATGGGCTTATGAGAGGGAAATAAGGGCTGTAATGCAACTGAACCTAAATAAGCACTTATTAATAAGCAAATAAGCACTAAACTACACCAATCCAATGCAGAAGCTAAATAATGCTAAGACTAACTTCTAGTAACTAACTACTGCTACTCCTAAACCCTATTAAGCAATCTACCAAGTGATTTAAGCTAACTGTTCTATATGCCAAATCGTTAAGCATGTCCTATGTTCTAGCTTAAACAACTGCTTATTCAATAACCAATAGTTAAAAACAAAAGAGGAGATCTCAAGTCTACCAACCAGAGATACTCTATCCAAATTTTCAGCTCATAAGGACTAGTAATGAGGAAATTATAGATCAAAACAAAAGTGACTAAATGGAGCAGGCTGCTGAATCAACAAAACAATGAACTGGGACCCTAGTTTGAGCTTAACCACAGGCTTATCAGGAGGGCTTAAGCCAAAAACAGAAATGTGGTCTTAAAGACCACCTAGCTGACTATCACTGGACCAAAAATCAGATCCTAACTATTTGTAATGACCTCATGCGGTGTATGCAAGTTCTGCACAACTGTTTTTTGACCACAGTTTTGACTTCTAAAAATAGTTAGATACTTTGACTTTCTTGAGATTCAAATGCAAATGAAAGACTGAAATGGATGAATAATGATGAAATGAAACTTTAACAACCTTGTTTAACAAGTTCTAAACCTATGTGAATTGATTAATGTAACTGATTTCAACAGTTATGCTTAGAAGATCAGTGGAATGGTGATTTTGACTTAGAGCATAAATGACAGCAGAACAAAGACAGATATGACATCAAATAACTATAACAAGCTTAAAGCAACTGATCTAATCCAAGTTTTTAACCTCTAACACAGTTTAAAACATTAATCCACACACTACTTTAAACATCAAAATGCACATTAGCTTTGAAAACATGAGGATTTATATCTAAATCAGATTCAAAATGAACTCTACAACATCAAACTTGACCCATTGACACACTGAAGCTGCAAATTAACCCAAATATTGCTTTGACTCTCAGATTTTAACCCGAGTTGACTTTTATTGACTTTTTGAAGAAAAAGAGATTAAGAACAAATTAAGCAACAACAAGCTCACATAAGCTGAAACAAGCTTATGTGAGCTTAACTGAGCAGGAAATGAGAGCTTAAAACAGATTGTACTCAGGACTACCAACAATGATTTATCAATTAAAAGTGGAAGTTGCATTAAATGAATTGAAGCTACAATTAAAATATGAGATTACAAAACAATTAACTACTGAAAACATATAAATTAACAGGAAATTAAAAGGTCAAAATTCCTTTAAGACATAAGGAATTGGACAAATTACATTGTGACTAAAAGAGGGTTTATATAGCTGAAGAAGAGCCTTGGGATCCTTTCAGAAGCTTCATGAATGCTTATCCGACCACATGTTCATTCCATGTCACCTGACCCGATCTTGCCTTCCAAATCCTTTGATGAGGTGTTTCGGCCAATCAAGGAGCTCCAAATGGCCACGTGGCAGCTTATTTGACATGTCAGAGTATCTAGAAGCTTAGGATAGATTCTAAGTACTATGTTGGGTGATTGGAAGTGGGTAATTGGTAAGTGGGTAATATGGGTGTTTGGTTGGGGAAGAAACACTGTAAAGGGCGCGTTTGGTTATTTTATAATATCTTAAATGAGTGTTGGCCAGGGTCTATGAGTGTTTGACACAGGTAATTATCCAGGGTGAGTGGGTAAAAGGGCGGGTATTTTGGTTTTGGGCCGAGAGTTTGGTTTGTGTTTATTTAGGATAAAAGGAGTGGATTTGGACTAGAGTTTTTAGTATAAGGATTATTCTTGTCAAGTGTAAACATCAAGGACCAAAAATGTAATTTATGAAAGTGCAAGGGTGACTTGGGTAAATGGGATAAATGAAAGGTGAGGGGTGAAAATGGTAAAATGGGAAAGTGAAGGGTGTAAAGTGTAAATGTGGTAAAGGTAAAGGTGAAATGTGTAAATTTCCAATCTTGATCCAGAAATCCGTAAAATGCACTTTTGAGCTTCAAATCCAATAAATAGCATCCCGGCATCGGCTTTTGCACACTTCTCTCTCTCGTGCTCGGTTTTACGTCTGATTTGGTTCCTTTTTGCGTGTTTTTACATATCCATACCTGCACAAGCACAAACTCACGAAAACCACAAATATTAGCAATAAACGGCTCTTTCTTGGTTATTTTGGGTCAGTTTTGATAACAAAAAGGGTATGTGTTTTAGCTCATACCAAAATACCCAGAGCGAGACTATTGTCGTGTTCTCACGCAATGCAATCAACTCACGCTTCTAAAACCAAGGATTTCAATCTCTTTCTACTAAACCATTGATATGTCCAAACCGTCAAGTTATCTCACATAAGCTAGCCACTTGTGAATGACTAACCGTAAGAAACTTAAAACAGTTTAGACAAATCAATTAGAGAAGAAGTAGCAAAGGTTCCTCAAAAGAGATTAAGAAAGCCTTAATTCTAACGCCCGTTTACCTTTCAATTCATGTATAGATATTACGGTTAAGCACATTCTGATTATGAATGACGGTTTTTTGAACTTTCATGTCGATCAATAACTCCAACATTTTCAAACGACACGTTAGGATCACGAGTAGAAAACACAACCGCGTGAAGTGACCATCGGATAGAATACATCGTCCTTGATTTTTCACAAGTTCCCAAACTAAGCGTAAAACCGAAATCATTGTTACATATGCCTCTAGATGCTAACACTACCCATGGAAGTTACTTGTGTACTTACCTTTCGTTCCCATTTTCCTATTTTCCTCTAGATTTTTTTATTTTTGTGAGAAATGAATTTCTTCAAATTCTCGTTTCGATAACTTTTATTCCGATAAAGATACAAAGCTAAGTCGCTAATTAGTTATCCGCCTTCCCTCAAGAACCATTGTCGTAAAAATGAGGTCCACATCAAGGAATTTTATTCACTAGCATTTTTGATTTTTCATTTTCATTTTTCAACATTTTTCAACATTTTTTTTTTTTTTTTTCAACATTCATTTTCATTCACTTAGACTTTTACGTGTATGATCTATGAACCACGGAGCTTCACGGGGTAATTCCAAGACTATAGGCTTCATGAAATGAGGATCCCGGCTGGCTAGGCTAAGACCTCACTCAATCACGGCTAAAGATCCAAGGGTCCGATCGACACGCATGCTCACAACTCTACTTATTACATTTCACATATCACTTATTACTGATTGCTTATTACGGATCCTTGATGTGTACCCAATTTTTAAAACAAATATTCTTTTAAGAAGATAAAGAACTAACTATCGCCAAAAACTCAACATCTCTAATTATTTAGACAGATATGGGGTGAAACAATTTTGTGGGAACAAAAGCCATAAGTACCTTCGATGGGCTCTAAAGAGAACCAACTACTCCACGCTTAGCATCTAAACTCATAGATAACTCTATCATTTCGATCTGCAAATTTAAAATCCCAAATAATGAGATCCGTAGATGCTTAGCCGATAATTTTTAGATTATCTATGGTTAAGGGAACAAGCTAGGGCTCAACAGCGGTCAAGTCGAGAATTCTATTCCTACTCTCACCAGCGGAAAGTCAACAAGATGTCAAAACATATATTAACTTAGCAAAATGCTTCGTCTAATGAAATAAAGTTATGCATATTTAAAATCACTCAGGGAAACTTGCAAATTCTTGGTCTTGTGAGCTAGAATTCGCATTTTATAGCTTCTTATCTAAGAGACTAGCCAACTTTTCAATCAAAAAGACTTAACAAAAGCTTACAAAAATTTTTAAATTTTTCACATTTTTGCACAATTTTTTATTTCCTAAGGAAAAACGGGGTTACGAGAGTACATGACAAAAATAAAGCAAGTGCGGTCAAATCAAATCGAAGATTACCCTACCCCAGACGAGAACGAAACATTGTCCTCAATGTTTAAAAGCAAGGGTATCAACGAAAATCTAAAAGCCGTTTATTAAGTATGCTCAAAGATAAACGTTAGTCGATAAGATTAGGATATCGGATTTCCATCAGCATCGATCATGAAGCTCGAGTAACGTTAGTCGATAAGATTAGGATATCGGATTTCCATCAGCATCGATCATGAAGCTCGAGTAGAGAAAATGACAAACTTCGAGCACGAGAGTCTTCATATCGGAAAAATCCTACACAACATCACAAACAACCAAACACGAGAAATCGAAGGCTAACCCTTCGCGTCACTTATTAGAAAATAGAAAGAAGATAGATGGATAACCATGGGGTGCCTCCCACGGCGCTCTTGTTTTTCTTAAGCGAGTCGCTAGCGACTCGATCCCGAATTCATTTGTCCTTGGGGAAGAAAATGGTTGAGATACAGGGTCAAAAGCGGTGTCCTCATTCGAAAGAATGAGGTGGGTGGTTTGGGTGGAGAAGAAAATGGGTGGATATGGCATATCATGTAAGAAGGATCCATCATCCGGTGGTTTTGTGGGCGGACGAAGGGATGACGGATTAAGTGAGACAACTCAAGAAAGGCGGGAGCTCATGGTGCGAAGGTGTGACTCAAAGGCTCATCAGCGAAGGCATCCAAGAGAGGATCCTTATCTCGAATGACATTTTTAGCATAAAACTCATCACAGCGTATCCGAGGTTGAAAATCTTGTCCTCACATATGTGCTCAACGGGATAAGTGAGGGTCGACTCAACGAGAGGAAGAGAATCATCATTAAGCAAGCTTTCAAGAAAAGGATATCTTGATTAGAGTCGCCCGTCACTCTCAATACTCGGTGGTATTGGATCATCAAGAAATAAGTCGATTTCTTCCATATCAGAATCATAAGGCGGATCATCAAGAATATCGTCTTCAACCACTTTAGTCAATTCATAAATCTCCATAATATCTTGAGTGTCGATTCATCACTTTCTTCATCTTGCATAACATCACATGACGGGAGAGAAAGGTCGGAACACAGAGATGGGACAAGTGGTGTGCTCCGAGAGCTAGCAATATCCACCACTTCCGTTGTGGTCTCTGAATCGGACTCAAAATCTTGGTGAAAAAGAGGATTAACTTCGCAAAAGGTATAGTCATCATTGAATTTGAAAAGTGGATTTGAGAAAATCCCGGAAGTAACCTCGGAAATGTCAAGAGAATCACATTAAAGCGAATCACAATCACTGTCAGATACATCCTCGGAATCGGAAAACATCTCATCATGATCATTTGAAATATCAAGAGAAAGCTCATCACAGATATCATCTACAACCTCGGACTCTCTTGGGATTGGGATAAGGCTCTCAACACAAGAAGATTCCGTTTCCGGAATAGTACTAAGAGGTTTGTCCCCCATTATGAGAGAGTCAGCGGGTTCAACAATGTTTGAAGAAATAGAATCATCGACCTCTTCCAAAATGGCGTCACTTCTCTCGGCGTGAGTGAAGGGAAGGTCGAAATGAAAGGCTCAGAAGCGGGAGTGGGTTCAGCCGACAAACTTTCATAATATTCTTTCATTTGGATGGAATCCTCATCATCATCATCAATGTAAGTCTCGAGCCATCAGGCACGTCTTTTAAGTGCTTGCTCCTCAATTCGTATTTCTTCAAGACACTTTTCAATCCGATTTTCGTTTTCTTCTTCGAGTAATTCTAACATAGATCTTTAGTTTGAGATGCTCGATCTTGGCATGTTCATTAACACATTCTTGAGTATTTTAAAACATCTTTGAATTTCTGGAGAAATTATCGGAGGTTGTGGTTGAATTTCTTGGTATTGTGGAGGTGGGTCATAAGGATAGTCGTAATTGTTACAAGGAACCTGCTCATAGACAAGCGGGTTTTGCATTTGACAATCGGAATTAAAGTACGGACCTCCACAATACTCACAACAGTATGATTGTTGTGACGGGTTTGGTGAAGTATATGGATAAGGTTCATAACCAAAGGTTGTATTGTTAAATTGGGCTTGACATTGAAAACCTTGGTGAGGACCTCCACAGTACTCACAAGAGTATGACTCCGTCTCATGGTATGGGGATTGGTTAAGGAAATCGGTCGTATCATTGTAGGGATGTTGGTCGTAGACAAACTCGTTTCCCGTATCCACAATGCTACAACCGGGACAATTCCCACCATTTTGAGGTCCCCACACCATTGACAACCATAATGGTAAGACGAAGACATCGAGAAGAATTATACGAATAAGAGGGTTAAGGGATAAAGAATTAACGGTTCAGAGGGTAAAGAAGAATATTTTTGGGTTTTTAGAAAACATATTTTGAAAAGGAAAATCTTTTGGGTTTTGAAAAGATATATTTACAAAAACGACGGTAACTTCACTCAGGGAAGGATCTTCAAATGCACGCGATTCGAGATGGAATACGAAAACTCGCTACAAGCCCTCCCCGGCAGCGGCGCCAAAAATTGATTCAATGCCAAAACACGTCAAGCTTACTCACACAAGCTAGCCACTTGTGAATGACTAACCGTAAGAAACTTAAAACGGCTCAGACACTGACCAATAATAGATGAGAAGTGTAGTATACGGGTAACTCAAACGTGTTAGGTTTGAGCACAGAGATCGTTCCGAACGAGGGTTGAATGGAATTTCCAACTCACGTCTCGATTATCGGGATTCGAATGAGAGAAGGGGATAATATGATATATTCTAAACTACGGGATAAGGAAAGCAAATGAACATCTAATCTACGGGAAATCCTAAGAATAAAGGCAAACTACTCAAATTTATACTAAAAGCGCAAATACTGAATTTAAGCGAAACGCGAATAAAATGCAAGTACGTCTATTCTAAATCCTAAAAATACCCTAAAATTACTTTCTAAACTAAAATGTAATTAGAAAACTATTTATGAATTAAAACTAATTTTTAGGAATCTTCTTGAATTTATTCTAATTAAAAACTAATTATTAACTTTTAAAACTAAGACTAAATAACTAAAAATTATAAAAACAAAGGGGAAAATTATGGAATTACTTTTCAAAAATCTAAAATATCACAAAAGACTTTTCAAAACTATTTTTTTTTATTTTTCAGATTATTTTTCTAATTTCTACTAATTTAATACTATTTAAATCTAATTTAAATTGTGAAAAATACCAAATAAAAGGGGAAAAATTAGGAAAAATCTTTTTTATGCTTTTTATATTTATCTTAAACTGGAAAAATTGAAAAATTATTTTTTTGAACTTTTTCTTAATTAATTTCAATTAAAGCTAATTAAAAGTGATTAAAAACTATTTTTAATAAAGAAAAATACCAAACAATGACCAAAAATTATGAAAAATTCATGGAAATTCTAAAATGTATTTCTAAAGCTATGAAAAATAGAAAAACATGGGCTTATGAGAGGGAAATAAGGGCTGTAATGCAACTGAACCTAAATAAGCTACTTATTAATAAGCAAATAAGCACTAAACTACACCAATCCAATACAGAAGCTAGATAATGCTAAAACTAACTTCTAGTAACTAACTACTGCTACTCCTAAACCCTATTAAGCAATCTACCAAGTGATTTAAGCTAACTGTTCTATATGCCAAATCAGTAAACAGGTCCTATGTTCTAGCTTAAACAACTGCTTATTCAATAACCAATAGTTAAAAACAAAAGAGGAGATCTCAAGTCTACCAACCAGAGATACTCTATCCAAATTTTCAGCTCATAAGGACTAGTAATGAGGAAATTATAGATCAAAACAAAAGTGACTAAATGGAGCAGGCTGCTGAATCAACAAAACAATGAACTGGGACCCTAGTTTGAGCTTAACCACAGGCTTATCAGGAGGGCTTAAGCCAAAAACAGAAATGTGGTCTTAAAGACCACCTAGCTGACTATCACTGGACCAAAAATCAGATCCTAACTATTTGTAATGACCTCTGTGCAGTGTATGCAAGTTCTGCACAAACTGTTTTTTTGACACAGTTTTGACTTCTAAAAATAGTTAGATACTTTGACTTTCTTGAGATTCAAATGCAAATGAAAGACTGAAATGGATGAATAATGATGAAATGAAACTTTAACAACCTTGTTTAACAAGTTCTAAACCTATGTGAATTGATTACTGTAACTGATTTCAACAGTTATGCTTAGAAGATCAGTGGAATGGTGATTTTGACTTAGAGCATAAATGACAGCAGAACAAAGACAGATATGACATCAAATAACTATAACAAGCCTAAAGCAACTGATCTAATCCAAGTTTTTAACCTCTAACACAGTTTAAAACATTAATCCAAACACTACTTTAAACATCAAAATGCACATTAGCTTTGAAAACATGAGGATTTATATCTAAATCAGATTCAAAATGAACTCTACAACATCAAACTTGACCCATTGACACACTGAAGCTGCAAATTAACCCAAATATTGCTTTGACTCTCAGATTTTAACCCGAGTTGACTTTTATTGACTTTTTGAAGAAAAAGAGATTAAGAACAAATTAAGCAACAACAAGCTCACATAAGCTGAAACAAGCTTATGTGAGCTTAACTGAGCAGGAAATGAGAGCTTAAAACAGATTGTACTCAGGACTACCAACAATGATTTATCAATTAAAAGTGGAAGTTGCATTAAATGAATTGAAGCTACAATTAAAATATGAGATTACAAAACAATTAACTACTGAAAACATATAAATTAACAGGAAATTAAAAGGTCAAAATTCCTTTAAGACATAAGGAATTGGACAAATTACATTGTGACTAAAAGAGGGTTTATATAGCTGAAGAAGAGCCTTGGGATCCTTCAGAAGCTTCATGAATGCTTATCCACACCACATGTTCATTCCATGTCACCAGACCAATCTTGCCTTCCAAATCCTTTGATGAGGTGTTTGCCAATCGAGGAGCTCCAAATGGCCACGTGGCAGCTTATTTGACATGTCAGAGTATCTAGAAGCTTAGGATAGATTCTAAGTACTATGTTGGGTGATTGGAAGTGGGTAATTGGTAAGTGGGTAATATGGGTGTTTGGTTGGGGAAGAAACACTGTAAAGGGCGCGTTTGGTTATTTTATAATATCTTAAATGAGTGTTGACCGGGTCTATGAGTGTTTGACCTGGGTAATTATCCGGGTGAGTGGGTAAAAGGGCGGGTATTTTGGTTTTGGGCCGAGAGTTTGGTTTGTGTTTATTTAGGATAAAAGGAGTGGATTTGGACTAGAGTTTTTAGTATAAGGATTATTCTTGTCAAGTGTAAACATCAAGGACCAAAAATGTAATTTATGAAAGTGCAAGGGTGACTTGGGTAAATGGGATAAATGAAAGGTGAGGGGTGAAAATGGTAAAATGGGAAAGTGAAGGGTGTAAAGTGTAAATGTGGTAAAGGTAAAGGTGAAATGTGTAAATTTCCAATCTTGATCCAAAAATCCGTAAAATGCACTTTTGAGCTTCAAATCCAATGAATAGCATCCCCAGCATCGGCTTTTGCACACTTCTCTCTCTCGTGCTCGGTTTTACGTCTGATTTGGTTCCTTTTTGCGTGTTTTTACATATCCGTACCTGCACAAGCACAAACTCAAGAAAACCACAAATATTAGTGATCCGGTCCGAACCGTCAAGTCCTAACAGACTTAAAACAGCTTGGAACCAAATGCAATTAAGATCAGAGAATACAGAGGATTCCCGGGTCGTTATGTCCCACGGAGACTCAATGGTGTGTAAGCACTAGATCAGACGATAGAATGATCACTAATGATAGTGATCAGAAAAGATTAGGATTTGAATATTACACTACTGAAAAAGGAAATAAATAAAAGCGGCTTAAATGCAAATTAAGAAAATTAAAAAGATAAAAGATATTAAATAAACGCTATCACTATATTTAAAGTGATGAACGTTTAAAACCTAAAACTTACGTTTAAATAAAAATAACGTTAACGTACAAAATAAAAAGTGAAAATAAAGAAGGAAAATACCTACGGATATAGAAAATACATTTTTACAATCCTAATTATATAAGAAAATTATTAGAAAAAATAAAATTATTTTTACAACTATTTATCTAATTATTATTAATTAAAAACTATTTTTAACTATTAAATAATAACCTAAAATAAGATAAAATATGAAATAAAGCTAGAAAAATAAAATTATGACTTAGGAAAATCTAAAATATGATAAAACTAATTTTAAAACTGAAAATATATTTTTTAGACTTTTTATGTATTTATTACTAATTTAAAACTATTTAAAACTAATTAAAATGCTAGAAAATACTTTTTAAACTAAGAAAATTATGGAAAAATACTTTTTATGACTTTTACATTTATCTAAACTTAAGTAAAATGAAAACTTATTTTTTTGAGACTTTTCTTAATTATTTGTATTAAATGCTATTTAAAAAGACTTAAAAACTACTTTAAATTAGGAAAAATAGCAAAACAACTTAGAAAAATCTGAAAATTTCAGGAAAATTATAAAATAATATTAGGAATATGAGAAAAATGGAAAAACAGGCCCTTATGTGGAGGAAAATAGAACTGATGTGGAAAGGGCTTATCAATAAGCTCTTGGAATAAGCTAATGAGCACCAAAGTGAACCAACTGATAACACAAGCTAGAATAAGCTAAAGGAACACAAATGCAACTTAAATCAACAAGCTTGAACCTCTGATTCACAGGATACAACAGATTTGATGTTTGAGCTTATAAGCTAAGACAGATTTCGTGGGCTACTACTGACCACAAATTAAGCAATCAAATAAGCTGGACACTAGAAACAAATTATGGGGAACTAAAGTAGACCTAGGTGAGAACATGCAAACCAAAATTCAGATCTTGCCAAGCTCTTATGAGCCTGTGCCACCCTGCAGTATCGAGAAAAACTCAGCATCAACTATTTGTTTGGAGCAGGGCATTTAGGAGCTTATTGAGAAGCATTTTGAAGCTTATACAAAAATCACAAAATTATACTAAAATAGATATAAGGAAATAGACCAGTAGGGCTTTCTAAACCTACAATTTTCATTGAACTTGGCTCAGAAATGAGTGAATGAAAATTCCTTCTTGTTGGCCAAAAACTGAGAAATTACACTTTGACTTTTTAACAATAATGAAGAACTTTGACCAAAATGGATTTTGGATCCAATTTTGTGACTGAGATTGATGTAATGTGATATGATAACACTAATGCAAGCTATGGTATTGACTTCTAAACTCAAAACACTGATCTGCTAGTCCTAAGACTCCAACGATTGGACAGATTAGGACATGATTTTAAGGCATTTTGACTTTTTGAACTTAGCATGCACAAAGTATAGAATCAAATGAGCATACTTAGACTACTCAAACATGAAACAACAAACATAAACCCCTGCACAAGCCTTTAGGGCAGTTTTAGGCTATGAACCAAACACCCCTTGATTGTGACATTATGTAGATTACACTAGGCTAGCTCTTGATTTATCCTAAATCATTGATCCAACTGAGTTTTCTAGCTAATATTAACACTAAATGAACAGAACCAAACCATTCTAAACCATAAATACAAGATAAGCATAAAATGTAATTTGACTTAAAAATGAAAAATGAAATTCCAACTTCATGGATCCGCTATTGCGGTGCCAACACCAAACACAAAACCAAACTAACCTAATCTAATTTCAACCCAAATTCACCTCTGCAACAACCCAAGATCCAAATTCCATCCTCTTTTGACTTTTGTTGACTTTTTTGACCATATACCATAATTGAATGGAACTGGTTTCCAAGCTTTCCAAAAGCTTAAATAAGCTTAAGTAAGCTTAATGGGATTTAAAAATAAGCTAATAGCAGTTTTAAAACAAGAATTTAAAAATCAAAATTTCTCTGATAAACCTTCAAATATGAAACATAAATGAAACCTTGAATTGAGCTTGCAAAACAGATTATAATGATGAAATACCTTAATTTGAGTACAAAGGAACAGAAATTTAAAGCTTTTACACTAAACTAAATTATTAAAATTTAAAACGACATACAAGTGAAAACTAAAACTAGCTACTCCTTTAAACTGCTTCTCTCTTCTCCTTTTATAGCTCCAAACTTCTCTCCACATGTCTCTGACTTGATCCCACCAATAATAACAGCCATTGGATGCTTTAAGTAGATAATGGCCGTTTGATCATTTTGGCGCCAAAAGGATTTTAGCAGTGGAGGGTTTGAGTGTGGGAGTAGGGATGTAATTAATGATTTTTGTTGTGTTAGGGATGTGTAGGGGACATGGAGGGTGATGTGGAGAGGAGGGGGGATGGATATGTGGAGCTAGTTGCAGAGCAGGTGAAGGTGAAGGGAGGAAATGGCGGGTTTGTGTTTGTTTGACCAATGGGTTGTGGGTTGACCGGGTCTAAGGGTTTGGACGGGTCAAGGATTAATATTGGGCTTGGGTTTTAAATAAGGTCCATTTGGTTTGTGAAATTATTAATACAAAGGACCAAATGTGTAATTCTTCCAAAGCGAGGACCAAATCTGTACTTCTGAATTTATGATCCAAGGGTTTGTTTTGACAATCTCCAAAAATCCAAGGACTATTATTGCCAATTGTGAAATTCCAAGGATTAGTTTTGAACATTTTTGGATTTTCAGGGACTAAATTGTAATTTTCTCAAAACTTTTAGATTTTTCACCAAAGGATTAAATATGACAATTTATGATTTTAAAGAGACCTTTGGTGACTTTTCTTTTGAAATTTTGGCTCAGGGACTATTTTTGACAATTTTTTGAAACTTGGGGACTAAAAGCTGCAATTTTGCAAATTTGATATGTTTTTCATCCGATTTTGATATTTTTGCATTTAAAACACATAAAACACTGATTTGTGATATTTTGATGTGTTTCTGAGTGTTTTCAGATGATTTTGCAGTTTATTTTGACTAAAAATTATGAGTATTTACACACTCATCAATTAGCAATAAACGGCTCTTTCTTGGTTATTTTGGGTCAGTTTTGATAACAAAAAGGTATGTGTTTTAGCACATACCAAAATACCCCAGACGAGACTATTGTCGTGTCCTCACGCAATGCAATCAACTCACGCTTCTAAAACCAAGGATTTCAATCTCTTTCTACTAAACCATTGATATGTCCAAACCGTCAAGTTATCTCACACAAGCTAGCCACTTGTGAATGACTAACCGTAAGAAACTTAAAACAGTTTAGACAAATCAATTAGAGAAGAAGTAGCAAAGGTTCCTCAAAAGAGATTAAGAAAGCCTTAATTCTAAAAACGCCCCGTTTACCTTTCAATTCTCATGTATAGATATTACGGTTAAGCACATTCTGATTATGAATGACGGTTTGCTGAACTTTCATGTCGATCAATAACTCCAACATTTTTCAAGCGACACGTTAGGATCACGGAGTAGAAAACACAACACAGTGTGAAGTGACCATACGGATAGAATACATAGTCACGATTTTCACAAGTCCCCAAACTAAGCGTAAAACCGAAATCATTGTTACATACGACTCTAGATGCTAACACTACCCATGGAAGTTACTTGTGTACTTACCTTTCGTTCCCATTTTCCTATTTCCTCTAGATTTTTTATTTTTGTGAGAAATGAATTTCTTCAAATTCTCGTTTCGATAACTTTTATTCCGATAAAGATACAAAGCTAAGTCGATAATTAGTTATCCGCCTTCCCTCAAGAACCATTGTCGTAAAAATGAGGTCCACATCAAGGAATTTTTATTCACTTACATTTTTTTGATTTTTTCATTTTCATTTTCAACATTTTTCAACATTTTTTTTTTCAACATTCATTTTCATTCACTTAGACTTTTACGTGTATGAGCTATGAACCACGGAGCTTCACGGGGTAATTCCAAGACTATAGGCTTCATGAAATGAGGATCCGGGCTGGCTAGGCTAAGACCTCACTCAATCCTGGCTAAAGATCCAAGGGTCCGATCTCGACACCGCAGCTCACAACTCTACTTATTACATTTCACATATCACTTATTACTGATTGCTTATTACGGATCCTTGATGTGTACCCAATTTTTAAAACAAATATTCTTTTAAGAAGATAAAGAACTAACTATCGCCAAAAACTCAACATCTCTAATTATTTAGACAGATATGGGGTGAAACAATTTTGTGGGAACAAAAAGCCATAAGTACCTTCGATGGGCTCTAAAGAGAACCAACTACTCCACGCTTAGCATCTAAACTCATAAGTAACTCTATCATTTCTCGATCTCTGCAAATTTAAAATCCCAAATAATGAGATCCGTAGATGCTTAGCCGATAATTTTTAGATTATCTATGGTTAAGGGAACAAGCTAGGGCTCAACACGCCCGGTCCAGTCAGAATTCTATTCCTACTCTCACCAGCGGAAAGTCAACAAGATGTCAAAACATATATTAACTTAGCAAAATGCTTCGTCTAATGAAATAAAGTTATGCATATTTAAAATCACTCGAGGAAACTTGCAAATTCTTGGTCTTGTGAGCTAGAATTAGCATTTTATAACTTCTTATCTAAGAGACTAGCCAACTTTTCAATCAAAAGACTTAACAAAAGCTTACAAAAATTTTTAAATTTTGCTCATTTTTTGCACAATTTTTATTTCCTAAGGAAAAGCGGGGTTACGAGTACATGACAAAAATAAAGCAAGTGCGGTCAAATCAAATCGAAGATTACCCTACCCCAGACGAGAACGAAACATTGTCCTCAATGTTTAAAAGCAAGGGTATCAACGAAAATCTAAAAGCCGTTTATTAAGTATGCTCAAAGATAAACGTTAGTCGATAAGATTAGGATATCGGATTTCCATCAGCATCGATCATGAAGCTCGAGTAACGTTAGTCGATAAGATTAGGATATCGGATTTCCATCAGCATCGATCATGAAACTCGAGTAGAGAAAATGACAAACTTCGAGCACGAGAGTCTTCATATCGGAAAATCCTACACAACATCACAAACAACCAAACACGAGAAATCGAAGAGGCTAACCCCTTCCCGTCACTTATTAGAAAATAGAAAGAAGATAGAGATAAGCATGGGGTGCCTCCCACGAGCGCTCTTGTTTTTCTTAAGCGAGTCGCTAGCTGACTCGATCCCAATTCATTTGTCCTTGGGGAAGAAAATGGTTGAGATACCGGGGTCAAAAGCGGTGTCCTCATTCCGAAAGAATGAGGCGGGTGGTTTGGGTGGAGAAGAAAATGGGTGGATATGGCATATCATGTAAGAAGGATCCATCATCCGGTGGTTTTCTTGGGCGGACGAAGGGATGTGGATTAAAGTGAGACAACTCCAAGAAAGCGGGAGCTCATGGTACGAAGGTGTGACTCAAAGGCTCATCAGCGAAGGCATCAAGGGAGGATCCTTATCTCGAATGACATTTTTAGCATAAAACTCATCAACGCGTATCCCGAGGTTGAAAATCTTGTCCTCACATGTGTGCTCAACGGGATAAGTGAGGGTCGACTCATGAGAGGAAGAGAATCATCATTAAGCAAGCTTTCAAGAAAAAGGATATCTTGATTAGAGTCGCACCCGTCACTCTCAATACCCGGTGGTATTGGATCATCAAGAAATAAGTCGATTTCTTCCATATCAGAATCATAAGGCGGATCATCAAGAATATCGTCTTCAACCACTTTAGTCAATTCATCAATCTCCATAATATCTTCGGTGATTCATCACTTTCTTCATCTTGCATAACATCACATGACGGGAGAGAAAGGTCGGAACACAGAGATGGGACAAGTGGTGTGCTCTGAGAGCTAGCAATATCCACCACTTCCGTTGTGGTCTCTGAATCGGACTCAAAATCTTGGTGAAAAAGAGGATTAACTTCGCAAAAGGTATAGTCATCATTGAATTTGAAAAGTGGATTTGAGAAAATCTCGGAAGTAACCTCGGAAATGTCAAGAGAATCACATAAAAGCGAATCACAATCACTGTCAGATACATCCTCGGAATCGGAAAACATCTCATCATGATCATTTGAAATATCAAGAGAAAGCTCATCACAGATATCATCTACAACCTCGGACTCTCTTGGGATTGGGATAAGGATCTCAACACAAGAAGATTCGTTTGGAATAGTACTAAGAGGTTTGTCCCCATTATGAGAGAGTCAACGGGTTCAACAATGTTTGAAGAAATAGAATCATCGACCTCTTCCAAAAGTACGTCACTTCTCTCAACCGGCGTGAGTGAAGGGGAAGGGTCGAGAAATGAAAGGCTTCGAAAGCGGGAGTGGGTTCAACCGACAAACTTTCATAATATTCTTTCATTTGGATGGAATCCTCATCATCATCATCAATGTAAGTCTCGAGCCATCGGGCACGTCTTTTAAGTGCTTGCTCCTCAATTCGTATTTCTTCAAGACACTTTTCAATCCGAGCTGCTCGTTTTTCTTCTTCGAGTAATTCTAACATAGATCTTAAAATGAATTGAAGCTTACATTGATTTATCAATTAAAACAGATTGTACTCAGGACTACCAACAATGATTTATCAATTAAAAGTGGAAGTTGCATTAAATGAATTGAAGCTACAATTAAAATATGAGATTACAAAACAATTAACTACTGAAAACATATAAATTAACAGGAAATTAAAAGGTCAAAATTCCTTTAAGACATAAGGAATTGGACAAATTACATTGTGACTAAAAGAGGGTTTATATAGCTGAAGAAGAGCCTTGGGATCCTTTCAGAAGCTTCATGAATGCTTATCCACAGCCACATGTTCATTCCATGTCACCACAGCCAATCACTGCCTTCCAAATCCTTTGATGAGGTGTTTCGGCCAATCAAGGAGCTCCAAATGGCCACGTGGCAGCTTATTTGACATGTCAGAGTATCTAGAAGCTTAGGATAGATTCTAAGTACTATGTTGGGTGATTGGAAGTGGGTAATTGGTAAGTGGGTAATATGGGTGTTTGGTTGGGGAAGAAACACTGTAAAGGGCGCGTTTGGTTATTTTATAATATCTTAAATGAGTGTTGACCGGGTCTATGAGTGTTTGACACAGGTAATTATCGGGTGAGTGGGTAAAAGGGCGGGTATTTTGGTTTTGGGCCGAGAGTTTGGTTTGTGTTTATTTAGGATAAAAGGAGTGGATTTGGACTAGAGTTTTTAGTATAAGGATTATTCTTGTCAAGTGTAAACATCAAGGACCAAAAATGTAATTTATGAAAGTGCAAGGGTGACTTGGGTAAATGGGATAAATGAAAGGTGAGGGGTGAAAATGGTAAAATGGGAAAGTGAAGGGTGTAAAGTGTAAATGTGGTAAAGGTAAAGGTGAAATGTGTAAATTTCCAATCTTGATCCAAAAATCCGTAAAATGCACTTTTGAGCTTCAAATCCAATGAATAGCATCCCCAGCATCGGCTTTTGCACACTTCTCTCTCTCGTGCTCGGTTTTACGTCTGATTTGGTTCCTTTTTGCGTGTTTTTACATATCCGTACCTGCACAAGCACAAACTCAAGAAAACCACAAATATTAGCAATAAACGGCTCTTTCTTGGTTATTTTGGGTCAGTTTTGATAACAAAAAGGTATGTGTTTTAGCACATACCAGTTTGTTTAAACCCTCAATTATTTTGTCATGAAACACTTGACACATGTTATTATTTAACACATAAGAATGAGGTCTCCCTAAAGAATACAATTAAAGATGTATTAATTATAACTTTTCATAGTGCATTAACAAATACCAACTAACTGAGACAGATAGATGACTTACATGAAAAATGTGACCTTGACCAATGGATTGGTGGTATCTTACTTAACCAATCATGGGAAGGTTGATTAAATATCTTCAAAACAACCATAACTTTCTCAAAATGTACAACAGTTGAGGCTGTAGCACATTTCCACAGATGGTCTTTGAATGCCCTACACTTCCATTGAAGTTTCATTTTCTCATGAATGATTCTAATACAAATCTTTGTTATGCATCTGAAAAAACATCTCTTAAAGCTGCACTGATATCCTGCACATAAACATATATATTTAATGTCTGTTTCAAAACATAGGGACTTTAATTCATGACCAGGTTAAGGAAGTACCTTTTGCATGTCACTAATAAAAGTGATTATTGATTTTAGCTCAAGTGCTATATCATTGGTGATTGTACAATAAATTGCACTACCAGGCTTCAGTGGTGATCGAAGGTAAAAGGGGTGTGTGTTCCAGCCAAGATTGTCTTCCACCTGAGGATAAGAAATATGAAGACACTACGTTAAGTGATTACGCAGGGATTGGACCCTGCGAACCACCTCCGGCGTGAGAGTAAGTATGAGTTATGGTGATGTAAATGAGTGTGAGTGAAGAGTAAAGTGTTAAGTGAGCTTACCATAATCTTCTGCCTGTCCTACCTATTTATAGTGGAGAAAATAGGCTTGAGGGCACCTCTGCACAAATATCGAAGAACATGGGGGCGTCCTATGTTTTTGGGTAACCGCTAGGGCTTAGTGACCCACGTTCTCAAACTTGGCGGGAAAGCTAGGAAAGAGAGGGAGATCGTGGGTTTGACCAACTCATGATAGTCCTGCGTCCCTTGTTCCTTCGTCAACCGTACCCTAAAGGGCTTCAGGGCTTCGAGTGGCGAATTCCCCGTAGGTAACCTTCGTATGTACGAATGGTTTGATGCCAACGAACATTTGGGAGAACTAACTTGGGCCTTGATACAGAAGGCTTCGACACAGTTCGAAGGGGTGTCCCTCGACCTGTTCGGAGGGTACATAATCAAGCCCCCCAGTCGGAAGTGATGTCTATGAACGAGAAGGCATTGCTTTCGACTTCATCCTGCGAGCAAAATCAGCTACATGTTGCAATGGTATGTAACTAAGGTAATTATGCCTGAAAAGGCGCATTAAATGCTACTTAAACCCATCTAACTACCCGCTACAGTAAATCCCTTTCCCAATTAACTCGGTTTGACCAAAACGACTTTTTGAATTTAAAAGTGATTTCAAATCCAGATAAGGTAAATGATAAGGACACGTGTTCGGTTTAGAAGTTGATTTTAAGAGGGTACTTAAGATGAGGTAGATGAAACCCTAAATCACTTTACCCTCTCCGCACACTTTTCACACGTGATGAAATTGCTATCATTCTCCGGCTTCGAACACAAAAGGTAAAGTGGTCTCTTCTTCTTTTCGTAGCTTTAGGTAGTTATGGATTCAAAGTTTATTATAAAACAACAAAAATGCACCTTGACTTCCAAAGATTTACATGATCATCTTGTTGAATACCCTATCCCTAAAGAGTATAAAGTTATGCTTCCAAAATCAAACCAAGGAATTTTTGATGCTCCTGAAAACTTCGTAGGGCTGTATACCCACTCATTTAGTCATTCGAACCTTAGGATTCCTATCCACCCTTTGATTCTAGAGTTAATGCAGTACTATGAAGTACATATCGCTCGATTTAACCCATTTGGCTTAGCTAAACTTACCACATACATCATTATGTGTAAATCTTACGGCTTTGAACCAACTCTTAAGGTGTTGAGGGGGTTTCTGAACCTTTATCCTGGTGGGAACTGGCTAACCATGGCAAAGAGGCCTGAAGGGGATGTGCCTAACCTCATTTTGAGGCCTTATACGAACATAAGAGAGTGGAAGGGTAGTTTCTTTTATGTTCAGAACACCATTGTTCCACCCAACTATCCAGCATTGCTGAATGAGGCATTTAGGTTTGATGCAAAACGTTTCAATGACCCCTTTCCTTATGGAGTTCGAAGGAATCTGTTGTACCAACGTCTGGCTAGGTACCCTGCTGATGTTCAAGCCTTTCATGAGCCAATTATGTATATGGCTGGGATTGCACAAAGCTGGGAGGGGTCTCCTAAGAAGCCCATGATCGTGTATCATGGAAAAAGTATGCGTACTTCCACTTTTATTTAAATAGGACCAATGTAGCGCTGATATTTATCTTTTCTTGTTCCTTGTTTTACAGAAATGGCATTTAGGAACTTCATGCATTAGGATTTGGATGAAGACCTGAGTTTTATGCCCATGCAGCAAGCCGAAGGATCTTATGGCGTTGGTTCGCCATCTACTTCTATCAACAACAATGATGTGGATGCTACCAGGATTGAGCCTGTCGCCTCAGCACCCCCACAAGCGCTATTGGAGGGCCCTTCCTAATTGGTTGAGAATGTAGCAGATTCGGATGATCCAACAGACGAGGAAGTGCAGATTACAGGCTCGACAGGTATTGCTGATAGGTTAAAGAGTAGGAAGGGAACTTCTGGTAAAGCTATCAAGTCTGTCACAAAGAGGAAAACTCCTCTTCCTGCATCTGGGTCCAGGGTTGTTCGACAGAAGGTAGCCAAAAGTAGGAAGGCTGTGAAGTCTGCTTTCGAACTGCCGGATGATACTGAAGAAATGCATGGTAAGCACTTGCTTCTTAAGCTATATAAAATACTAATTGTCATGCCTAACTTTTCCGTTATGTATTGTATTTGTCGCAGGCCTTCTTGACACCAAGGAGCTTCTGAATGCCCTAGCCTGCCATCGCATTATTGATCATGTCACCCCCTAATTGGAAAGGACTGCTGGACAATATGTCCATCGAAGGGGTCTGTGATAGGGATAAGAGTGTCACAAGGCAGTACTGTTACGGACAACCATTTGAATGCTCATACAAGGGAGCGCCGTCTTGTGGACGAAGGCAAGGCAGGAAATGGACGTGATGTTAGAAAGGGAAAAGCATAGGGATCAACAGTATGCTGAGCTGGAGGCAAAATGTGAGGAGGTTGAAAAATATTTTGATAAAAATCCTCTCTCCCAAGACCTCCGAGACAAGATCGCAGAGCTGCAGAAGGAATTGGCTGCCACCACAACAGAATTTGGCAAGCTTAAATTGGTGGAGGCCAAGGTGGTGAGCCTCACTAGTCAAAATGCTGTACTGGAGGCTAAGTGTACAGGCTTGGAAATCGAAAGGGCTAGGCTTGGAGAGTTAGAGGTCAAAATGAGAGAGGAAATGGATGGCCTACAGATGTGATACAAGATGCTCCAAAAGGATCATGCAGAGGTTGTATCGAAGGTGGTGCCATATATCGCCATGGAGTTGTATCATAGTGATGAGGTTGGAGCTGCCATGTGGAAGGTGATTAAAGCAACTATCTTCCATGGACGGTGTCTCGCTCTGGAGGAGGTGGCTAAGACATGTAAGCCCGTGGACCTCTCCGAAGTTGACTGTTACCGTCCCTCATCGAAGGCTGAGTATGAAGAGGCAGGAAATGCGTTTGCAACTGCAGAGCACCCCTTCTTGCTCGAAGCTACAAATGATCCCATGACACCTCTCGAAGATCTTCTCTCGAAAAAGCCTCAAAAGATCAAGCCTGCAACTCCAATGAAGAAAACAGCTTCTGCAAAGCCTGTGTCAGCTCTACCATCTCCAACCCCGTCTCCAAAGAAGAAGGAATGAAGGTTGTCGTATTGACAGTAATTTGGTCTAAAATGGTGGCATGTACCCTTCTTTAAAACAATTTCTTATTATGCTTGTCTGTTACTTAAACAATTTCATGGTTGTGGTGCACGGCTTTGGCCGAAAAACAATTTGAACTGGGCTTCGGCCTCTATTGCAAGTATTAGGGCGTAGGCCCTTCTTTTGAATGAATGATGTAGGAAAATATTCCTACGTACTTAGAAATATTTATCTTGTGCACTTCTCGTATGCCATTTTTTCGACGCTTAAATTTTACAACCTAAGGTGTAAGAACCTCATTGTCTGTAAATTACAACACCAAGAATATTGTGACCAATTTTGATCACTGACAGAGGGTCGCGACCCACTCTATCTTAAATCCTTTAAGTCATATGGCTTGTTTTTATTTTCATAATTGCCATAAACTAGTAGGAAAGTTAATGTGAATGTGTTGGTAGGCTTAAGTAGTGGTATGAGGTGTTTGTTACACCTTATGCCTTCCTATTCGACATTGAAACTCACAAACGACTTGGCTGAACAAACCTTTGTGTTTGAGAAACGAAGCAAGAGATTTGTAGGAAATATATTATTTATCATTGAATTGGTAGAGAGGATTACATCATTTTGAAATGAACACTAAGACAACTACCAATAATGCTTGCTTTCCCATGAGAAGCTTTTAATACAAGAATGAAAAGTAAAAAATACTTCTTAAACATAGAACTTTCGGAGGTTCGTACCATTCCATGTCCTGTCGATGGGTTCTCCGAGAAGAGTAGCCAGCTTGCAAGCTTCGTTGCCGTAGGCTTCAGATATGACATAGGGTCCTTCCCAAGTAGATCCTAGCTTCCCCTGGTATTCTGCTTTGCTTGATTTGCTTGAAGGTGGAAGGCCTGACCCTTTTGTTGTAGTAGCCTTCGATCTTATGTTTGTACATGGCTTCTCAGATGGAGGCTATTTCTCTCCTTTCTTCTAACAGATCAAGGTTTTCCCTGATCCTTTCATTATTTTGAGAGGCTTCAAACGTGGCCACTTGCTCTGTGTGCACACTCAGCTCCGAAGGGATGACCGCTTCTATTCCGTATGTTAGGCTGAAGGGGGTTTCGTCATTTCTTGACTTGGGTTGGGTCCTATGAGCCCATAACACTTTTGGAAGCTCATCCACCCACCCGTGATGACTTCGTCCCAGCCTTCTTTCAATTCCCTTGACAATATCTCTGTTGGTAACCTCCACTTTCCCGTTGCCTTGTGGATGATAAATAGAGGTTAAAGACTACTTTATCATAAGCCAATTGCAGAAATCATAGAAGACACCTTCGGCAAATTGCTTGCCGTTATTGGATATGATGATGTGGGGCACTCCGAATCTGCATATGATGTGATCCCATAAAAATTTCTTGATCTTTCTCCCCGTAATGGAAGCTAAGGGCTTAGCTTCGACCCACTTTGTGAAGTAATCAATTGCCACCAATAAGAACTTGAACCCACCAGGAGCCACATGCATGGGTCCTACGATATCGATTCCTTATTGGGAGAAGGGCCATGCGGATGTCACGCTTGTCATGTCTTGCTTCGGGAGCTTGGGAACCTTGGAGTGTATCTGACAAGCTTCACATTTTTTAATAATCTCCACAACATCCCTATGCATCGATGGCCAGTAGTAGCCTAACTTCATTATTTTTGAGACAACCGAACGGGGTCCTGCATGAAGGCCGCAGGATCCTTCGTGGACCTCTGCGATGATGCTTGACGCCTGCTTGGGTCCAACACATCTGAGCCAAGGTGAGAGGAACGACCTTTTGTACAAGTTTTCTCCAATTAGCCGGTATTGTTGAGATTTAACCCGTATCTTCCTTGCTTTCTTTGGATCCTCAGGGAGAAGACCACTTATTAGGTATTTCCTAATGGGAGTCATTCATGTGTCTCCTTCTTCATGAACAACGTCAGTGACTTCCTTTTGGATAATGGATCTTTCGAGCAAAACTTCTACTAGCACTTCTTTTGTGAGGTTGGCGAAAGCCATAGAGGCTAGCTTGCTTAATGCATCCGCCTTCTTGTTCTGATTCCTGCGAACGTGCTTGATAACGCTCAAATTGTGCATGTTTTTAGTAGCGTTATCTGTGCTTTTATGTGTGTTATTTGGTTATAATCATATGCTTTTGATGCTTAATCGTACAAAAGTGCGTTTGCAAGTTCATTTGTAGCCAAGTACAGGAAAATGGAGAAAAAGACGAAAAAAGAAGTAAAATACGAAGATTTCTCCATGTACAAAGAATTCCCGACAAAAGCAAGACCTGCGGAGTATATTCGAGAAGATAAAGTCATCAAGTTAGTGGTCCAAAGACTCAAGAATAAAGTTCAAGAAGGAAAACGAGAAAGAAATGAAGAAAAGAAGCTAAAACGAAGACATATTGGAAGACTCGTTGTTCCCGACACACCTTCACCATTTTGGCCATAACTTTTGCATACGGACTCCGTTTGACCCCCGGTTCGCGGCCACGGAAAGCAAAGAGAAAGATCTACAACTTTGCCGTTTATGACTTTATGTGATTTTGCTCCAACCGATCGGTCGAGCCCCGTAACCGATCCGGTTGGAGAAACATCAAGACCAACCGATTCGGTTGGAGCCCAACCGGATCCGGTTGGAGGTCTGTTCGACCATTTTCCATCACTAAGATCTCAAACTTGTTCCAAACGATTCTAGTCCCTTCCTACATGGTTTCTAGTCCCTTCCAAGCTCCTTGGCCTCCAAGAAATGCATTGAATACCCTAGGCCTTGGTAGTAGTATAAATAGAACCCATTTGGCACCTCATTTCATCATCTCTTCTCCATATTTCTCATCCCTTTCATCCACCACTCCTCTCTAGGTGTGAATTTCAAGCCTCCACCCTTAAGGACGAATTTCCACCTAGAGAGCAAACCATAACTTGAGAGAACACAACCACTCTCAAAATCTTCACCAAAGGTGTGAAATTCAAGCCTCCACCCTTAAGGACGAATTTCCACCAACTATCCTAACCCAACTTGTGTGAAATTCAAGCCTCCACCCTTAAGGACGAATTTCCACCAACTTATCTTCCCAAAAGACCACAAACCTCTGCCAAATTCGTGTAGTGTGCTCAAGGGTTGTTGAAGGTGTTTGGACATCATTTTCCGGCTTGGTAGTACTATTGTAGTTGATTGGAGGCTTGAAGGAGTGCTATAATCCTTCATCTTTGCCTATTGTAATTCATACTTTGGGTAAACCTTGTTACTTTTCTATTTAAAGATGTTTGTTATTGATATGATTATTGAGATGATTGTGTTTGATTGGAATAATGATGAATGTCTTGATACTTGCTTGTTCTTATATGCTTTTCTTGTTGGTTTGATCCGTGACAATCATAACCATCAACTTGTTACTTGTTCTTATAATGCTTTTCTTGTTGGTTTGATCCGTGACAATCATAACCATCAATTTGTTACTTGTTACTTGCTTAAACAAACAAACGACACTTGTAGTGCAACCAAGTCTCTTGGGACGACCTTGATTTACCATATACTATACTACAACTTGACTAGGGTATACTTGCTCGAATGTGTTCCTAGTTAACCGGTAATTCTTGTTTACAAATTTAAAACCACAACGAAGCACATCAAGTTTTGGCCGCGGGGATTTGGTTTTTGTTCTTAGGTGTTTGTTTGTTTGCTTGTTTGTTTGAATGCTAAATTGCTCTTGCTCATGAATGATTGTTTCTTTGCTCTTGTTTGATTGCTCTTGATGTTTGCTCATGAAGATTGCTTGAATGCTTGTCTTTTTCCAAATCTCTCATTTTTCAAAATTGTTCAAATGATCTTTGCATCAAAATCGTGTTTTTGATGTTGGGATTTCGTTTCATGTGTTCTAAAATGCTCATTTCAATGATTGCTTTCTAAGTTGCTCGAAAAATGTTTGCGAAAAAACCCACCAAAACCACCCAGATCACTCTAACCGAATCGGTTGGCACTACAACCGGATCGGTTGGAAGCCTCGTACTTAATAAAACCACTCCAACCGTTCGGTCACTACCCGTAACCGGATCCGGATCCGGTTGTGAGTTCTGTATAAAAAATAAAAAAATAAAAAAATAATAATTCCGTGTGTTTCTTGTTTCGTGTGTTTGTTTTTTTTATGTGATCTCTTGCATGTTTGTGTTTCTTTTTGTTTGTGTTCTTATTGTTTATATTAGTTTCGTATTAATTTTGAATAAGATTATCTTGTTTTAGATTATCTTGTTTGATTTGCTTTACGTGATTAATTGTGTTTGCTTGCGTCTATGTGATTGTTATTTTTCTGTAATCGTGCTTTTATTTTTTTTATGCGTATTTTGTTTTAAGTGTTGTTTTATGTTCGTGATAGTTAATATGTGTTTATGTGTTTTAATTACTTGTGTTTAGTTTTATGTTCGTAACCTTTTGTGTCCTTATTTTATTTTATCAATAAATGGTTTGAAAAAAAAACTTGGTTAAAATATATATATATATATATATATATATATATATATATATATATATATATATAAAAATTTTCTCCAACCGATCGGTCGCACCCGTAACCGGTTCGGTTGGAAGGTTGGTCCTGATTTGGTTCATTCCAACCGATTGGTCACTCCCCGTAACGGATCGGTTTGGAGTAATCTGTTAAAAAATCCGTTTTATTTTATTTTTTGGTTTTGTGTGTTTGTGTTTAGGTAAAATAAGTTTAAATGTCTTTTGTTTTGCAAGAGTTTCATTTCTTTTATTTAGTTTTTCCATTTTAATTTTGTTAATTTGGTACATTGTGAATAAATAAGTACATGTGTTTTAAAAATAAAAGTGTTTTGAACTTTGTGGGTATGTTCATTGGAAACCCTCACGAGACTATAACTCGTCCACTTGGGCCACCGAGGGGTTTAAAGGCTTGTTGCATGAGCTAAATGCAACCGTGATGCCTACTGAAAGTGAGTTTTAGAATTTTACGCGTTTTTTGTAGTTTAGTTTATTTTTGCTGATTTAATAAGCTCTTGGAGGAAGGATTGATTGGATTGTTGGTGACGTTATACTCTTGATTGAACATGTTTGGATGAAAGATAAATCGATTGATCTCACAAGCTTATGCTAGCGTTTGCTTAGCATCTTATCATTTGAAGTTCGATCGTGATGTTTGGCCCGAGAGGTCTCGTTTCACTTAGACTTATTATTTTATTTTTCCCTATCTTACATGCTTTAGTTTTAGCAATTGCTTTATTTTGTTTCTTTGTTATTTTTCCTTTGTTTGTTTGGTAAATTATTTTAATAAATTGACTTTTTAAGTCCCTCGAAAGTAAGGCTCACCCATTGTAAACAAACTGTGTGAGAGGTATAAGGCGGGTCTCCCTGATTCACTAAAGAAGTTTGGTTTTTAATATGCTTGCGCTGACACCTTCTCCGCTTCTTTGTGCGTTTCAATGGAGCTACCAAGAACTCGTGGGACAAGAATAAGTCATGTTGGTTTTAAAAAAAAAGAAAAAGAAAAAAAAGAGTCGTAACTAGATTTAAGTTATTTTTCTTTTGTGTGCTTAACTTAAGTGTGAGGGAAAGTTAAATAAGAAAAGCGAAACTCGTTTTCAATTTCCAAATTTTTGAGCCTGTTTTTAAATTTTTGTGAGCTTGTTTGCCCTTGTGATCTAGTTGTTTTCACGCATATAGGTTAATATATTATAATAACTGGATCAACCCACTGGTGAAATCGGTAATTTTGAAAAACTTGAGATGTGTCCTGATTAATATTGCAATCCATTCAGGATCGATGACATTTGCTAGCACATATTATAGCCCTTCCACTAAATTGTGAGGATTTGAGTCTGTTTCATATATAGCATACTTCTTTTATGCTTGGATCTTTTGTTTTGAGTGTGCTGGTGATTTTATTTATTCTAGAACTTGTACTTGCAAATCATTACCGGACCGCAGATGAGATCGCATTCGTGTGATATAAGTGTTTATGCGTGATAAAGAGGCAACCTTAGGAATAAAACCAAATGGCCTTCCGTTTACATCTAATGATATATTAGCTTACCACATCGGTTAGTTAACCACCCACATGGACCCATTTGTTAGCGCTCATTTTTAGCGCTAGATACCCTAGTACACCCTCGAACCATTCTTTTCTTTTCTTACATCCAGAAAAATACAAAAATAGTTTACACTTTAAACCTTAGCCTACCCCTTGTCAATGTCTAAATGGTTGGTTGCTAGTTGCTTGGTATGATTGGATTATTTTTGATGATTATTAGTTAGCCACACTTTGCCATTCGTGTGTGCCATTCCGACAAAGATGAAGACTGCAGCTTCTTATTTGTATTTTTGTGGTGTGTGCTTATACGAAGTGTGGGGGAGATGTGATGTATGAAGAAGAAGTGTTGAAAAAAAAAAACGTAAAAAAAATGTGAAAAAAAAAATTGAAAAAAAAGAAAGAATAAGTCATCGAAAAAAATGGAAAAAATATGTGATGACAAGGATGAAGTATGTTTGAGATATCGATTAGTCAAAGTGCTAAGACGTGATATATATTTGGTGATCGATATGTGAAGAGGAGAAGATTGTGACTATAATCATTTTCGGGTTTGCGGATTGTTCGTGACTAGCAACATGGGTATTAGACTTGACTTTATTTTTTTTTAAAACCAATTTCATATATATCCCATGCCTTATCCATACCCTTTAATCGCCCTAAGCCTGTCATTATAACCCGAATAAAAGCCCTCTTTAGATGTTTACACCTGGTGCTTACGCCACGTCGGTGGAGTTTTGTTTCTTGTACAAGCCTATGGTAATATTTAGATCATGACTGAGCAATATGAGTGTACTATTCCTTAATACTATCCATCACAAATAAAATGAGTGTTGAGTGAATTATACACCCGTTTTTTTTCGTGAGGTGCTTAGCCATGTTATCATGCGAGAAAATCCATAGGGTATTGTCAAACATCTCGATTTTTCACCTCATAAAGCTTAAAATGATGAATCATATCTTGTACTTGTACTTGGTAGATTTGCATCACATTTTTTTAATCATATTTCATGCACCATGTGGGATTTATTTTTCTTAATTTCTAGATTTGCTTGAGGGCAAGCAAAACCTTAAGTGTGGGGGAGTTTGCGCTCATTTTTCGCTTATTTTGAGTCTATATAAAAAAAAATAAAAAAAAAAACCCAAAAATATTTTCTTTTCTTTGTCATTTAGGTTTGTCTTTCATTTTTCTTTTCTTAGATTTGCTTGAGGGCAAGCAAAGTTTAAGTGTGGGGGAATTTGATAACGCTCAAATTGTGCATGTTTTTAGTAGCGTTATCTGTGCTTTTATGTGTGTTATTTGGTTATAATCATATGCTTTTGATGCTTAATCGTACAAAAGTGCGTTTGCAAGTTCATTTGTAGCCAAGTACAGGAAAATGGAGAAAAAGACGGAAAAAGAAGTAAAATACGAAGATTTCTCCATGTGCGAAGAATTCCCGACAAAAGCAAGACCTGCGGAGTATATTC
Source organism: Chrysanthemum makinoi (assembly GCA_910596185.1). Taxonomy (NCBI): domain Eukaryota; kingdom Viridiplantae; phylum Streptophyta; class Magnoliopsida; order Asterales; family Asteraceae; genus Chrysanthemum; species Chrysanthemum makinoi. The sequence goes on from OU343217.1 coordinate 112,230,325, forward strand.
GAGAAGATAAAGTCATCAAGTTAGTGGTCCAAAGACTCAAGAATAAAGTTCAAGAAGGAAAACGAGAAAGAAATGAAGAAAAGAAGCTAAAACGAAGACATATTGGAAGACTCGTTGTTCCCGACACACCTTCACCATTTTGGCCATAACTTTTGCATACGGACTCCGTTTGACCCCCGGTTCACGGCCATGGAAAGCTAAGAGAAAGATCTACAACTTTGCGTTTATGACTTTTGTGATTTTGCTCCAACCGATCGGTCGAGCCCCGTAACCGATCCGGTTGGAGAGCTGTTAAGAAGACCAACCGATTCGGTTGGAGCCCAACCGGATCCGGTTGGAGGTCTGTTCACCATTTTCCATCAATAAGATCCCAAACTTGTTCCAAACGATTCTAGTCCCTTCCTACATGGTTTCTAGTCCCTTCCAAGCTCCTTGGCCTTCAAGAAATGCATTGAATACCCTAGGCCTTGGTAGTAGTATAAATAGAACCCATTTGGCACCTCATTTCATCATCCCTTCTCCATCTTTCTCACCCCTTTCATCCACCACTCCTCTCTAGGTGTGAAATTCAAGCCTCCACCCTTAAGGACGAATTTCCACCTAGAGAGCAAACCATAACTTGAGAGAACACAACCACTCTCAAAATCTTCACCAAAGGTGTGAAATTCAAGCCTCCACCCTTAAGGACGAATTTCCACCAACTATCCTAACCCAACTTGTGTGAAATTCAAGCCTCCACCCTTAAGGACGAATTTCCACCAACTTATCTTCCCCAAAAGACCACAAACCTCTGCCAAATTCGTGTAGTGTGCTCAAGGGTTGTTGAAGGCGTTTGGACATCATTTTCCGGCTTGGTAGTACTATTGTAGTTGATTGGAGGCTTGAAGGAGTGCTATAATCCTTCATCTTTGCCTATTGTAATTCATACTTTGGGTAAACCTTGTTACTTTTCTATTTAAAGATGTTTGTTATTGATATGATTATTGAGATGATTGTGTTTGATTGGAATAATGATGAATGTCTTGATACTTGCTTGTTCTTATATGCTTTTCTTGTTGGTTTGATCCGTGACAATCATAACCATCAACTTGTTACTTGTTCTTATAATGCTTTTCTTGTTGGTTTGATCCGTGACAATCATAACCATCAATTTGTTACTTGTTACTTGCTTAAACAAACAAACGACACTTGTAGTGCAACCAAGTCTCTTGGGACGACATTGATTTACCATATACTATACTACAACTTGACTAGGGTATACTTGCCCGAATGTGTTCCTAGTTAACCGGTAATTCATGTTTACAAATTTAAAACCCCGATGAAGCACATCAGTGCTGAATGGCATAGGAGTCGAATCCATTTAGCATTTCTCTTGTTTTGTCCAAGTATTGTTTGATGACGGGCTGCCTTGCTTCGTAGGAGCCTTTTACTTGGTTTGCCACCAGTTGAGAATCTACATAGATGGTGAGAGCTTTGACTTCCATATCTTTTACTAGTCGGAGGCCTGCCAGTAAGGCTTCGTATTCTACTTCATTGTTGGTGGCTTCAAATTCAAACTGAAGGGCATAGGTATGCTCCTTCCCCTCAGGACTGACCAACATTTACCCTGCTCCGTAGCCGTCGAAGCTTGATCCTCCGTCTGTGTAAAGCTTCCAATCACCTTGTATTTCAACGAGCTTAGCCCTAGATTCCTCATTTTCTTTTCCTGGTTCGGAAGGTGTTTCCGCCAAGAAGTCTGCAAGAATCTGCCCTTTGACAGAGTTTCGACCTTTGAACTCTATCTCGTGCTCCCCAAGCTCAATGGCCCATTTTGCCACCCTTCCATACTTTTTAGGCTTCGACAAGATTTGTTTGAGTGGCTTGTCGGTTAAGACTATGATCGGGTGGGCCTAAAAATATCATCGGAGCCTTCTTGCTGCGTAGATTAGAGCTAGTATGAGCTTCTCCAGTGTGGGGTAGTTAATCTCTGCTCCTTGCAAGACCCTGTTAACAAAGTAAATTGGGATTTGCCTTTTGTCCCTTTCTGCCAGTAAGACAGCGCTGATGCTCTCCATTGAGGATGCGATATACATGAACAACACTTCACCTTTGATTGGGGCTGTAAGTGTTGGAAGTATCTCTATGAACTCCTTCATCTTTTGGAAGGCGAATTCTGCATCTTGGCTCCATTGGAAGGTTTTCTTGTCGACGCAGCCTTTAAGCGTCTTAAAGAACGCTAGGGACCTGTCCGCTCCCTTCGACAAGAATCGGTTGAGTGCAGCCAATTTCCCGTTTAAGCTTTGCACGTCTTTCAAACATTTTGGAGCCTGAAGATCCGTGATTGCCTTGACCTTTGAAGGGTTAGCCTTGATCCCTTGCTTTGTAATCAAATGCCCCAAGAATTGCCCTTCTTCGACACCAAAAGAGCATTTCTTTGGGTTTAGCTTCATGTTGATTGCCCTGAGCTGGTCGATGGGTGTCTTGGACGTCGAGGAGCAGAACCTCCTCCGTTTTGATCTTGAAAACCATATCGTCAAAATAAGCCTCGAGATTTCTGCCTATCTGCTTGTTGAAGGCTTTATATATGAGTCTTTGGTAAGTGGCTCCTGCGTTCTTCAATCCGAAGGGCATCTTCCTGTAACAGTAGACGCCTTTGCTTGTGTAGAAGGCCGTCTTTTCTTCGTCCTCTTTGGCCATTTGGATTTGATGATACCCCTTGTAGGCATCTAGGAAACACTTCAATTGGAAGCCTGCCAAGGATTCTACCTTCCAATCGATTTCTAGCAAGGGGTAGCAGTCCTTCGGGCATGCTTTGTTGATATCAGTAAAGTCAACACACATGCGCCATCCTCCGTCACTTTTCTTTACCATTACTGGGTTGGCCACCCAAGTTTGGTATTTGACTTCCCTCAGGATCCCTGCTTGTGTTAGTTCGTCTACTTCTTTACAGGCAGCGGCGTTCCTTTCAGGGGCTAGGATTCTCCTTTTTTGTTTGATAGGCTCAATGTGCTTGTATTCATTGAGCTTATGTTCCGTGCCAAAAGGCTTTGTGTCAATCACTAGCGTTCACGGGACTCCTGTCATGTCAGAATATGTCCAGGCAAAAACATCAAGGTTAGTTTGTAATAGCTCCGTAAGCTTCGCCTTGAATTTTGCTAGAAGTTGCTTTCCTATCACGACTGTCTGCTCGGGGTAGCTAGGGTTTACTACCACCCGTTCTTCTGCATCTGCACAACTTAGAATGGCCATTGAAGGCTCCTTCGGCCCTTCTTTGACCTTCTTGACACCATATAGCCCCCTGTCTGCTCCATAATTAGAATGAACAGTTCCTACTCCGAAGGGTGTTTGGAACTTGATGGCAGCGTGTATGGTGGAGACTACAATGCCCATTTTTTGCATAGCGGTTCTTCCTATCAGCAAATTGTAAGGGGAATCTGACCTGACTATGATGAAGGTGAGGGTTTCTGTTCGGGACAAGGGTCCTTCTCCGATAGTGATTTCCAAAGGTACCTCTCCGAGGGGCCAAGAATGTTCGCCGGAGAACCCTACCAAGGGTACTTTTGAGTCCACCCTCTGCGAGCATATCGATGGTTTGAGCTTTAGGAAGCAGTGCTCATAGATGATTTCGCAGGAGCTTCCACAATCCATGTATGCTCGATTCACCTCTTTGTTGGAGACCCACACCTTGACGACTACGGGATCAGTTGAAGGTGTCCGCCCCAGATTGGACGGGAACGTTATCTTCCCTACACTTCCCAACTCTCCATCTGCTTCTTTCTGCTTTAAGGTTGGATCCTGTATGTGCACCATCAATATAGGGGTTTCTGCAGGGGTAGTTTCCTTCTTGTTTCTCTTCCACTCGCTCAACTGAGTGTCGGAGAACTTGTCTTTCCCTTTCTTGATGCCTTTAACCGGATGCGCCAATTTCCCGGAGCGTACTGCCTCTTCAATTTGCTTCTTCAGCTCTCTGCAGCTGTTAGTGTCGTGCCCATGGTCTTCGTGAAAGTGGCAGTACTTTGACATGTCCGTGGCTTTATTTCGTGCTGACATGTGAGGGGGTGGGTCGAAGGACTTGGCAGCTTTCTCAGTAGCGAGGATTTCCCTAGGAGATTTGACCAGGTTTGTCAAAAGTCCATGATTCGAGCCTTTGTTGTAGGGAGTGAAGCGGTCTCTGTTCTTCTTCCTGTTCTTCGATCCTTCCCTGGAGGACCCTCTGGAGAACTTGTCAGAGGCCTCTCTTTGCTCGATCGGAACTCCATTGGCTACTACTTCCTTGGACTCAATCCAAGTGTATGTCTTTTCCATGAGTGCCTTGTAAGTGGTAGGGAGGTCGGTGGAGAGAAACTCCACCAGGCTCCGAGTTCGTAAGCCATGTACGAAACCAGAAATCCTTTGCTCTTCGTGCAACCCCAGAATTTGCAAGGTTTCATCGGTGTACCGCGTGACGAAGGCCCTCGTGCTTTCGCTTTCCCTTTGCTTGATAGTATGCACAGCTAGGTGAGTGTTGGGAATTATAAGTTTGAGTTGATAAAGACAAAAAGAATGAAACAAGAGGGACTTAAAATGACAAGAAGGAAACCTACAAAAAGATGGAAGGACTTGCTTTCAAAAGAAGTTTTATTTATTAGTCCTTATCCTCTAGTATATAAAGAGGACATGGGTGTAGGTTTTAAAAATATATGTCTTCCATAATGTAGATGTCTAGTAAAGGTGTGTGTGTGTGTCCTAGGCGTATAGTCTTGTAAACGCCTAGGTTATTAGTTTAGTTAGTAGACGTGTTCCTATAAACGTCTAAGATTAGTTAGTGTTAGTGAATGAAAACCTTGTTCAATAACAAAGTATTGTTTTGATTATTCCGCTGCTTATTATCTTTGTTATTGATCCCTAGCTGAGCTTATAAACAATCTTATCAATTGGTATCAAATAGGGGAAGATTGTTGGGTCTATTATAGATTTGATGATACAAAACAAGAAGAATGAAACATGAAGGACTAAAAGTGACAAGAAGGGAAACTACAAAAGATGGAGGATTTGGAAGATTCTAGAAGATATGCTTAAAAGAATATTTAGTTTCCTAATTGTATTATGATTCCTCTTGTAAACCCTAGATGTCTCTAGTATATAAAGAGACATAGGGTCATTAGTTTCAAAGTACGTACAAGATGTAGACGTCTAAAGGTGTGTGTGTGTGGGAACCTAGGCGCAGGGATTGGGAAAACGCCTAGGGTTTGGTTTAGTTAGTTAGTGTTAGATCAAGTCTTTGATCTTTATTATAGTTAGTTAGTTAGTTTATGATAATGAAAAACCTTGTTCATAATAATGTTGATTCTATGATTGAATATTCCGCCTTTATTATTATGTGTTCCTAGATATAATATTAGACATCGTCTAAAAGCTTAAAACGATCTTCACATGTGGTATCAAAGCCTGGGGCTCGTGATATCTAGGGATCTACAAGGTTTTCTTGAAGAAGAAGGAAGAAAAATTCGAAGCTGTCAAAAATTCGTAATACTTCTGCAGCACTGTTTTCCAGAAGGCATAACTTTTTATTGAACCGTTGGATCGAGCTAAAATTTGAACTGGAGCTTCTTGGTATATCTATCTTTAATCTCACCAGAGGGATTGTCAATTGAAGTTCGCAATAAAAAGTTATTCAGTGTCGAAGTCTGCTGCAGAAAATTCGTAAGGTTACAACAGCAGTGTTTTGTAACGATCATAACTTTTTCGTTAACCGTTGGATCGTAACGAAATTTTGGGTGGATGTTCTATATATATCAATATAACTTTCCACCGAAGGGATCTTCCATCGGAGCTTTTATGTGAAAGTACTTCTGAAAGTACTGCTGTGTATTTTCAAAGTACTGCTGCGCGTTATTGGTCCCCTATAAGCAAAGTACTGCTTGGACACGAAAGTACTGCTTGGAATTCGAAAGTACTGCTGATTATTTAAAGTACTGTTTCGTTTTTCAAAGTACTGTTTAAAAGTACGGCAGATTTTAATGAAAGTACTGCTCCTTCTCCAAAGTACTGCTCAAGGTACTGATTCTTTCTCATATGGTTTTCGATTTAAGGGGAAGTCGAGCGTGATAATGGTTATGGATTCTTGGATGACACACACACAGAATGGTTGTTTGGTTCACACACACAGGAAGAAATTTTTGTTCTTAAAAGGATTCAAAAAGGCTTGTATTTGATTCATTGAATAATTGATTACGAAGAGGATTATTTTTCACTTATTTGAAGGTGAAGTGGAATTACTTGGTTTGTGTTCTTATCATCTAGCTTGATGAATCTAGCAATGTGTGATTTTTCTTATGATGCTCTATGCACACATTGGCTATCACTTGAAGGAGTTACATTGTAGTGCTCAGTGTCTCATACTAGTTGAGGATTCTTGTCAAGGGATTGCGGTCTACTTATATTTGATGGGTATAAGTATGGAGTTCCGTGGATAGTACATGATTTAAGACACAAGTTTGGGAAATTCTAATTCTTCATCAAATTCGTTATATTTGGTTTTCTTCGCAAGTAATCATTACATAAAGCTTACAGATTTGAAGAATCATTTGATCTACATGCATCACTCAAGGGGAAGTGTTTGATTTTCTTTACTACTGTTATCATTATTACTACTGCTAGTTGAAGTTTTCTACTGTTTTGGATCCATTTTTCTTATGGTGCGTAATGGTGGGCGATTTTAAACATTGGAAGTCTTAGATTGGAAGTATGATATTGGTTTGTGGTGGTCAAGATCATTATTTGCATACGTTCCCTATTTGGATAATAACAAAAAGGGGAAGAGATGTTTGAGTGGCATAGCATGGATTAAGGGGAAGACAAAGGAAGACATACTTGTTTCATTCATGGTGAGATCCCTGATCTCAATTTCTCTACTTCGTCTAGGGAAGTTCGTTCAAGAATGGTTTTGTCATTATCAACTAGGGGAAGATTGTTGGGAATTATAAGTTTGAGTTGATAAAGACAAAAAAGAATGAAACAAGAGGGACTTAATATGACAAGAAGGAAACCTACAAAAAGATGGAAGGACTTGCTTGCAAAAGAAGTTTTATTTATTAGTCCTTATCCTCTAGTATATAAAGAGGACATGGGTGTAGGTTTTAAAAATATATGTCTTCCATAATGTAGACGTCTAGTAAAGGTGTGTGTGTGTCCTAGGCGTATAGTCTTGTAAACGCCTAGGTTATAGTCTTGTAAACGCCTAGGTTATTAGTTTAGTTAGTAGACGTGTTCCTATAAACGTCTAAGATTAGTTAGTGTTAGTGAATGAAAACCTTGTTCAATAACAAAGTATTGTTTTGATTATTCCGCTGCTTATTATCTTTGTTATTGATCCCTAGCTGAGCTTATAAACGATCTTATCAGTGAGTCTTGTTGTACTTCTTCTGCTGGCTGAAGTGCGATCGGAACTTAGCCTTGAGATCATCCAGACTTACAATGCTTCATACCTTTTGCCCATTCCACCATATTCGTGCGGAATTTCGGAGAGTGTATGTGAACATGTGGCATGCCACAGGCATAGCCCACTTCTGCATCCTGATAGCGCCTTTGAACAAGTGTAAGAATTTGTCTGGATCGCCTTTCCCATCGTAGGTGCCTATGTGGGTAGGCATCTTTAAACCATTAGGTAGAGGGTAGTCTTCGATCCACTCACGAAAGGTGTGCAAGCTCTAGAAGCTTCTGCATAGAAAGGGTTGTATGGGGGTGCATAAACAGGTGTAGGGTTGTACGGATTATGAGGTGGTTGTGAGAACGCAGCATAGGCTGCAGGAGGTTGTTACGAAGGGTTTCCCCCCATTGGTTGTGTAGGGTGTATAGGAAGGTGCCCGTAAGGCACGTATTGGTAACTCTGGTTGTGGAGGATAGACATTATAGGACTGAGTAGGCAGGTAGGGGTTCATGCCTTGAGGTGGTAGTTGGTTTAACCCAGAGTATGGAGGAGGTCCTCCGACACTCGAGACGTATGATGGAGGCATCGGTGCCCGCATCCCTTCTCTTCCTAAGTGGGCTGCCAGGAGAGGTGGTAGGTTTACCCCTCCGTTTCCTACCGGGTTGCTTCCTCCGTTGGAGTTCTCACTCATTCTTTCTCTCTGCATTCTTTCCCTTCTTCCCGAATCTCCTCCGGGACCTTCTTCGAAACCTACAGTTCTTCCATTAGGTCTCCTTACGGAAGGAGAACCATTTCGTAGGGCCCAACGCCCCCTGTTAGTCGGTCAAGCCCTTTCATCTACCTCGATCTCCTCATCATATTCCTCGCTGGAATATTCCAATTCCCTCCGCATCTCGGTGTAGCGAACTTGCCTCTTGTGATCCCTTAGCAAGGACTCTAATGCTTCGAAGTTTGCTTCAACGAAGGTAGGGATAATTTCTGGAATAGGGATAGCGAAAGTTGAGGCGTGATGTATGGGAGTTGTTTCTAGGCGTTATCGTGTAGTGAAGGTGGAGGCAGTTATGGGGGCGAGATTATCGGTGTTAGTTATGGTGAGGGGTACCAGGGTAGAAAAACCTGGTGGAGGTGTATCTTCTCGTCCTGGTTCCATGCCTGAAAAGTAGCGTAATCAGTTAGGGTGTTAAGACTTGGTGATTACGGGACTAATAGTAGCGTGTCCCACGGATGGCGCCACTGATTGTACAATAAATTGCACTACCAGGCTTCAATGGTGATCGAAGGTAAAAGGGGTGTGTGTTCCAGCCAAGATTGTCTTCCACCTGAGGATAAGAAATACGAAGACACTACGTTAAGTGATTACGCAGGGATTAGACCCTGTGAACCACCTCCAGCGTGAGAGTAAATATGAGTTATGGTGATGTAAATGAGTGTGAGTGAAGAGTAAAGTGTTAAGTGAGCTTACCATAATCTTCTGCCCGTCCTCCCTATTTATAGTGGAGGAAATAGGCTTGAGGGCACCTCTGCACAAATATCTGAGAACCTGGGGGCGTCCCATGTTTTTGGATAACCGCTAGGGCTTAGTAACCCACGTTCTCAAACTTGGCGGGAAATCCAGGAAAGAGAGAGAGATCATGGGTTTGACCAAGCTAGGATAGTCCTGCGTCCCTTGTTCCCTCGTTAACTGTACCCCAAAGGGCTTCAGGGCTTCGAGTGGCGAATTCCCCATAGGTAACCTTCGTGTGCACGAATGGTTTGACGCCAACGAACATTTGGGAGAACTAACTTGGGCCTTCGTACAGAAGGGCTTCGACACAGTTCGAAGGGGTGTCCTCGACCTGTTCGGAGGGTACATCATTAATTGGATAAAAAATGAAGAAACCAAGTCCATGATCCTATGTTTTTTGATTCTGCAAATGCATAAGCTAATGGGTATATATCATTGTTGCTATCAATTCCCACAGCTGTTAGCAGTTGAACTTTCAAAGGTCCATCAATAGGAAAGCATCCAGCCCCAACAAAAATCTATGACAGGCTTTAAATCCTTCCTTCAGTGCACCTAAACAAACATACATTCTCTTGAATTCTCTTGTTGGAAGAGCCTCTGATGCAGGATTTCCGACCAGGATTCAAATTTATAAGCTCTCGTCTACCTAAGGTCTACCTATTGCACTAACGAGCAGTGAACCCGGTCGTGCATAGTATAGAAGGTGGTAAAGCCGAGTTCGTTCCCAAGAGCTATTTAGATTTGGATCCTAATTAAGTCTAGTGTCATGGTTTTTTAAAAGATTAATGTTGAATGATTAATTAATCTAATAAGCAAGAAATAAAATGCGAAAATTAAATGAGGTTGTGAACAATAGAGAGAAAGTGTGCTAACATAATTATTCATCCTATCATGTTATGTCTATATTTTCTAATTACTTCCTATTGCTTCAAGTGGGGGTTCAATTCGCTAGACTCCTTTGTTCAATTCGTTATAGCCTATTAGACAAAGGTTCCAACCCGAAATCAAAGGCTTACCCTTTGGGGGCGACGGGGATCTCTAGAAACCTATGCTAAGTCATTAAGTTCCCTACATGTAAGAGTCGAAAACAATGTGTGCCCGGGCACTAGCATCTTAGACACACATCCCTAACTTCTTAAGTTCCTCCTTCCGAACGGTGATCCTTTGGTCAATTCGCACAAGAGGGATTGATAGTCCTTTGGTCAATTCTTATCAACCCTCTCTACCTACTTTCCTAGGGTCCTTTGGTCAATTCTCCTAAGCAAGTAAATACGACCGCAACTTAATACTACCGAAGCTAGGGTAACTACCAACGAACTATGCATGCATACACTGGAAACAGTAATAGAAGCGCGAAAACATAAACAATACAATCAAGGAATCATAACTAGGCTAGCACCAAAGGTGCTTAGCCAATCATATTAAAACACACAATCAATTCAATGTTTAACATAATGAATGAAGATATGAATTAAAGTGTAATGAAATAGAAATCGCTAAAGCTTATCGATGATATGGTGTGATTTCACCCTTGGAAATAGCTCCGTATGCTGAGTAAGATCTGCCTTTGGAACCCTGTTCATGTTCTATTCCTTTTTGTTGTGAGTGAATGATGAATAATACAGATTTTAGGGCTTGTATTTATAGGCCCGATCGTGCATGGTGTGATGAGTACGGCGTAACCTAATAATGTGGTTACGCCGTAACTTAAATATCTTCAAATATCAAGTCACGGTGTGATGACTACGGCGTAACCTTAAAAATAGTTACGCCGTAATTCCATAAGCTCCGTCATAAACTCAATATATGACTACGTCGTTATCTTCAAAGATCCCATCAGAACTCTCGTAGTGCTAGTTACGTCGTAACTCATACTGGAGGTTACGGTGTAACTGATGGAGGCGCGAAATTCCACATGACCTAGATAGTTACGGCGTAACTTGAGTTGATAGTTACGGCATAACTGCTGTTGACTTGGTTTTCATAAACGTAATCCTAGCTACGGTGTAATTGAGAGTGAGAGTTACGCCGTAGCTTCTTCCAAAAAAGCATACTAAGTTATAAATCATTAAGTAAATCTCCAAAACAGTGTCTCTTTGCTCCTATGCTCATATATTACCTAGAAATGAAATATAAAAGAATAATAGTATAAATCCAAATAAACAACATAAAATATGAGCATAATCGGGGGAAATTAACCCTTAAAAATCAGTATTATTTGATGTTATCAAATATCCCCTCACTTTAACTCTACTTGCCCACAAGTAGACCTTATTAGAATAACTTCTAGAAAGATATACCCCAAGTTACCTGGAAGATATGAGATTAAAAATTCCTTATGCTAGAATAAATCAAAGTCGAACACCTCACCAAATGGGAACAACACTCATACTCTCTCTCTAATCTAAGTGTCAATTTCTAGATGATCACTCATTACACGGTCATAGCATGTATTCTATCATAAGCTTGGCGGTTGCACAAATCTCCACCACTAGAGTTAAGGTCTAAACAATCTTGAAGGCAATATGGGTGAACACATTATGAGGTTAAGGGTGAAATGTCATTACTAACGTGTCACAGAAAAGTGGATAAAATAAATGATACATGACCAAATCCATGGCCAAGACACCAATGCTTGCTCGCTTCATCCCCTAGACATGCTTCATGGCTACAGGGTAGGATAAGATAGGGAAATAAATGGTGTAAAATGAAAAATAACAAACAAGTAATCTTAACCTATAACCAAGTTGTCATCGCCCACCGATCATCCAAAGTTCAAGCATTAAGATGAAGAAACCGGATCATGATGTGTCAAGTAAATGTGCCATTAGCGGACATCATGATGAGCACATTACCATTTCTTCAAACTGTTGGTGTAATAATGTCACCAACTCAAATCTTCAAATGTGACTGAGGTGGGCTCTTCGATGCTAATATCTAGTAAGCTCATAACATATTGCTTATAACATTGCACTTTTAATAACATAAACTAATAAATACTAATATATATATATATATATATATATATATATATATATATATATATATTATATATATTAATCATAACTATTACACAAAATATAAATATCTTCCCCAATTTGAGATAAAATATGCGAAATAAAGAATACGGGGTCTTCAATGATCTTTAAATATAT
>OU343217.1:112242470-112336506 GCA_910596185.1 Chrysanthemum makinoi
TTCTTCCCACCACTTTGCATATAGAAACAAAACTCAAATTCACCAAATAACATATTGAGAGGACAAAAAGTTAATATTGTCAAAATTGATGCTTTTTAGGAGTGGTCAATATAGTACTAACTAGAAAATTCAATTTTGTTCATTAAAAAGCTAACCTTAACTTCCTAATCACAGTTGTCAAAGTAGTGGCTTCAATTTATGTGACTACCTTCCTTCAATCTATCACCATAGGCATTGGTTTGAGCTGCAGCTCCTTTGCCCGACAAGATCCACAAGACTTTGCGGGGAGTTTTATGGAGATAAGAAATAACTAAGAAGGAACCATCATGTAGAAAGTATAATTTAATAAAGCAAACATACCAAACTCGCTAAGAGAGATCTTACATGTCGATGCATCATCAGATTGCTCTCAATAGTGCGAAAAGTAGAGCCATTAAACGATCTCATAAAGGTGAGATCTTTGCATAAGTTTGCACAAGCGATATTGCAACTATGCAAGTCCAACAAACATATTCTGAAACAGGTTGCACAAAGCGATTCAAAACATTATCATAGTTGAGAATATACGTCATAATGTATGGTAGCAACCAATAAATATCATATCATTTGCAGAAACTAGCCCTTAAACAATCAATATATACAGCTTTATCGATCAAATCAATTGGAATAAACTCATTAAGCTCCGGTAGGTAAATACAAGCTTGTTCTAATGCAAAAATAATGTGATCTCCCAAAACAATTTCCAATTACCATTTTCACGGACAGCGCCCGATGAAATAAAAAAAAATGTTTTTGTTTATAAGAGAATTGGGCATACCTATGTGACCATGCGAGAGATTCCATAGTTTCATTGATGCTACCAAATAGCATCCTAGTTGGATCAACAATACTTAACTTAAATAATTACGCAACAACATAAACAAGCCAATGTTTGCATTATTGTGTAAATAGTAAGATCTAAAAGGCACGGCTTTACACTAGACTAACAAAGGAATACTAAGACTCACATATGTCCTCCATTAGCGACAATATACATGAGGAACAAGCTGACCTCTTTCGGTTGATTAGTTAATGTAGTTACCTTTGGTTTGACTCTTTAAGTTGATTGCTCAATTGGAATAAACGATTAGGAGGTAATAATATATCTCATTAAGCTCGGATAGGTAAATACAAGCTTGTTCTAATGAAAAAATAATGTGATCTCCCAAAACAATTTCCGATTACCATTTTTTCACGGAACCTGGCGGTGAAATAAAACAAAAGATGTTTTGTTTTATAAAGAATTGGGCATACCTATGTGACCATGCGAGATTCAATAGTTTCATTGATGCTACCTAATAACATGTAGTTGGATCAACAATACTTAACCCAAATATTGCAACAACATAAACAAGCCAATGTTTGCATTATTGTAAATAGTAAGATCTAAAAGGCACTTAGCTTTACACTAGACTAACAAAGGAATATAAGACTCACATGGCCTCCAAATTACTGGACAAAATATCACGAATACAAGCTGACCTCTTTTCGGTTGATTAGTTAATGTGTTGTTACCTTTGCTCTTGGTGTTAGCTTAATGACATTTTCATCAACTTCTTTTTCCCGTGATCGAGTCAAATATATACCCTTATAATATTATGTCCATAATGATATTATCTAACAATTAAAAAATCACTAACATAATAAAAAGTATGTAAAGAAGAAGCTTAGTTCAATTAAAAATAGCATATGATATGATACAATTTGAACTCATGCTATAAACCAAAACCAACTAGAAAACATGCAATCTTACACCTTATTCAACATGAAGTATTATAACTGAATTACATTACACGTGATACAACTAGTTTAAAGTATTGACACATTATATATGATTCAAGATGTCAACTAGTCTACAATTGTTACCAAGCCTGAATGACTTAATGGCAATCCATTAAACCCACTCCTAATTCGACCTAAAACACATCGATCCATTAAACAACTAAATTTTCCTTTCAGGCAATCCATCAAATACTTTAGCTACAACTAATATGTTTTCATAAAGGCTGCTGACAACCGTACTTTCAGGTCATTTTACGACCGAGTTCATGTCTTATTATTTCAACCTTTTAGTAAACTTGGTTTTACTTGTTTCAAATTCGTAACCTTGGAGGTTTAAATTCATGATCATGACATCACCATTTCATATGGACTAGTTAGTCTACATTTCATTGACATCATTTGCATCTCATTAATTCATTCACGACATTTCATTTCACCTTCAACGGGTAATTTTTATATTTAATAATCGTTATCGCGTGGGTTATTATTCTAAATATTTAATCCATTACTTTCAAAAATGATCCCGAGGTATTTTTAAACTTACATTTAGTTCATAAAAACTATATTTTAGTTTTCCTAGTGTTTCAAATTTATTTGGTATTTTAATCGTTAAAGTTTAATTATTATTAAGTTTTCTTAAAAATTATACAGTAATTATTTTATCACTCAATTTTCACAAGGAAAGTATTTTTACAATCTTTATTATATCATTACAATCTATTTTGACTTATTAAAACTTACTTGCACCAAAATTCTACCATTTACATTACTTACATTTAACTTACACATTTTTATTTAACAAGTTTTACACATATATATCTATACATGATTTAAAAAAAAATAATATATGGGAGAGAGACAACCCTCCCCTAAACCGGCCAATGGGAGGGTGTTGTCTTAAATGTATTATGGTTCTATTAATATCTTGTCTCCAATGATAATACATAAGTCTACATCTACTACATTTTCATTCATTCATTTCTCATAGTTAAAAGTGTTAAACAAAAAAATCCTCTCCTCTCTTTTGCACCATAGAACGGCCAAGCATCGAAAACAAGGGATCAAGTTTTGCAAAAAAAATCAAGTGTTTACAACCTAGATTATATCCTTTGTATGGTTTTGAAATAAAACCAAGGATATTTAAGTTAATCCTTGTTACTTACACCTCTTCAATTTCACTAGTAAGCATGTTTTCATCATTTTCATGTTTCCTTGTCATTTTCAAGTTTCCTTCTCATTTTTGGAGCTTATATGCATGATATGTGATTTATACCATTTATTTCATGATTTTGAGTTATTTATATACTTATAGTCATCCTATAATTATTCCCATGGTATTCTTTGGTCTTGATGGTGATTAGGAACCCATGACACCCTAAGAAGGTGTATGGTAGGATTAGATTAGTTTTGGAGTTGATTTGAAGGGATTAGAATAGGTTTTGTCCGGGAAAAAAACTATTTTCGATAACTATATTTTAAGGTTCTGTCCTTGTTTCAATTTTCTGGAAAATCCGACATTTGGTACAAAACTTTGGCCTTGATTTTTAGAAAATATACTTAAAAACGATCCGTGGCGGCTTGAACGGATAAAACGGACTTATAACGAAGAAGTTATGGATTTTTAAAGTTTGGCGCGAAAAATATTATTTAGAAATTTCACTTCATTTTGATGTTTTCGGGTCAAAACAGCCTTAAACTTCACAAATTATTTGACTTCTCAAAAAATATATTAGTTTACTTCGATCTGAAGCTAAGGACATATAAAGCGTTAGAAACGGATTTAAAACGACAGATATGCACTTTTCATAAACTTGCCGTAACTTGTTTTACTTTTGGTAGCCAAAACCACCATCTTTAACCCTTATTATCTTTATGTTCTAGACCTTTTGGACGAAAACTCCGGCGAACTTTTTAGATATCGATACAAACTTTCCAAAACCGTCGAGTTCGTTCTCTAACGATCGACGTACACCATTTTTACGACTACTTTTCTGAAGTCATTTTTGTTAATTTCATGGTTTTTCCGACGACATTGTTTTGCGACGAAAAATGGTAATTTCACCAAAAATCATTATAAAACCATTGTAGGATGACATTTTGATGTAAAAACATGTAAGGTCATTTTTGAAGGGTCAAGACGTCAAACGAGTATTTTTCGACGACGAGTAATATTTTCAAAACTCGTAAATGGTATAAATAACATATGGAATGCATGCATAACATTACATTGCGACTCATGACATATCATATCATTCATCATAGGTTCGAGCATAGAGATTCACATTACATATCGGTGTACTCACTTTTGCCATCGCATCATTGTCCAAGTGAGTTCCATAGCCCCCACTTTTCTTGTTTTAATGCTTTCATACTGTTTTGGGAGATACATGCTCGACTAATTTTTATTACATTCATGATTATTTGCAAATTACATGTTTAGCCGAACTGAATGCTTAGTCATGCGTAGTACTGATTTTTGCCATACTTAGAACTTCCATATTATATTCATTCCTGGGTACAATCATGGGCTACTGGACTTGGTATATTCATTGAGCTAACGGACTTTGTATATTCATTGGTCTAACGGTCTTGGTATATTCATTGAGCTAACGGTCTTGGTATATTCGTGGACTAACGGTCTTGGAACGATTTGAACCACACTCATATGTTTGGAACATAAACTACATACATTCCGGCAGTGGGTTGTGAACACACAGGTTGCAAGTTTTGTATGGGCGGGACTTGGAACTGAGTGGATTCACAATGCCTTTCTTTGCATAAACGATTCGATACATTGAGCCATGCACCCTATTATGTGAATTCATTTGACATCATGCATTGAACATTAACTCTACATATTCGGCGATGGGTTGTGAACACACAGGTTGCAAGTTTTGTATGGGGGGACTTGGAACTGAGTGGATTTACAATGCCTTTGCTACATAATCGATTTTGATAGTCTTTACATTTCAATGATTTACAATGCCTTTGCTGCATAAGCGATTTTGAAAGGCTTTACATTTCAACTCAAACTCTATGAACTCACTCAACCTTTGTGTTGACACTTTTAAGCATGTTTTATCTCAGGTATCTAAGGTATACACTTCATGGCATGCATTTGGACACATCATGGAGTCGTGGTGACAATAGCGTCTCACTTGGTTTTTACGTACTTTAAAACATCGTTTGAATTGTAACAAACTTATTTCCGCACAAGTTGATTTTCATTTGGGACCTACTTTGTAAACTCGGATTATTTTATTAAATCAAACGATGTATTTTCCAAACGACACTTTAGGTCGTTCAATATAACTGTGATTGTGATGTTATGACAGGTCAATCCCCGGAATTCCATTCCGCTGGTACAAAACAGGAATTGGGGGTGTGTGCAGATTGGCATCGAGCTTCAGTTATAGAAAACTAGGTTGCATCATTGACCCTAGACTATAACTACATCATCATAGCATCTCGTCATTTCATCACAAGTGCACATTCACTTTACATGCGGTTTATACGTACATTTTTCGAGTTATTCACTTTCATTTCACATCGATTGTCACATGGATGCCCTTAAATGCCCATCCCATTATCTTTTCCCCATACTCTAACGTGGAGAATTCCTTGTCATTCCCTATCACAATTTTATATCAGCTGATTTGTCACGATAACGTCGAATGCCCGAGATGAATCTTTATATAGGGGAAGTCATCTCTCACTCCTTTGTTTCACCACTAACATGTCGAGTTACACTTTATTCACACTTAAGTCACTAAACCCTTATACACTTGAAGCACTTACGACACCTCATAACCCATCTTTTCGGAACCCGTCGATTATTTTGAAAATAACCTCAAACTTACCATTTCTTATCACATCTCTTTGGAGCGTTTATTATTAACATCGGATTTTGCTACGTCTCACATTTTCTCTTGTTTTGGAGAAGATATGGCACCGAAGAAAGCTACAGTTGAAATGACCCAAGCGGCTATTCAAAGTTAGTAAATGATAGCATTGCAAATGCTCTAGAGTTGAAAGGAAACGGGTGGCTGCTTCTGTGCTGAGGCCACGCTTCTTGGCTTGAACGCCCCGCTAGACTGCTTGCTACTCTTGGTATGAGGAGGATCTGGGGTTAAGAAATGTTAGTACAAGATTTCAAAGTGGCGAACCCACCAAGTTTTTTAGAGGACGGGAAGGAGCTACGCAATGGTACGATGGTTTGAAAAGTTGGAATCCGTGGTTTTGCTTTGTAACTGTCCGGATGATAGTAAGGTCAAATTTGCTACGAGTACTTTACTTGATGGAGCATTGTCTTGGTGGAATTCATATGCTCAACCGATTGGTATGGAGAATGCTTTTAAGCTTACGTGGGAAGAATTCAAGGGCTTGGTGACTAAGAAGTTTTGTCCTCGAACAGAAATCAAAAAGTTGGAGACGGAGTTCTATGAATTGGTAACCATTGGGTACGATATTGACACATACATTCGGAGATTTCAGGAATTAGCCGCATTATGCCCATCAATGGTATCGGATAATGAAAAATTGCTAGAGGCTTTTATTGGAGGACTTCCCGAGGTCATTCAAGGAGATGTGACTTCATTTGATCCACAAACAATTGAGGAAGCTATTCGAGTGACTCAGAAGTTGATGGCACAAGTGGTGAAGAGGGGTAAATACACCAACATTAACCAAAACAACAATACCAACAACCGCACCAACTACAACAACAACCAAAACGACAACAACAACGATAACCAATCAGCACAACAACAAAGAAAATGGGAAAATGACCAAGGAGGTTACCATAACAACGACCAAAACCGTAACAATAACCATCATCAACAACATAATAGAGGGCAAGAGACTGCAATGGTTTATGTTCTGCACCAATAGAAGCGGAGGTTATCTTTGGAACCTACCCATTATGTAATCGATGTAAGTATCATCACACGGGTCTTTGTCCTGTTAAGTGCTACAAGTGTCAAAAACTAGGACACCATGCCAGGGATTGTAGAGGCAAGACTATAGTTACGTGCTTCGGATGTGGGGAGCAAGGACACTATCGAGACCAATGTCCCCAAAACCGAGATCAACAAGTTGCAGGTGCTCTTGAGAAAGTATACATGTTAGAAGGAGGAGAAACTCAAAAGGTTTCACAACGCGGAAGACTGAAGAAGTTCGGAAACTAACAGTCTTATTTCTCTCTATGTACTATGTCGTAATAAGTTTATGTTTTTCATCGCATCCGAATCTTCATAACTTAAGATGTACTACTTTTGCTAAACCACTCGTTGTAAAATATTCTAATCTATCGTACTTTATTTTCCTTCCTTTCCGATTTGTTATCATTTACGAGGATTTTAATTCTTTTTACTTTAACTACCATTTTAACGACACTTCTCCATGTCTTCTCTCCTCGATGTTCATCACAATTTTTTACAACAGTTGACTCAACACCAAACATCATATGAGTCGATTAGTCCAAGCATTGCATAGTTACTCCTAAATTATACATAGCCTGATCACCTATGTCTAATTCAGGAAGAATCATGCAATGAAGGGAGTAGTAGGCTTATATGTGTAAGCAATTCCGTAATCGAGCCAAATTTTCAAAAGATTTTCTTCAAACCACTTGTTTCCAGTTTGATCCGCGTGACAGTTCTTGTTTGATGAGTTGCAAAGATCGAGCTAGAACCAAGTTGTTACCTAAACCGATTTAGCCTAATCGTATGACAGTTCTTGTTTGATGAGTTGTGGGATTAAGCAAAATCGGTTACCAAACAGTCTTTTGAGGATTTTGCTCGGGAATGGGAAAGTTTGCCACATCAAACCCTAAACCCGTTAGACCTAACAACGATTGAATTCAGGGACTGAATTCCTTTTTGGATGGGCGAATGTGACAACCCGTACTTTCAGGTCATTTCTCGACACAGTTCATGTCTTATTCTTTCAACATTTTTAGTAAACTTGGTTTACTTGTTTCAAATTCGCGTAACCTTGGAGGTTTAGCGGCGAATTCATGATCATGACATCACGTACATTTCATATGGACTATGATTAGTCTACATTTCATTCACATCATTTGCATCTCATTAATTCATTCATGACATTTCATTTCACCTTCAACGCGTAATTTTTATATTTAATAATCGTTATCGCGTGGGTTATTATTCTAAATATTTAATCCATTACTTTCAAAAATGATCCCGAGGTATTTTTAAACTTACATTTAGTTCATAAAAACTATATTTTTAGTTTTCCTAGTGTTTCAAATTTATTTGGTATTTTAATCGTTAAAGTTTAATTATTACGTCGTTTTCTTAAAAATTTTACGATAATTATTTTATCACTCAATTTTCACAAGGAAAGTATTTTTACAATCTTTATTATATCATTACAATCTATTTTGACTTATTAAAAACTTACTTGCACCAAAATTCTACCATTTACATTACTTACATTTAACTTACACATTTTTATTTAACAAGTTTTACACATATATATCTATACATGATTTAAAAAAAAAAAAAATAATATATGGGAGAGACAACCCTCCCCTAAAACCGGCCAATGGGGAGGGTGTGTCTTAAATGTATTATGGTTCTATTAATATCTTGTCTCCAATGATAATACATAAGTCTACATCTACTACATTTTCATTCATTCATTTCTCATAGTTAAAAGTGTTTAAACAAAAAAAATCCTCTCCTCTCTTTTGCACCATAGAACCGGCCAAGCATCAAGAAAAACAAGGGGATCAAGTTTTGCAAAAATCAAGTGTTTACAACCTAGATTATATCCTTTGTATGGTTTTGAAATAAAAACCAAGGATATTTAAGTTAATCCTTGTTACTTACACCTCTTCAATTTCACTAGTAAGCATGTTTTCATCATTTTCATGTTTCCTTGTCATTTTCAAGTTTCCTTCTCATTTTTGGAGCTTATATGCATGATGTGTGATTTATACCATTTATTTCATGATTTTAGAGTTATTTATATACTTATGGTCATCCTATAATTACTCCCATGGTATTCTTTGGTCTTGATGGTGATTAGGAACCCATGACACCCTAAGAAGGTGTATGGTAGGATTAGATTAGTTGTGGAGTTGATTTGAAGGGATTAGAATAGGTTTTGTCCGAGAAAAACTATTTTCGATAACTATATTTTAAGGTTCTGTCCTTGTTTCAATTTTCTGGAAAATCCGACATTTGGTACAAAACTTTGGCCTTGATTTTTAGAAAATATACTTTAAAACGAATCCGTGGCCGCTTGAACGGATAAAAAACGGACTTATAACGAAGAAGTTATGGATTTTTAAAGTTTGACGACGAAAAATATTATTTTCTGAAAATTTCAGCTTTCTGTTTTAGTGTTTTCGGGTCAAAAACGAGCCTTAAGCTTCACAAATTATTTCGACTTCTCAAAAATATATTAGTTTACTTCGATACGAAGCTAAGGACATATAAAACGTAGAAAACGGATTTAAAACGACAAAGATATGCACTTTTTCATAAACTTGCCGTAACTAATTTTCTGCACACAATTAGCCAAAAACCACCATCTTTAACCCTTATTATCTTTATGTTCGAGACCTTTTGGACGAAAACTCCTGAACTGAACTTTTTAGATATCGATACAAACTTTCCAAAACCGTCGAGTTCGTTCTCTAACGATCGACGTACACCATTTTACGACTACTTTTCCGAAGTCATTTTTGTTAATTTCATGGTTTTTCCGACGACATTGTTTTGCGACGAAAAATGGTAATTTCACCAAAAATCATTATAAAACCATTGTAGGATGACATTTTGATGTAAAAACATGTAAGGTCATTTTTGAAGGGTCAAGACGTCAAACGAGTATTTTTCGACGACGAGTAATATTTTCAAAACCCGTAAATGGTATAAATAACATATGGAATGCATGCATAACATTACATTGCGACTCATGACATATCATATCATTCATCATAGGTTCGAGCATAGAGATTCACATTACATATCGGTGTACTCACTTTTGCCATCGCATCATTGTCCAAGTGAGTTCCATAGCCCCACTTTTCTTGTTTTAATGCTTTCATAACTGTTTTGGGGGAGATACATGCTCGACTATTTTATTACATTCATGATTATTTGCAAATTACATGTTTAGCCGAACTGAATGCTTAGTCATGCGTAGTAACAGTTTTGCCATACTTAGAACTTCCATATTATATTCATGTACTGGGTACAATCATGGGCTAACGGACTTGGTATATTCATTGAGCTAACGGACTTGGTAAATTCATTGGTCTAACGGTCTTGGTATATTCATTGAGCTAACGGTCTTGGTATATTCATGGACTAACGGTCTTGGAACGATTTGAACCACACTCATATGTTTGGAACATAAACTACATACATTCCGGCAATGGGTTGTGAACACACAGGTTGCAAGTTTTGTATGGGCGGGACTTGGAACTGAGTGGATTCACAATGCCTTTGCTGCATAAACGATTTCGATACATTGAGCCATGCACTATTATGTGAATTCATTTGACATCATGCACTTGAACATTAACTCTACATATTCTGGCAGTGGGTTGTGAACACACAGGTTGCAAGTTTTGTATGGGCGGGACTTGGAACTGAGTGGATTTACAATGCCTTTGCTACATAATCGATTTTGATAGTCTTTACATTTCAATGATTTACAATGCCTTTGCTGCATAAACGATTTTGAAAGGATTTACATTTCAACTCAAACTCTATGAACTCACTCAACCTTTGTGTTGACACTTTTAGCATGTTTTATCTCAGGTATCTAAGGTATACACTTCATGGCATGCATTTGGACACATCATGGAGTCGTGGTGACGACGCGTCTCACTTGGGTTTTACGTACTTTAAAACATCGTTTGAATTGTAACAAACTTATTTCCGCACAAGTTGATTTTCATTTGGGACCTACTTTGTAAACTCTGATTATTTTATTAAATCAAACGATGTATTTTCCAAACGACACTTTAGGTCGTTCAATATAACTGTGATTGTGATGTTATGACAGTCAATCCCCAGGAATTCCATTCCGCTGCAAAACAGGTAATTTGGGGGTGTGACAGATTGGCATCAGAGCTTCATTATAGAGAACTAGGTTGCATCATTGACCCTAGACTATAACTACATCATCATAGCATCTCGTCATTTCATCACAAGTGCACGTTCACTTTACATGCGGTTTATACGTACATTTTTCGAGTTATTCACTTTCATTTCACATCGATTGTCACATGGATGCCTTTAAATGCCCATCCCATTATCTTTTCCCCATACTCTAACGTGGAGAATTCCTTGTCATTCCCTATCACAATTTTTATATCAGCTGATTCGTCACCGATAACGTCAAATGCCGAGATGAATCTTTATATAGGGCGAAGTCACTCTCACTCCTTTGTTTCACCACTAACATGTCGAGTTACACTTTATTCACACATTAAGTCACTAAACCATTATACACTTGAAGCACTTACGACACCTCATAACCCATCTTTTCGGAACCCGTCGATTATTTTGAAAAATAACCTCAAACTTACCATTTCTTATCACATCTCTTTGGAGCGTTTATTATTAACATCGGATTTTTGCTACGTCTCACATTTTCTCTTGTTTTGGAGAAGATATGGCACCGAAGAAAGCTACAGTTGAAATGACCCAAGCGGCTATTCAGAAGTTAGTAAATGATAGCATTGCAAATGCTCTAAGAGTTGAAAGGGAAACGGTGGCTGCTGCTGTTGCTGAGGCCACGGCTGCTGCTGAAGCCGCTAGACTAGCTGCTGCTACTGGTAATGCAGGAGGATCTGGGGTTAAGAAATGTTCGTACAAAGATTTCAAAAGTGGCGAACCCACCAAGTTTAGAGGGACGGAAGGAGCTACAGCAATGGTACGATGGTTTGAAAAGTTGGAATCCGTGTTTTTGCTTTGTAACTGTCCGGATGATAGTAAGGTCAAATTTGCTACGAGTACTTTACTTGATGGAGCATTGTCTTGGTGGAATTCATATGCTCAACCGATTGGTATGGAGAATGCTTTTAAGCTTACGTGGGAAGAATTCAAGGGCTTGGTGACTAAGAAGTTTTGTCCTCGAACAGAAATCAAAAAGTTGGAGACGGAGTTCTATGAATTGGTAACCATTGGGTACGATATTGACACATACATTCGGAGATTCCAGGAATTAGCCGCGTTATGCCCATCAATGGTATCGGATAATGAAAAATTGCTAGAGGCTTTTATTGGAGGACTTCCCGAGGTCATTCAAGGAGATGTGACTTCATTTGATCCACAAACAATTGAGGAAGCTATTCGAGTGACTCAGAAGTTGATGGCACAAGTGGTGAAGAGGGGTAAATACACCAACATTAACCAAAACAACAATACCAACAACCGCACCAACTACAACAACAACCAAAACGACAACAACAACGATAACCAAATCAGCAACAACAAAAGAAAATGGGAAAATGACCAAGGAGGTTACCATAACAACGACCAAAACCGTAACAATAACCATCATCAACAACATAATAGAGGGCAAGAGACTGCAATGGTTTATGTTGCTGCACCAATAGAAGGCAGAGGTTATGCTGGAACCTACCCATTATGTAATCGATGTAAGTATCATCACACGGATCTTTGTCCTGTTAAGTGCTACAAGTGTCAAAAACTAGGACACCATGCCAGGGATTGTAGAGGCAAGACTATAGTTACGTGCTTCGGATGTGGGGAGCAAGGACACTATCGGAGCCAATGTCCCCAAAACCGAGATCAACAAGTTGCAGGTGCTCTTGAGAAAGTATACATGTTAGAAGGAGGAGAAACTCAAAAGGATTTCAACAACGCGGAAGACTGAAGAAGTTCGGAAACTAACAGTCTTATTTCTCTCTATGTACTATGTCGTAATAAGTTTATGTTTTTCATCGCATCCGAATCTTCATAACTTAAGATGTACTACTTTTGCTAAACCACTCGTTGTAAAATATTCTAATCTATCGTACTTTATTTTCCTTCCTTTCCGATTTGTTATCATTTACGAGGATTTTAATTCTTTTTACTTTAACTACCATTTTAACGACACTTCTCCATGTCTTCTCTCCTCGATGTTCATCACAATTTTTTACAACAGTTGACTCAACACCAAACATCATATGAGTCGATTAGTCCAAGCATTGCATAGTTACTCCTAAATTATACATAGCCTGATCACCTATGTCTAATTCAGGAAGAATCATGCAATGAAGGGAGTAGTAGGCTTATATGTGTAAGCAATTCCGTAATCGAGCCAAATTTTCAAAAGATTTTCTTCAAACCACTTGTTTCCAGTTTGATCCGCGTGACAGTTCTTGTTTGATGAGTTGCAAAGATCGAGCTAGAAACAAGTTGTTACCTAAACCGATTTAGCCTAATCGTATGACAGTTCTTGTTTGATGAGTTGTGGGATTAAGCAAAAATCGGTTACCAAAAAGTCTTTTGAGGATTTTGCTCGGGAATGGGAAAGTTTGCCACATCAAACCCTAAACCCGTTAGACCTAACAACGATTGAATTCAGGGACTGAATTCCTTTTTGGATGGGCGAATGTGACAACCCGTACTTTCAGGTCATTTCTCGACACAGTTCATGTCTTATTATTTCAACATTTTTAGTAAACTTGGTTTACTTGTTTCAAATTCGCGTAACCTTGGAGGTTTAGCGGCGAATTCATGATCATGACATCACGTACATTTCATATGGACTATGATTAGTCTACATTTCATTCACATCATTTGCATCTCATTAATTCATTCACGACATTTCACTTCACATTTAACGCGTAATTTTTATATTTAATAATCGTTATCGCGTGAGTTATTATTTTAAATATTTAATCCGTTACTTTCAAAAATGATCCCGAGGTATTTTTAAACTTACATTTAGTTCATAAAAACTATATTTTTAGTTTTCCTAGTGTTTCAAATTTATTTGGTATATTAATCGTTAAAGTTTAATTATTACGTCGTTTTCTTAAAAATTTTACGATAATTATTTTATCACTCAATTTTCACAAGGAAAGTATTTTTACAATTTTTTATTATATCATTACAATCTATTTTGACTTATTAAAAACTTACTTGCACCAAAATTCTACCATTTACATTACTTACATTTAACTTACACATTTTTATTTAACAAGTTTTACACATATATATCTATACATGATTTAAAAAAAAAAAATAATATATGGGAGAGACAACCCTCCCCTAAAACCGGCCAATGGGGAGGGTGTGTCTTAAATGTATTATGGTTCTATTAATATCTTGTCTCCAATGATAATACATAAGTCTACATCTACTACATTTTCATTCATTCATTTCTCATAGTTAAAAGTGTTAAACAAAAAAATCCTCTCCTCTCTTTTGCACCATAGAACCGGCCAAGCATCAAGAAAAACAAGGGGATCAAGTTTTGCAAAAATCAAGTGTTTACAACCTAGATTATATCCTTTGTATGGTTTTGAAATAAAAACCAAGGATATTTAAGTTAATCCTTGTTACTTACACCTCTTCAATTTCACTAGTAAGCATGTTTTCATCATTTTCATGTTTCCTTGTCATTTTCAAGTTTCCTTCTCATTTTTGGAGCTTATATGCATGATATGTGATTTATACCATTTATTTCATGATTTTAGAGTTATTTATATACTTATGGTCATCCTATAATTATTCCCATGGTATTCTTTGGTCTTGATGGTGATTAGGAACCCATGACACCCTAAGAAGGTGTATGGTAGGATTAGATTAGTTTTGGAGTTGATTTGAAGGGATTAGAATAGGTTTTGTCCGAGAAAAACTATTTTCGATAACTATATTTTAAGGTTCTGTCCTTGTTTCAATTTTCTGGAAAATCCGACATTTGGTACAAAACTTTGGCCTTGATTTTTAGAAAATATACTTTAAAACGAATCCGTGGCCGCTTGAACGGATAAAAACGGACTTATAACGAAGAAGTTATGGATTTTTAAAGTTTGGCGACGAAAAATATTATTTCTGAAAATTTCAGCTTTCTGTTTTTAGTGTTTTCGGGTCAAAAACGAGCCTTAAGCTTCACAAATTATTTCGACTTCTCAAAAATATATTAGTTTACTTCGATACGAAGCTAAGGACATATAAAACGTAGAAAACGGATTTGAAACGACAAAGATATGCACTTTTTCATAAACTTGCCGTAACTAATTTTCTGCACACAATTAGCCAAAACCACCATCTTTAACCCTTATTATCTTTATGTTCGAGACCTTTTGGACGAAAACTCCTGAACTGAACTTTTAGATATCGATACAAACTTTCCAAAACCGTCGAGTTCGTTCTCTAACGATCGACGTACACCATTTTACGACTACTTTTCCGAAGTCATTTTTGTTAATTTCATGGTTTTTCCGACGACATTGTTTTGCGACGAAAAATGGTAATTTCACCAAAAATCATTATAAAACCATTGTAGGATGACATTTTGATGTAAAAACATGTAAGGTCATTTTTGAAGGGTCAAGACGTCAAACGAGTATTTTTCGACGACGAGTAATATTTTCAAAACCCGTAAATGGTATAAATAACATATGGAATGCATGCATAACATTACATTGCGACTCATGACATATCATATCATTCATCATAGGTTCGAGCATAGAGATTCACATTACATATCGGTGTACTCACTTTTGCCATCGCATCATTGTCCAAGTGAGTTCCATAGCCCCACTTTTCTTGTTTTAATGCTTTCATAACTGTTTTGGGGGAGATACATGCTCGACTATTTTATTACATTCATGATTATTTGCAAATTACATGTTTAGCCGAACTGAATGCTTAGTCATGCGTAGTAACAGTTTTGCCATACTTAGAACTTCCATATTATATTCATGTACTGGGTACAATCATGGGCTAACGGACTTGGTATATTCATTGAGCTAACGGACTTGGTAAATTCATTGGTCTAACGGTCTTGGTATATTCATTGAGCTAACGGTCTTGGTATATTCATGGACTAACGGTCTTGGAACGATTTGAACCACACTCATATGTTTGGAACATAAACTACATACATTCCGGCAGTGGGTTGTGAACACACAGGTTGCAAGTTTTGTATGGGCGGGACTTGGAACTGAGTGGATTCACAATGCCTTTGCTGCATAAACGATTTCGATACATTGAGCCATGCACTATTATGTGAATTCATTTGACATCATGCACTTGAACATTAACTCTACATATTCTGGCAGTGGGTTGTGAACACACAGGTTGCAAGTTTTGTATGGGCGGGACTTGGAACTGAGTGGATTTACAATGCCTTTGCTACATAATCGATTTTGATAGTCTTTACATTTCAATGATTTACAATGCCTTTGCTGCATAAACGATTTTGAAAGGCTTTACATTTCAACTCAAACTCTATGAACTCACTCAACCTTT
The DNA here is from genome assembly GCA_910596185.1 of Chrysanthemum makinoi. Taxonomy (NCBI): domain Eukaryota; kingdom Viridiplantae; phylum Streptophyta; class Magnoliopsida; order Asterales; family Asteraceae; genus Chrysanthemum; species Chrysanthemum makinoi. Next base: position 112,258,769 of record OU343217.1, read on the forward strand.
GTGTTGACACTTTTAGCATGTTTTATCTCAGGTATCTAAGGCATTCACTTCATGGCATGCATTTGGACACATCATGGAGTCGTGGTGACGACGCGTCTCACTTGGGTTTTACGTACTTTAAAACATCGTTTGAATTGTAACAAACTTATTTCCGCACAAGTTGATTTTCATTTGGGACCTACTTTGTAAACTCTGATTATTTTATTAAATCAAACGATGTATTTTCCAAACGACACTTTAGGTCGTTCAATATAACTGTGATTGTGATGCTATGACAGTCAATCCCCAGGAATTCCATTCCGCTGCAAAACAGGTAATTTGGGGGTGTGACAGATTGGCATCAGAGCTTCAGTTATAGAGAACTAGGTTGCATCATTGACCCTAGACTATAACTACATCATCATAGCATCTCGTCATTTCATCACAAGTGCACGTTCACTTTACATGCGGTTTATACGTACATTTTTCGAGTTATTCACTTTCATTTCACATCGATTGTCACATGGATGCCCTTAAATGCCCATCCCATTATCTTTTCCCCATACTCTAACGTGGAGAATTCCTTGTCATTCCCTATCACAATTTTTATATCAGCTGATTTGTCACCGATAACGTCGAATGCCGAGATGAATCTTTATATAGGGCGAAGTCACTCTCACTCCTTTGTTTCACCACTAACATGTCGAGTTACACTTTATTCACACATTAAGTCACTAAACCATTATACACTTGAAGCACTTACGACACCTCATAACCCATCTTTTCGGAACCCGTCGATTATTTTGAAAAATAACCTCAAACTTACCATTTTTATCACATCTCTTTGGAGCGTTTATTATTAACATCGGATTTTTGCTACGTCTCACATTTTCTCTTGTTTTGGAGAAGATATGGCACCGAAGAAAGCTACAGTTGAAATGACCCAAGCGGCTATTCAGAAGTTAGTAAATGATAGCATTGCAAATGCTCTAAGAGTTGAAAGGGAAACGGTGGCTGCTGCTGTTGCTGAGGCCACGGCTGCTGCTGAAGCCGCTAGACTAGCTGCTGCTACTGGTAATGCAGGAGGATCTGGGGTTAAGAAATGTTCGTACAAAGATTTCAAAAGTGGCGAACCCACCAAGTTTAGAGGGACGGAAGGAGCTACAGCAATGGTACGATGGTTTGAAAAGTTGGAATCCGTGTTTTTGCTTTGTAACTGTCCGGATGATAGTAAGGTCAAATTTGCTACGAGTACTTTACTTGATGGAGCATTGTCTTGGTGGAATTCATATGCTCAACCGATTGGTATGGAGAATGCTTTTAAGCTTACGTGGGAAGAATTCAAGGGCTTGGTGACTAAGAAGTTTTGTCCTCGAACAGAAATCAAAAAGTTGGAGACGGAGTTCTATGAATTGGTAACCATTGGGTACGATATTGACACATACATTCGGAGATTTCAGGAATTAGCCGCGTTATGCCCATCAATGGTATCGGATAATGAGAAATTGCTAGAGGCTTTTATTGGAGGACTTCCCGAGGTCATTCAAGGAGATGTGACTTCATTTGATCCACAAACAATTGAGGAAGCTATTCGAGTGACTCAGAAGTTGATGGCACAAGTGGTGAAGAGGGGTAAATACACCAACATTAACCAAAACAACAATACCAACAACCGCACCAACTACAACAACAACCAAAACGACAACAACAACGATAACCAAATCAGCAACAACAAAAGAAAATGGGAAAATGACCAAGGAGGTTACCATAACAACGACCAAAACCGTAACAATAACCATCATCAACAACATAATAGAGGGCAAGAGACTGCAATGGTTTATGTTGCTGCACCAATAGAAGGCAGAGGTTATGCTGGAACCTACCCATTATGTAATCGATGTAAGTATCATCACACGGGTCTTTGTCCTGTTAAGTGCTACAAGTGTCAAAAACTAGGACACCATGCCAGGGATTGTAGAGGCAAGACTATAGTTACGTGCTTCGGATGTGGGGAGCAAGGACACTATCGGAGCCAATGTCCCCAAAACCGAGATCAACAAGTTGCAGGTGCTCTTGAGAAAGTATACATGTTAGAAGGAGGAGAAACTCAAAAGGATTTCAACAACGCGGAAGACTGAAGAAGTTCGGAAACTAACAGTCTTATTTCTCTCTATGTACTATGTCGTAATAAGTTTTGTTTTCATCGCATCCGAATCTTCATAACTTAAGATGTACTACTTTTGCTAAACCACTCGTTGTAAAATATTCTAATCTATCGTACTTTATTTTCCTTCCTTTCCGATTTGTTATCATTTACGAGGATTTTAATTCTTTTTACTTTAACTACCATTTTAACGACACTTCTCCATGTCTTCTCTCCTCGATGTTCATCACAATTTTTTACAACAGTTGACTCAACACCAAACATCATATGAGTCGATTAGTCCAAGCATTGCATAGTTACTCCTAAATTATACATAGCCTGATCACCTATGTCTAATTCAGGAAGAATCATGCAATGAAGGGAGTAGTAGGCTTATATGTGTAAGCAATTCCGTAATCGAGCCAAATTTTCAAAAGATTTTCTTCAAACCACTTGTTTCCAGTTTGATCCGCGTGACAGTTCTTGTTTGATGAGTTGCAAAGATCGAGCTAGAAACAAGTTGTTACCTAAACCGATTTAGCCTAATCGTATGACAGTTCTTGTTTGATGAGTTGTGGGATTAAGCAAAAATCGGTTACCAAAAAGTCTTTTGAGGATTAAATGTTGATGCAGAAGCTAATGACACAAACTGTTTTTAAGACAAAAAAATCATTTAGGTACATGCAACAACGATTAAATGTTGCAAGTACTTGTATAGAATTGAAGATCATTTTATCCTTCTGTTTCAACAAGCTGAAAATGAACATAAAGACATGAGAGAATACATCTAACCTGCATATCACATGAAAGAATATCAGGAACCGCCAATAAGCATCTGGTCTTCACTAAAAAACAAGCATATAACTGGTGACCGGTCCATCATGCATCCTACACACATCATTACAAAAAAACTTACTAGCATACATGTAATAGTAGTCATTATAGCACTTGCTATGATATACCTACAATCACAGCCTAATAACAATTTAGTACACCCAAGCCTCTAGTTTTCACTGCTAAAAGAGAGACAATTGGCTACTTGGCGAGAGGACACACAATGAATGGCTCCTAGTACACTAACGATATGTAAGTACCTCTTTCTAGTGATAGATTATTTGGATTAAAAAGGTAATAAAGTTTCAGTAACATGTGTCTAATTGCCCCATTAGTAGCAATTGAGGGGGGAAATTGATTACTGGTCACGACCCGACCGTATAAACAGTTTACCCATTCTCACCCAAACCCATTTACCCGGTCTACTTACCTCCCCATTTGGCCACTCTTAATGAAAACAAACATATGCTAGGAGTATCTTGGAAACTGACCTTTGTTTCCTTCTGTAATTTTCTTGTTACTTCAAGTTGTGATTGTGCAAGGTCCCTATCACGCTTGAGCTCATTCATATCTCTCTCTCTCTCTCTCCATCTGCATTAGAATTTATCCACTTAAACTGAGTCTAAAATGTACAACTAAAAAGTCTTGTGACTTCTCCAACAACAAAAAGTCTTGGGACTTCCTTTTGCAAATATTTCACTAATCATTTTTCAGCAACAACCTAACAGTAAAAAAGCAAAAGTACAAGCAAAGACTATTGCATCTTAGGTTTTAACACTTATATATTTTGAACTATCAGTAGCTTAAGATGTAAGACAATGCTTATATAACAAGTCATTTCTGATATAGCATTAAATCAAGACAGCAAGCTCATCATACCATATTTACCTGCGCATTTTTTGTAACTTCCTTTGCACTAGTTGCAATAGAAAGAGTGTTGCATGATTGGTCCACATGACTTAAAGCAGGACTCATGGTGCATATTATCGCAGTCCGTGCATTCCCCCTAGTGAAGACTGCAAGATACTTGTGAGTTTAGAATCATCCTGTAAGGTATGTGGCCACTCTTCTTCCCACCACTGCATATAGAAACAAAACTCAAATTCACCAAATAACATATTGAGAGTACAAAAAGTTAATATTGTCGAAATTGATGCTTTTTAGGAGTGGTCAACATAGTACCAACTAGAAAATTCAATTTTGTTCATTAAAAAGCTAACCTTAACTTCCTAATCACAGTTGTCAAAGTGAGTAGGCTTCTGTTTATGTGACTACCTTCCTTCAATCTAGCACCATAGGCATTAGTTTGAGATGCACGCTCAATGCCAGCAAGATCCACAAGACTCTGCAGGATTTGTATGGAGATAAGAAATAACTAAGAAGGAACCATCATGTAGAAAGTATAATTTAATAAATCCAACATACCAAACTCGCTAAGAGAGATCTTACATGTCCCGATGCATCATCAAGATTGCTCTCAATAGTCTGAAAAGTAGAGCCATAAAACGATCTCATAAGGTGAGATCTTTGCATAAGTTTGCACAAACAGTATTGCAACTATGCAAGTCCAACAAACATAGTTACACAAACAGCTGCACAAAACAGATTCAAAACATTATCATAGTTGAGAATATACGTCTTAATGTATGGTAGCAACCAATAAAATATCATATCATTTGCAGAAACTAGCTACGAAACAATCAATATATACAACTTTATCGATCAAATCAATTGGAATAAACTCATTAAGCTCCAGATAGGTAAATACAAGCTTGTTCTAATGCAAAAAATAATGTGATCTCCCAAAACAATTTCCAGTACCATTTTCACAGACACGCGCCGGTGAAATAAAAAAAAAATGTTTTGTTTATAAGAGAATTGGGCATACCTATGTGACCATGCCGAGATTCCAGTAGTTTCATTGATGCTACCAAATAGCATCCTTAGTTGGATCAACAATACTTAACCCAAATAATTCTGCAACAACATAAACAAGCCAATGTTTGCATTATTGTAAATAGTAAGATCTAAAAGGCACTTGGCTTTACACTAGACTAACAAAGGAATATAAGACTCACATGTCCTCCATTAACGACAATATACGGGGTACAAGCTGACCTCTTTCAGTTGATTAGTTAATGTAGTTACCTTTGGTTTTGACTCTTTAAGTTGATTACTCAATTGGAATAAACTGATTAGGAGGTAATAATATATCTCATTAAGCTCCAGATAGGTAAATACAAGCTTGTTCTAATGAAAAAAATAATGTGATCTCCCAAAACAATTTCCAGTACCATTTTCACAGACACGCGCCGGTGAAATAAAAAAAAAATGTTTTGTTTATAAGAGAATTGGGCATACCTATGTGACCATGCCGAGATTCCAGTAGTTTCATTGATGCTACCTAATAACATCCTTAGTTGGATCAACAATACTTAACCCAAATAATTCTGCAACAACATAAACAAGCCAATGTTTGCATTATTGTAAATAGTAAGATCTAAAAGGCACTTAGCTTTACACTAGACTAACAAAGGAATATAAGACTCACATGGCCTCCATTAACGACAATATACGGGTACAAGCTGACCTCTTTCAGTTGATTAGTTAATGTTGTTACCTTTGCTCTTGAGCTGGTTAGCTTAATGACATTTTCATCAACTTCTTTTTCCCGTGATCGAGTCAAATATATACCCTTATAATATTATGTCCATAATGATATTATCTAACAATTAAAAAATCACTAACATAATAAAAGTATGTCAAGAAGAAGCTTAGTTCAATTAAAAATAGCATATGATATGATACAATTTGAACTCATGCATATAAACCAAAAACCAACTAGAAAACATGCAATCTTACACCTTATTCAACATGAAGTATTATAACTGAATTACATTACACGTGATACAACTAGTTTAAAGTATTGACACATTATATATGATTCAAGATGTCCAACTAATGTCTACAATTGTTACCAAGCCTGAATGACTTAATGGCAATCCATTAAACCCACTCCTAATTCGACCTAAAACCAAATCGATCCATTAAACAACTAAATTTTCACTCAGGCAATCCATCAAATACTTGCGCTACAACTAATATGTTTTCATAAAGGCTGTGACAACCCGTACTTTCAGGTCATTTCTCGACACAGTTCATGTCTTATTATTTCAACCTTTTTAGTAAACTTGGTTTACTTGTTTCAAATTCGCGTAACCTTGGAGGTTTAGCGGCGAATTCATGATCATGACATCACGTACATTTCATATGGACTATGATTAGTCTACATTTCATTCACATCATTTGCATCTCATTAATTCATTCATGACATTTCATTTCACCTTCAACGCGTAATTTTTATATTTAATAATCGTTATCGCGTGGGTTATTATTCTAAATATTTAATCCATTACTTTCAAAAATGATCCCGAGGTATTTTTAAACTTACATTTAGTTCATAAAAACTATATTTTTAGTTTTCCTAGTGTTTCAAATTTATTTGGTATTTTAATCGTTAAAGTTTAATTATTACGTCGTTTTCTTAAAAATTTTACGATAATTATTTTATCACTCAATTTTCACAAGGAAAGTATTTTTACAATCTTTATTATATCATTACAATCTATTTTGACTTATTAAAACTTACTTGCACCAAAATTCTACCATTTACATTACTTACATTTAACTTACACATTTTTATTTAACAAGTTTTACACATATATATCTATACATGATTTAAAAAAAAAAATATATATATGGGAGAGACAACCCTCCCCTAAAACCGGCCAAGGGGGAGGGTGTGTCTTAAATGTAGTATGGTTCTATTAATATCTTGTCTCCAATGATAATACATAAGTCTACATCTACTACATTTTCATTCATTCATTTCTCATAGTTAAAAGTGTTAAACAAAAAAATCCTCTCCTCTCTTTTGCACCATAGAACCGGCCAAGCATCAAGAAAAACAAGGGGATCAAGTTTTGCAAAAATCAAGTGTTTACAACCTAGATTATATCCTTTGTATGGTTTTGAAATAAAAACCAAGGATATTTAAGTTAATCCTTGTTACTTACACCTCTTCAATTTCACTAGTAAGCATGTTTTCATCATTTTCATGTTTCCTTGTCATTTTCAAGTTTCCTTCTCATTTTTGGAGCTTATATGCATGATATGTGATTTATACCATTTATTTCATGATTTTAGAGTTATTTATATACTTATGGTCATCCTATAATTATTCCCATGGTATTCTTTGGTCTTGATGGTGATTAGGAACCCATGACACCCTAAGAAGGTGTATGGTAGGATTAGATTAGTTTTGGAGTTGATTTGAAGGGATTAGAATAGGTTTTGTCCGAGAAAAACTATTTTCGATAACTATATTTTAAGGTTCTGTCCTTGTTTCAATTTTCTGGAAAATCCGACATTTGGTACAAAACTTTGGCCTTGATTTTTAGAAAATATACTTTAAAACGAATCCGTGGCCGCTTGAACGGATAAAAACGGACTTATAACGAAGAAGTTATGGATTTTTAAAGTTTGGCGACGAAAAATATTATTTCTGAAAATTTCAGCTTTCTGTTTTTAGTGTTTTCGGGTCAAAAACGAGCCTTAAGCTTCACAAATTATTTCGACTTCTCAAAAATATATTAGTTTACTTCGATACGAAGCTAAGGACATATAAAACGTAGAAAACGGATTTAAAACGACAAAGATATGCACTTTTTCATAAACTTGCCGTAACTAATTTTCTGCACACAATTAGCCAAAAACCACCATCTTTAACCCTTATTATCTTTATGTTCGAGACCTTTTGGACGAAAACTCCTGAACTGAAACTTTTAGTTATCGATACAAACTTTCCAAAACCGTCGAGTTCGTTCTCTAACGATCGACGTACACCATTTTACGACTACTTTTCCGAAGTCATTTTTGTTAATTTCATGGTTTTTCCGACGACATTGTTTTGCGACGAAAAATGGTAATTTCACCAAAAATCATTATAAAACCATTGTAGGATGACATTTTGATGTAAAAACATGTAAGGTCATTTTTGAAGGGTCAAGACGTCAAACGAGTATTTTTCGACGACGAGTAATATTTTCAAAACCCGTAAATGGTATAAATAACATATGGAATGCATGCATAACATTACATTGCGACTCATGACATATCATATCATTCATCATAGGTTCGAGCATAGAGATTCACATTACATATCGGTGTACTCACTTTTGCCATCGCATCATTGTCCAAGTGAGTTCCATAGCCCCACTTTTCTTGTTTTAATGCTTTCATAACTGTTTTGGGGAGATACATGCTCGACTATTTTATTACATTCATGATTATTTGCAAATTACATGTTTAGCCGAACTGAATGCTTAGTCATGCGTAGTAACAGTTTTGCCATACTTAGAACTTCCATATTATATTCATGTACTGGGTACAATCATGGGCTAACGGACTTGGTATATTCATTGAGCTAACGGACTTGGTAAATTCATTGGTCTAACGGTCTTGGTATATTCATTGAGCTAACGGTCTTGGTATATTCATGGACTAACGGTCTTGGAACGATTTGAACCACACTCATATGTTTGGAACATAAACTACATACATTCCGGCAGTGGGTTGTGAACACACAGGTTGCAAGTTTTGTATGGGCGGGACTTGGAACTGAGTGGATTCACAATGCCTTTCTGCATAAACGATTTCGTTACATTGAGCCATGCACTATTATGTGAATTCATTTGACATCATGCACTTGAACATTAACTCTACATATTCTGGCAGTGGGTTGTGAACACACAGGTTGCAAGTTTTGTATGGGCGGGACTTGGAACTGAGTGGATTTACAATGCCTTTGCTACATAATCGATTTTGATAGTCTTTACATTTCAATGATTTACAATGCCTTTGCTGCATAAACGATTTTGAAAGGATTTACATTTCAACTCAAACTCTATGAACTCACTCAACCTTTGTGTTGACACTTTTTAAGCATGTTTTATCTCAGGTATCTAAGGTATACACTTCATGGCATGCATTTGGACACATCATGGAGTCGTGGTGACGACGCGTCTCACTTGGGTTTTACGTACTTTAAAACATCGTTTGAATTGTAACAAACTTATTTCCGCACAAGTTGATTTTCATTTGGGACCTACTTTGTAAACTCTGATTATTTTATTAAATCAAACGATGTATTTTCCAAACGACACTTTAGGTCGTTCAATATAACTGTGATTGTGATGTTATGACAGTCAATCCCCAGGAATTCCATTCCGCTGCAAAACAGGTAAATTGGGGGTGTGACAGATTGGCATCAGAGCTTCAGTTATAGAGAACTAGGTTGCATCATTGACCCTAGACTATAACTACATCATCATAGCATCTCGTCATTTCATCACAAGTGCACATTCACTTTACATGCGGTTTATACGTACATTTTTCGAGTTATTCACTTTCATTTCACATCGATTGTCACATGGATGCCCTTAAATGCCCATCCCATTATCTTTTCCCCATACTCTAACGTGGAGAATTCCTTGTCATTCCCTATCACAATTTTTATATCAGCTGATTTGTCACCGATAACGTCGAATGCGAGATGAATCTTATATAGGGCGAAGTTACTCTCACTCCTTTGTTTCACCACTAACATGTCGAGTTACACTTTATTCACACATTAAGTCACTAAACCATCATACATTGAAGCACTTACGACATCTCATAACCCATCTTTTCGGAACCCGTCGATTATTTTGAAAAATAACCTCAAACTTACCATTTTTATCACATCTCTTTGGAGCGTTTATTATTAACATCGGATTTTTGCTACGTCTCACATTTCCTCTTGTTTTGGAGAAGATATGGCACCGAAGAAAGCTACAGTTGAAATGACCAAGCGCTATTCAAAGTTAGTAAATGATAGCATTGCAAATGCTCTAAGAGTTGAAAGGGAAACGGTGGCTGCTGCTGTTGCTGAGGCCACGGCTGCTGCTGAAGCCGCTAGACTAGCTGCTGCTACTGGTAATGCAGGAGGATCTGGGGTTAAGAAATGTTCGTACAAAGATTTCAAAAGTGGCGAACCCACCAAGTTTAGAGGGACGGAAGGAGCTACAGCAATGGTACGATGGTTTGAAAAGTTGGAATCCGTGTTTTTGCTTTGTAACTGTCCGGATGATAGTAAGGTCAAATTTGCTACGAGTACTTTACTTGATGGAGCATTGTCTTGGTGGAATTCATATGCTCAACCGATTGGTATGGAGAATGCTTTTAAGCTTACGTGGGAAGAATTCAAGGGCTTGGTGACTAAGAAGTTTTGTCCTCGAACAGAAATCAAAAAGTTGGAGACGGAGTTCTATGAATTGGTAACCATTGGGTACGATATTGACACATACATTCGGAGATTTCAGGAATTAGCCGCATTATGCCCATCAATGGTATCGGATAATGAAAAATTGCTAGAGGCTTTTATTGGAGGACTTCCCGAGGTCATTCAAGGAGATGTGACTTCATTTGATCCACAAACAATTGAGGAAGCTATTCGAGTGACTCAGAAGTTGATGGCACAAGTGGTGAAGAGGGGTAAATACACCAACATTAACCAAAACAACAATACCAACAACCGCACCAACTACAACAACAACCAAAACGACAACAACAACGATAACCAAATCAGCAACAACAAAAGAAAATGGGAAAATGACCAAGGAGGTTACCATAACAACGACCAAAACCGTAACAATAACCATCATCAACAACATAATAGAGGGCAAGAGACTGCAATGGTTTATGTTGCTGCACCAATAGAAGGCAGAGGTTATGCTGGAACCTACCCATTATGTAATCGATGTAAGTATCATCACACGGGTCTTTGTCCTGTTAAGTGCTACAAGTGTCAAAAACTAGGACACCATGCCAGGGATTGTAGAGGCAAGACTATAGTTACGTGCTTCGGATGTGGGGAGCAAGGACACTATCGGAGCCAATGTCCCCAAAACCGAGATCAACAAGTTGAAGGTGCTCTTGAGAAAGTATACATGTTAGAAGGAGGAGAAACTCAAAAGGATTTCAACAACGCGGAAGACTGAAGAAGTTCGGAAACTAACAGTCTTATTTCTCTCTATGTACTATGTCGTAATAAGTTTATGTTTTTCATCGCATCCGAATCTTCATAACTTAAGATGTACTACTTTTGCTAAACCACTCGTTGTAAAATATTCTAATCTATCGTACTTTATTTTCCTTCCTTTCCGATTTGTTATCATTTACGAGGATTTTAATTCTTTTTACTTTAACTACCATTTTAACGACACTTCTCCATGTCTTCTCTCCTCGATGTTCATCACAATTTTTACATCAGTTGACTCAACACCAAACATCATATGAGTCGATTAGTCCAAGCATTGCATAGTTACTCCTAAATTATACATAACCTGATCACCTATGTCTAATTCAGGAAGAATCATGCAATGAAGGGAGTAGTAGGCTTATATGTGTAAGCAATTCCGTAATCGAGCCAAATTTTCAAAAGATTTTCTTCAAACCACTTGTTTCCAGTTTGATCCGCGTGACAGTTCTTGTTTGATGAGTTGCAAAGATCGAGCTAGAAACAAGTTGTTACCTAAACCGATTTAGCCTAATCGTATGACAGTTCTTGTTTGATGAGTTGTGGGATTAAGCAAAAATCGGTTACCAAAAAGTCTTTTGAGGATTTTGCTCGGGAATGGGAAAGTTTGCCACATCAAACCCTAAACCCGTTAGACCTAACAACGATTGAATTCAGGGACTGAATTCCTTTTTGGATGGGCGAATGTGACAACCCGTACTTTCAGGTCATTTCTCGACACAGTTCATGTCTTATTATTTCAACCTTTTTAGTAAACTTGGTTTACTTGTTTCAAATTCGCGTAACCTTGGAGGTTTAGCGGCGAATTCATGATCATGACATCACGTACATTTCATATGGACTATGATTAGTCTACATTTCATTCACATCATTTGCATCTCATTAATTCATTCATGACATTTCATTTCACCTTCAACGCGTAATTTTTATATTTAATAATCGTTATCGCGTGGGTTATTATTCTAAATATTTAATCCATTACTTTCAAAAATGATCCCGAGGTATTTTTAAACTTACATTTAGTTCATAAAACTATATTTTTAGTTTTCCTAGTGTTTCAAATTTATTTGGTATTTTAATCGTTAAAGTTTAATTATTACGTCGTTTTCTTAAAAATTTTACGATAATTATTTTATCACTCAATTTTCACAAGGAAAGTATTTTTACAATCTTTATTATATCATTACAATCTATTTTGACTTATTAAAAACTTACTTGCACCAAAATTCTACCATTTACATTACTTACATTTAACTTACACATTTTTATTTAACAAGTTTTACACATATATATCTATACATGATTTTAAAAAAAAAAAATAATATATGGGAGAGACAACCCTCCCCTAAAACCGGCCAAGGGGGAGGGTGTGTCTTAAATGTAGTATGGTTCTATTAATATCTTGTCTCCAATGATAATACATAAGTCTACTTCTACTACATTTTCATTCATTCATTTCTCATAGTTAAAAGTGTTAAACAAAAAAATCCTCTCCTCTCTTTTGCACCATAGAACCGGCCAAGCATCAAGAAAAACAAGGGATCAAGTTTGCAAAATCAAGTGTTTACAACCTAGATTATATCCTTTGTATGGTTTTGAAATAAAAACCAAGGATATTTAAGTTAATCCTTGTTACTTACACCTCTTCAATTTCACTAGTAAGCATGTTTTCATCATTTTCATGTTTCCTTGTCATTTTCAAGTTTCCTTCTCATTTTTGGAGCTTATATGCATGATGTGTGATTTATACCATTTATTTCATGATTTTAGAGTTATTTATATACTTATGGTCATCCTATAATTATTCCCATGGTATTCTTTGGTCTTGATGGTGATTAGGAACCCATGACACCCTAAGAAGGTGTATGGTAGGATTAGATTAGTTTTGGAGTTGATTTGAAGGGATTAGAATAGGTTTTGTCCGAGAAAAACTATTTTCGATAACTATATTTTAAGGTTCTGTCCTTGTTTCAATTTTCTGGAAAATCCGACATTTGGTACAAAACTTTGGCCTTGATTTTTAGAAAATATACTTTAAAAAGCGAATCCGTGGCGCTTGAACGGATAAAAACGGACTTATAACGAAGAAGTTATGGATTTTTAAAGTTTGGCGACGAAAAATATTATTTCTGAAAATTTCAGCTTTCTGTTTTTAGTGTTTTCGGGTCAAAAACGAGCCTTAAGCTTCACAAATTATTTCGACTTCTCAAAAATATATTAGTTTACTTCGATACGAAGCTAAGGACATATAAAACGTAGAAAACGGATTTAAAACGACAAAGATATGCACTTTTTCATAAACTTGCCGTAACTAATTTTCTGCACACAATTAGCCAAAAACCACCATCTTTAACCCTTATTATCTTTATGTTCGAGACCTTTTGGACGAAAACTCCTGAACTGAACTTTTTAGATATCGATACAAACTTTCCAAAACCGTCGAGTTCGTTCTCTAACGATCGACGTACACCATTTTACGACTACTTTTCCGAAGTCATTTTTGTTAATTTCATGGTTTTTCCGACATTGTTTTGCTGACGAAAAATGGTAATTTCACCAAAAATCATTATAAAACCATTGTAGGATGACATTTTGATGTAAAAACATGTAAGGTCATTTTTGAAGGGTCAAGACGTCAAAAGAGTATTTTTCGACGACGAGTAATATTTTCAAAACCCGTAAATGGTATAAATAACATATGGAATGCATGCATAACATTACATTGCAACTCATGACATATCATATCATTCATCATAGGTTCGAGCATAGAGATTCACATTACATATCGGTGTACTCACTTTTGCCATCGCATCATTGTCCAAGTGAGTTCCATAGCCCCACTTTTCTTGTTTTAATGCTTTCATAACTGTTTTGGGGAAGATACATGCTCGACTATTTTTATTACATTCATGATTATTTGCAAATTACATGTTTAGCCGAACTGAATGCTTAGTCATGCGTAGTAACATTTTTGCCATACTTAGAATTTCCATATTATATTCATGTACTGGGTACAATCATGGGCTAACGGACTTGGTATATTCATTGAGCTAACGGACTTGGTAAATTCATTGGTCTAACGGTCTTGGTATATTCATTGAGCTAACGGTCTTGGTATATTCATGGACTAACGGTCTTGGAACGATTTGAACCACACTCATATGTTTGGAACATAAACTACATACATTCCGGCAGTGGGTTGTGAACACACAGGTTGCAAGTTTTGTATGGGCGGGACTTGGAACTGAGTGGATTTACAATGCCTTTGCTGCATAAACGATTTCGATACATTGAGCCATGCACTATTATGTGAATTCATTTGACATCATGCACTTGAACATTAACTCTACATATTCTGGCAGTGGGTTGTGAACACACAGGTTGCAAGTTTTGTATGGGCGGACTTGGAACTGAGTGGATTTACAATGCCTTTGCTACATAAACGATTTTGAAAGTCTTTACATTTCAATGATTTACAATGCCTTTGCTGCATAAACGATTTTGAAAGGATTTACATTTCAACTCAAACTCTATGAACTCACTCAACCTTTGTGTTGACACTTTTTAAGCATGTTTTATCTCAGGTATCTAAGGTATACACTTCATGGCATGCATTTGGACACATCATGGAGTCGTGGTGACGACGCGTCTCACTTGGGTTTTACGTACTTTAAAACATCGTTTGAATTGTAACAAACTTATTTCCGCACAAGTTGATTTTCATTTGGGACCTACTTTGTAAACTCTGATTATTTTATTAAATCAAACGATGTATTTTCCAAACGACACTTTAGGTCGTTCAATATAACTGTGATTGTGATGTTATGACAGTCAATCCCCAGGAATTCCATTCCGCTGCAAAACAGGTAAATTGGGGGTGTGACAGATTGGCATCAGAGCTTCAGTTATAGAGAACTAGGTTGCATCATTGACCCTAGACTATAACTACATCATCATAGCATCTCGTCATTTCATCACAAGTGCACATTCACTTTACATGCGGTTTATACGTACATTTTTCGAGTTATTCACTTTCATTTCACATCGATTGTCACATGGATGCCCTTAAATGCCCATCCCATTATCTTTTCCCCATACTCTAACGTGGAGAATTCCTTGTCATTCCCTATCACAATTTTTATATCAGCTGATTTGTCACCGATAACGTCGAATGCCGAGATGAATCTTTATATAGGGCGAAGTCACTCTCACTCCTTTGTTTCACCACTAACATGTCGAGTTACACTTTATTCACACATTAAGTCACTAAACCATCAAACATTTGAAGCACTTACGACATCTCATAACCCATCTTTTCGGAACCCGTCGATTATTTTGAAAATAACCTCAAACTTACCATTTCTTATCACATCTCTTTGGAGCGTTTATTATTAATATCGGATTTTGCTACGTCTCACATTTCCTCTTGTTTTGAAAAAGATATGGCACCGAAGAAAGCTACAGTTGAAATGACCCAAGCGGCTATTCAGAAGTTAGTAAATGATAGCATTGCAAATGCTCTAAGAGTTGAAAGGGAAACGGTGGCTGCTGCTGTTGCTGAGGCCACGGCTGCTGCTGAAGCCGCTAGACTAGCTGCTGCTACTGGTAATGCAGGAGGATCTGGGGTTAAGAAATGTTCGTACAAAGATTTCAAAAGTGGCGAACCCACCAAGTTTAGAGGGACGGAAGGAGCTACAGCAATGGTACGATGGTTTGAAAAGTTGGAATCCGTGTTTTTGCTTTGTAACTGTCCGGATGATAGTAAGGTCAAATTTGCTACGAGTACTTTACTTGATGGAGCATTGTCTTGGTGGAATTCATATGCTCAACCGATTGGTATGGAGAATGCTTTTAAGCTTACGTGGGAAGAATTCAAGGGCTTGGTGACTAAGAAGTTTTGTCCTCGAACAGAAATCAAAAAGTTGGAGACGGAGTTCTATGAATTGGTAACCATTGGGTACGATATTGACACATACATTCGGAGATTTCAGGAATTAGCCGCATTATGCCCATCAATGGTATCGGATAATGAAAAATTGCTAGAGGCTTTTATTGGAGGACTTCCCGAGGTCATTCAAGGAGATGTGACTTCATTTGATCCACAAACAATTGAGGAAGCTATTCGAGTGACTCAGAAGTTGATGGCACAAGTGGTGAAGAGGGGTAAATACACCAACATTAACCAAAACAACGACAACAACAACGATAACCAAATCAGCAACAACAAAAGAAAATGGGAAAATGACCAAGGAGGTTACCATAACAACGACCAAAACCGTAACAATAACCATCATCAACAACATAATAGAGGGCAAGAGACGCAATGGTTTATGTTCTTGCACCAATAGAAGCGAGGGTTATCTGGAACCTACCCATTATGTAATCGTGTAAGTATCATCACACGGTCTTTGTCCATTAAGTGATTACTACAAGTGTCAAAAACTAGGACACCATGCCAGGATTGTAGAGGCAAGACTATAGTTCACGTGCCGGATGTGGGGAGCAAGGACACTCGCGAGCCAATGTCCCCAAAACGAGATCAACAGTTGCGGTGCTCTTGAGAAAGTATACATGTTAGAAGGAGGAGAATCTCAACAGGATTTCAACAACGCGGAAGACTGAAGAAGTTCGGAAACTAGATCTTATTTCTCTCTATGTACTATGTCGTAATAAGTTTATGTTTTTCATCGCATCCGAATCTTCATAACTTAAGATGTACTACTTTTGCTAAACCACTCGTTGTAAAATATTCTAATCTATCGTACTTTATTTTCCTTCCTTTCCGATTTGTTATCATTTACGAGGATTTTAATTCTTTTTACTTTAACTACCATTTTAACGACACTTCTCATGTCTTCTCCCTCGATGTTCATCACAATTTTTAACAACAGTTGACTCAACACCAAACATCATATGAGTCGATTAGTCCAAGCATTGCATAGTTACTCCTAAATTATACATAGCGTGATCACCTATGTCTAATTCAGGAAGAATCATGCAATGAAGGGAGTAGTAAACTTATATGTGTAACAATTAAATGTCGAGCCAAATTTTCAAAAGATTTTCTTCAACCACTTGTTTCGGTTTGATCCGCGTGATAGTTCTTGTTTGATGAGTTGCAAAGATCGAGCTAGAAACAAGTTGTTACCTAAACCGATTTAGCCTAATCGTATGATAGTTCTTGTTTGATGAGTTGTGGGATTAAGCAAAAATCGGTTACCAAAAGTCTTTTGAGGATTAAATGTTGATCAGACTAATGACACAAACTGTTTTTAAGACATAAAAATCATTTAGGTACATGCAACAACGATTAAATGTTGCAAGTACTTGTATAGAATTGAAGATCATTTTATCCTTCGTTTCAACAATTTGAAAATGAACATAAAGACATGAGAGAATACATCTAACACTGCATATCACATGAAGAATATCGGGAACCGCCAATAAGCATCTGGTCTTCACTAAAAACAAGCATATAACTGGTGACCAGGTCCATCATGCATCCTACACACATCATTACAAAAAACTTACTAGCATACATGTAATAGTAGTCATTATAGCACTTGCTATGATATACCTACAATCACATTTCCTAATAACAATTTAGTTTACCCAAGCCTCTAGTTTTCACTGCTAAAAGAGAGACAATTGGCTACTTGGCGAGAGGACACACAATGAATGGCTCCTAGTACACTAACGATATGTAAGTACCTCTTTCTAGTGATAGATTATTTGGATTAAAAAGGTAATAAAGTTTCAGTAACATGTGTCTAATTGCCCCATTAGTAGCAACGAGGGGAAATTGATCTGGTCACGACCCGTATAAACAGTTTACCCATTCTCACCCAAACCCATTTACCCGGTCTACTTACCTCCCCATTTGGCCACTCTTAATGGAAACAAACATATGCTAGGAGTATCTTGGCCGACCTTTGTTTCCTTCGGTAATTTTCTTGCTACTTCAAGTTGTGATTGTGCAAGGTCCCTCTCACGGTTGAGCTCATTCATCTCTCTCTCTCTCCATCACGCATTAGAATTTATCCACTTAAACTGAGTCTAAAATGTACAACTAAAAAGTCTTGTGACTTCTCCAACAACAAAAAGTCTTGTGACTTCCTTTTGCAAATATTTCACTAATCGTTTTTCAGCAACAACCTATCAGTAAAAAAGCAAAAGTACAAGCAAATACTATTGCATCTTAGGTTTTAACACTTATATATTTTGAACTATCAGTAGCTAAAGATGTAAGACAATGCTTATATAACAAGTCAATTCTGATATAGCATTAAATAAAGACAACAAGCTCATCATACCATATTTACTTGCGCATTGTTTGTAACTTCCTTTGCACTAGTTGCAAACCAGAGAGTGTTGCATGATTGGTCCACATGGCTTAAAGCAGGACTCATGGTGCATATTATCGCAGCCCGTGCATTCCCTAGTGAAGGCGCAAGATTCTTGTGAGTTTAGAATCATCACTGGGTATGTGGCCACTCTTCTTCCCACCACTGCATATAGGAACAAAACTCAAATTCACCAAATAACATATTGAAGGACAAAAGTTAATATTGTCAAAATTGATGCTTTTTAGGAGTGGTCAATATAGTACTAACTAGAAAATTCAATTTTGTTCATTAAAAAGCTAACCTTAACTTCCTAATCAGGTTGTCAAAGTGAGTAGGCCTATATTTGTGACTACCTTCCTTCAATCTATCACCATAGGCATTAGTTTGGTAGCTTACGCTCACTGCCAGCAAATCCACAAAGACTTTGCAGGAGTTTTATGGAGATAAGAAATAACTAAGAAGGAACCATCATGTAGAAAGTATAATTTAATAAAGCAAACATACCAAACTCGCTAAGAGATCTTACATGTCCCGATGCATCATCAAGATTGCTCTCAATAGTCTGAAAAGTAGAGCCATTAAACGATCTCATAAGGTGAGATCTTTGCATAAGTTTGCACAAACAGTATTGCAACTATGCAAGTCCAACAAACATAGTTCACGAAACAGTTGCACAAAACAGATTCAAAACATTATCATAGTTGAGAATATACGTCATAATGTATGGTAGCAACCAATAAATATCATATCATTTGCAGAAACTAGCTTCTGAAACAATCAATATATCAGTTTATCGATCAAATCAATTGGAATAAACTCATTAAGCTCCAGATAGGTAAATACAAGCTTGTTCTAATGCAAAAAATAATGTGATCTCCCAAAACAATTTCAGGTACCCATTTTCCCAGACACCGTAGGTGAAATAAAAAATGTTTTGTTTATAAGAGATTGGGCATACCTATGTGACCATCCAGATTCCAGTAGTTTCATTGATGCTACCAAATAGCATCCTTAGTTGGATCAACAATACTTAACCCAAATAATTCTGCAACAACATAAACAAGCCAATGTTTGCATTATTGTAAATAGTAAGATCTAAAAGGCACTTGGCTTTACACTAGACTAACAAAGGAATATAAGACTCACATGTCCTCCATTACGACAATATCTGGGGTTTTAGTGACCTCTTTCAGTTGATTAGTTAATGTAGTTACCTTTGGTTTTGACTCTTTAAGTTGATTACTCAATTGGAATAGTTAGGAGGTAATAATATATCTCATTAAGCTCCAGATAGGTAAATACAAGCTTGTTCTAATGAAAAAAATAATGTGATCTCCCAAAACAATTTCCAGTACCATTTTCACAGACACGCCGTGAAATAAAACAAAAGATGTTTTGTTTATAAGAATTGGGCATACCTATGTGACCATCCGAGATTCCGTAGTTTCATTGATGCTACCTAATAACATCCTTAGTTGGATCAACAATACTTAACCCAAATAATTACGCAACAACAAACAAGCCAATGTTTGCATTATTGTAAATAGTAAGATCTAAAAGGCACTTAGCTTTACACTAGACTAACAAAGGAATATAAGACTCACATGGCCTCCATTAACGACAATATACGGGTACAAGCTGACCTCTTTCAGTTGATTAGTTAATGTTGTTACCTTTGCTCTTGAGCTGGTTAGCTTAATGACATTTTCATCAACTTCTTTTTCCCGTGATCGAGTCAAATATATACCCTTATAATATTATGTCCATAATGATATTATCTAACAATTAAAAAATCACTAACATAATAAAAGTATGTCAAGAAGAAGCTTAGTTCAATTAAAAATAGCATATGATATGATACAATTTGAACTCATGCATATAAACCAAAAACCAACTAGAAAACATGCAATCTTACACCTTATTCAACATGAAGTATTATAACTGAATTACATTACACGTGATACAACTAGTTTAAAGTATTGACACATTATATATGATTCAAGATGTCCAACTAATGTCTACAATTGTTACCAAGCCTGAATGACTTAATGGCAATCCATTAAACCCACTCCTAATTCGACCTAAAACCAAATCGATCCATTAAACAACTAAATTTTCACTCAGGCAATCCATCAAATACTTGCGCTACAACTAATATGTTTTCATAAAGGCATTTTATCAAACACTTGCGCTAACTACTAAGGTTTTCATAGAGGCATTTTATCAAACACTTTGTGCTCAAGCTGAGAAAATGAACAAACATTACAAAAATTTTCACTAATTTCAATCCATATACTCATAGGAACGTAACATAGCATGCATATCAAACACTCAAGGATATATAAAATTTCAAAACAGCTTCAGAGTACTATGAACGAAAAAATAACTAAATTTGAAGATCGATTACGTAACAGAGCTGGAATCACTTAACCGCAACTATAAATCCGGCCAAAATTACGACCTAATCCCATCTAAAACCACATCGATCCAATCAACACCTAATATTTTCACTAAGGCATCTTGTCAAACAATTGTGCCGCAACTATTGATATTTTTATTGAAACATTTTATCAAACACTTGGGCCACGACTACTAATGATTTCATTAAAGCATTTTATCAAACACTTGGGCCACAACTACTAATGCTTTCATTGAAGCATTTAATCAAACACTTGCGCTACGCTAAAAAAATGCACTAGTATTATACCAATAAATGGCCATAAGCACAATAATAGAACCACTAGACAAACATAGCAATCAGAACACTATCAAAATCACAATAAAATGATAATCATCTATATAACTTCAATCCAATAAGTATATGTGTTTGATAATTACGTTACCTGAAAAGTAACTTTCGATAGCTTGTTAACGGATCGTTAAACAATCAATCAATTAAGGACGAATCAAAGTATTAAAAAAGTTATAAGATGATGTTAGAGCGATGTGACAGTGATGGATGGGTGAATAAGATGATGTTAGGAGTGGGGAAATTACATTGTGGATAATGAAACCAGTGATGGATGGGTGAATATGGATGGATGTGATAAATATGGATGGTGTTATTTTTCCCTAATTAAAAAATGATTTGGTGTTATTTTTTTTCACAAGTAATTTTTTTTTATATGTGTGATACTCAAGTTATTTATTTTTATTATAGTTCAAAAAAAAAAGTTATTAATTTTTATCATTCTTACATATTAGTGAAAATAATTAGTAATAGTTTTTTTTTAATACAAAACCGGGTTGAGTCGGTGATCAAACTAGTAACCCGGTGACTTAAATATTTGCTTAGAGGAGAATACATCAAATAAAGTTAAATATTTGCAATTTTGCATATTTCTCTATAATATAAGTTTTTTATCCATAACATTTGATAGTGTTTACGATTTTTGGATTAATATCACGAATATCAAGTTTTAATAAGTACATATCTAAATGCCCTTATTCATAACCATTATATACAATTAGCATATGTGAAATAGTGAAAATTTCGTCACTAATACTTAATGACGAAATTTCTCACTTTATTCATATAATTTAGTGACTAATTAGTGACAATTTATATGTTTCGTCATTGACTTTAGCTACTAAATGATAGTAATAATTATATGCATTCGATTATTTTACTCTAGATAGTGACAAAAAAAAAAAAATCGTCACTGAATTTTCGTCACTAAAGCTACTTTTTCTTCTTGTGGTTGTAAACTATGCATTATAATCAAATCGCATTATAATTAAGATATAAGATCATTTGAGGACAAAAGATTATTTACATACCAAGGGATCAATCTCAACCTCCATTTTTATTTGATCTAATGGATGAGATTAATCCCAATATAAAAACCAAACTTTCAATCATTTTTTTGAAATATTAATAACTTTCAAACCATTAATCGTTAAGCGGAAAAAAAAATATCATTGCGACGAGCATTTAATTATCTTTCTATAGATAGGCACTTTGATATACTTTCGACAAAAAATTTTTTATTTTTCACTTTTTAAAGTTTTTTCGCTTTTTTACGTTACTGAAATTTGCATTGAAAAATCATATATGATATTACACTAATTTGATATTAGTGTAAAATCATATATGATATGTAATATCATATGTGATATTAGTGTAAAATCACATATGATATCACATGTGATATTACATATATATATATGATTTATATCTATGCGATATTCAATTTAGTGTTTTATCATATATGATTTTAAATTTCAAACGATAACGTAAATAAACTTGAAAAAAAGCGTGAAGAAAATGATTTTTTTTTTTCTTTTGAAAGATATGTCAGTGCCTATAGAAAGATAATTAATCTCGTCATGGCTGCAATATTTTCGCAATGATAAACGGTTTAAAAAATATTTAAATTATAAAAAATGGGTGAAATAATAAAATGCTTTTAAATCTCAGCCATTGATTTTCTTTTTAGATGGATGGTGGAGATGAGTCCCTTGTTATGTGAGAAAAGTTTGGTATGTAAAATAACTCCCCTTTATAATTAAAGCATAAAACTAAATAATTATATTTAAGATACCAAAAATGTCCTAAACTACCTAGTACATGCATAAACGATTTCTTTTAGACTAGACTTGGTCGTGTGTTCCACAAGATAAGATCATCATCACAATCTCATTCCTATTATAAAAGATATCTTGCCTATCTATTATTTACCATATACACGGTATTCCATAAACACACGCACGCTTTACCCTAATTGTTCCTAAGCAGTATATATTTTTCCTCCTATCACTTTTGCATCGACCCTAAACCAGAGAACAAGCACACGCATATCCTTTTTAATTTGCTGCCAAGAAAGAAGAACGAAGCAAAGGAAATTGTGGCCTAGAAGTGGTACTGCATATCGTTGGAGTTTTGGTGTGATCGATTCAAGCCTCGTCCTTGTTCCTTGATTTCTTTTCGTTCCCTTTCAGTCGACATAAGGTATATTTGATCCTAACCTAGTTCTAAACGAGTCATCATTCATGTGTAATCTGGTCCATATCATGTTTGTTCAAGTCTTCCTATCGTTATATTATATCACATGAAATCAGTAGTATACATATAGTTTAAAATATTAAACGCCACATAAAAAAATTATAAGACTTTAGTACGTGATTTTTATGTGCATAAACGGTTCGTGTTTATGTGGCTGTTGTACGTCGGGTTTGGGTTCGGTTATACCTCGTTTAATCTTGGTGTTGTGTACGTCCAACCGTGTT
The DNA here is from genome assembly GCA_910596185.1 of Chrysanthemum makinoi. NCBI lineage: Eukaryota > Viridiplantae > Streptophyta > Magnoliopsida > Asterales > Asteraceae > Chrysanthemum > Chrysanthemum makinoi. The sequence goes on from OU343217.1 coordinate 112,282,437, forward strand.
GTATGTTCGGTTTTGACCATCCTCATCTAAGGCATCTTTAAAATAAACAAAACTATATGGTTAGTTCGAATAAAAGTGGTATCTAATACTCATCCTCTTTACTAAAGTTGATAAAAAAAAAGTAGTATTACGTGATAAGTTATGCATGTTAACAAGAACATGTATGGTAGAAGTTGTAGAGTCGTTAATTGCATATGTGTGAGTGCATGGATTTTGTATTTGTGTTGTATATGTTATCTACTGATCATACGCATACTGTTATTACAAAAAGAAAATTAGCTTGGTCTTATTGGGTAAGTTCGAGGGTAATCACGGGAATAACTGTTAAGTCTTTTTGTATTTGTGTTGTATATGTTATCTACTGGTCGTAAATGTTAGCCATATGGGCCGCGAGCAAGGGTAAAAAGGGTACACTTGGTTTGGTTTTGGTTCTCGCAACACAAATGGGTAAGTTTGAGGGCGATCTCGGGTTTAACGGATAAATTGTACGGGTTTTTGAAAGTGTTTTGGGTAAGTCGAGCTGGGGGTTAATAGTCACGAGTGTTTAATTAGTCGTTTAAACCGCGAACGAGAGTTAAGTTGGCATGTCGAAATGAATTTGAAATGTAAAAAAATAAAATGAGTGAAATGAAAGTTGCTACTGTACGAGTAGCTAGCTTAATATGGTTTCATCATGTTGCATGTTATTTTTAAATAATTTTTCACTTTTAACCCTCACCTTTAGAAATTTTTCTCATGCAAACCTTCAACCTTTATAAATTGGTATTTTACGCCTTAAACTATAAGGGTTATCATAGTAAGCCTTGAAGTTATTTACTTGTTGCAATTTTAACCCTAAACTTTGGTGGTTTTCACATTTAAACCCTATACTTTGCTAAATGACATATTAGACCCTAATTTTGGGAAATTGTTACAATCAACTCTAAGATATGATATCGGTAATATTAAGCTTTAAGTTTAATAAATTGTCATTGTAATTCGGAAACTTACTAATTCGGGAAACTTACTAAAATTGGGAAGTTACTAAAAATGAAAAGTTTCTAAAGATAGGAAGAAACCCCAAATGTTTAATCTGATTAAAATAAGCTCAGAAGTAATACATGATTATTAATTCATGTAGATCGTGTGAAGAAGGAGTAGCTTCAGTTTTTGTCTGCTTCCTGATTATTTTGGCTTGCTTTGCATAAGGTACAGATATTCCGTCATTTCAGTAATGACACATCTTTTCCCTCATGACTCTTGTCCATTTTGATATTCGATTCATATTCTCCTTACTTTGATTTGATATGATCGATTTGATATGCTTCATTTTGCTATGATCCTCTGATTTGATATCCGATTATTTATTCGTTGATATGATTATCCGTTTGAGATCCCTTATTGATATGATTCCATTTTATGATCAGTTTGATATGATATGATTTGTTTTGTTTGGTTGCCCGAGCTAACTAGCCATGGAGGTACCATGGCCATGTCATTGATGCACCAATGGCGTGACACTATCTGGAGCGGTGTGATTAGTCCCATGGCGTTCCCTTATGATATGATTATGATATTTGTGCACTTGGCCATTATGATTACGTATGTACAGTCTCGCATTGGCATATGTATATTTGATTTGTTTTGCAGGGAGTGTATGGATGCATCCTAGGTACTCAATTCAGTTTTGGTGATGTGGTGCGTGTGTGCAATACACCCCCTCACATTTTGGTACATTTGGGCTAGCTACCCATGTACACTTTGATATGATTTGACGGATTTGATATGATATTGGTGATGATATATGATTTGTAGATTTGGCTATTGGAGTATCTCCTTTAGTATAGGTGCTCGTGGCAACATTCTGATTCTGGTTATTATGTGATTATCTTATATTCTGATTTATCTATTTGATATGCCATGTTTTGTGCAGTTGTTCTGTTGACTATTTGCTTATTCAGTATTCGCATGTGATTCGTTTGACTACCATGTTCTCTCTCCCTTATATTCGGTTCACTTGATTACTTTGTTTATTCTTCCGATTACCATGCTTATTCTTCAGTTGAGATTTCCATTTTTTTCAGCTTCGTGTATTGGATTCGGATTTTGATTATCGTTTATATATATATTTGTTTATATCTGTTCACTGAGTGTTAGCTCAGCCGCGTTTTCTTTTCCATGCTGCAGGTATTTAGCTGGGAGCAAGGATATGGGATTTCGAGAGTAGGAGTGGAAGACCTACCCTAGTGAACCCTATTGTTGGATATTTGGCATTTTGAACTCTATTTTATTCAGTATATTTGGACCATGTTATTTCAGTTATTGGTGACGTGTTGGAACTTTTGATGATTTATGTTTTGATGACTTTTCATGATTTTAAATAAAATACTTCCGCTTGTATTTGATTAGTATGTTCTGATATGACTCCATAATGTAGCATTCGGACCATTGTTGGGTTGGGGTGTTACAATTCAGCTATTGCTCCCCGACTGGAAGTTTGAAAATTCAATAAGTGGAAAAAGCGCATGCTTTGCTACTTAACAGGAATGGAACTATACTACATCAAATGTATTAATGATGGTCCATTTGTCCCTAAAACTGTTGAAGGTTTACCCAAGCCTGAAGCTCAATGGACTCTTGATGAGAGAAAGGTGTTCAATCAGGACCAACTCCTCAAAAGCATCATTATATCCTGTCACCCTGATGATATAATGGAATCAGTCATTAACTATAAAATAGCCAAACAAACTTGGACTGACTTGGTTCATAGCTATGAGGGTCCCTCAGATACCAAGGAAAACAGGATAATGGACCTGAAACACTTTCAGAGCCAAATATTCTGAAAGTCTCTCATAAACCTATACCCGTTATAAGACACTACTCAATGAGTTGTCTAATGATGGTGTCACCCTGTCTAAGCATGAGATGAATGTTGAATTTGTCAAAAGTCTCCCTGAGAAGTGGTTAAGCTTCTCTCAGGGTCTCAGGAATGTTAATCACATTCAAAATCTTGAGCTCCCTGAAATCTATGGGAAGTTTGTTTATGAAGATAACTTAATCTCTAGGAGATACCCTGATTCAAAAAGGCTCAAGAATCCAAAAAGGCCCTGACCATTGCACCTAAATCAACTGCATTCTATTCAAATGGTGTTGTGCGGGATTTTCAAGAAAACTCTAATGATGAGGCCGATGAAAGAACTAGTGAGGAATATCTAAATGATTTACAAACTGAATTTCAAGAGAGGGCACTCCTTGGAAACTCAAAATGTTTTATCAAAAGAAATAAGTCAAACTTTTCTGGTTCCAAAGCAAGTGAAAGCACATAATGTTTTAAGTGTAGTAAAAAGGGTCACTTTGCAAAAGACTGCTTTTCTAAAACCACCTCAGAACCATTATACAAATTTTCTAGAAATAGTTCCTCCTCAGGAACTAGCAAGTTTCAACCAAAAATGATTCAGTCTTCTCAACATTTTCAAAACAAAACTGATCAAAGTATAGAAAAGCTAAAGCTAAACTTGCACTCCTTGAGGCTGCACCATCAACCCCTCAGTCCACACAAAGCTCTAAAATCTCTCAGGGAAAGAACAAAGGTCTTGTGGCTGAAACCTTTGATTGGGAAGAAGAAGATGTTTCCTCTGATAATGAAGTAAAAGTAAGGGCCCGTTTGGTTCGGCGGAATCCTAAGGATTCTAGTGGAATTGGAATCCAATTCCATTTCATAACGTGTTTGGTTGAAAAATTTAAAGAATTTGGAATCTGAATTCCATTCCTTACTATGTTTGGTTGGCAAACGAAATGGAATGAAATTCCTTCAAAATCCCATATATATGGAATTCAACATTCCATGGCAATATGAGAAGGATTGTTTACAATTCCATGGAATTCATATTATCTTTATCATTGTCATTATTATTATTATTTTTATTATTATTATTATTATTATTATATTATTATTATTATTATTATTATTATTATTATTATTATTATTATTATTATTATTATTATTATTATTATTATTATTATTATTATTATTGTGTTATTATTAATTATTATTTTATTTTTATTATTATTATTTTTATTATAAACGATCATTTAATTATTATTGTTATTATTATTACTTTTTATAAACAACCACGTTATTAAGATTTTAAAACTATTATTTATTTAAAATTGAATATAAATTATTATTTATTTAAAAAAATTATTATTATTATATTTAAAAGGCATAATTTCATATATATCCTTCCCTGGATGAATAATTACATGTATATCCTTTGTACCAGTTTTTTATGCATAAAATACAATGCTTTTAATGCATCAAAAAGATATATATGTAATTTCTGAAATTTCCAAAGGATATATATGTAAAAGCCCCTATTTAAAAATTATTATTTATTTAAAATTAAATATAATTTATTTATAGCTTACTTTTTTAATTTATACTTAAAAAAATACAATTTTATTTTATATAAAAAAAATAATTATTTAATATATTAGTTTATATAATATTATTCAAAAAATTATTATTATAATTTGATAAGTAATTTATTTATTAAATAATGTTTAATTTATTAATCTTAAACTAAAACTAAATTTTAAATATTTTAATATAATTGTTTTTTCTCATTTCATTCTTACAAATTTCAATTCCATCAGATTTTAAATCCCAAGGATTTTAATTTCTAACATTCCATTACTTCACATTACAATTCCTTAAACATATTCCAATTCCGTCAAAAACATTTTGCGAACCAAACGAGCCCTTAGTCAGTCCACTGATGGCACTAGCAGAAGGTGAAAAGTTGACTGTTGGAAAGAGTCATGCAAGAAATGGAGAGTGGTCAACATCCCATGAGAAAGGTAAATATTTTACTATCGATGGATGATTATTCTGATTGACAATCTTATTTAAGCTACCTTAATGTGGATGTTAATTTCGTTGAAGAGCCAAGATTAAATTTATTTTCAAAATACAATAAACTCACTTTTGAATTAAACAAGTGTAGAGATGAACTTCTTGCTTTAAAACAAGCTAAACTTGAAGATGTCACACTTCAAATTCAAAACACTGAACTTGTAAAACAAAATCATGCTCTTCAAGAGGAACTTAAGAAAGAAAAGCTCATCATTGAAAGTTGGACAACCAAAAATGCTAGAGTTTATGAGTCTGTCAATCTTATTCCTAGTACAAAAAAGAGAGTTCTAGGAGAAGATCAACTCACTGAGTCCATAAGTAACAATCAAAGTGAAAATGATACATGACCAAGACACAAAAGATTGCTCGCTGCATCACCTAGACACGCTTCATGACTAAAGGGTAGGATAAGACATGGGATATATAAATGGTGTAAAATTAAATCAAATAAAAAATGAAAGACTTAATAGAAATCCTAATATAACTCCCCAGTAGCGGCGCAAAAAACTTGATGCAGGTTTTACTGACGAGGTTTTAATATTTATAATTACTCGTTATACCTATGGTCTACCCTAATGCACTAACGGCCAGTGTACCCAGTCGTGTGTAGTGTAGTATTCGGTAAAACCGAGATCGTCCCAAGAGTTATGTGTGTGGATTTATACTAAGTCTAGGTGTCACAGATTTTAATATGATTTTGATAAGGAATTAACTAATTAACTACTAAAGCAGATAAAGGCAAAGGTTGTGATCAATAAAGGACAGTGGTGCTAACCTAGTAATTCATCATAACTAGTAGTGTTTACGTCTAATTACTTTCAATTACTTCAGGTGGGGTCAAAGTCGCTAGGACATTATTTGGTAAGTTCGTCCTAACCTATCAACAAAGGATCCCACTGGAGAAGTCAGGTGTCCCCTCATAAGTCCAGCTATTCCTGGTCCCCTAAGCCAAGTCATTAAGTACCGCTACATGCTAGATTTATAATAGTGAGTGCCCGGGCGCTAGCAAATTAAACACTCACCCCTTACTTCTTAAGTTCATCCAAACGGTAGGTGATCAGTTGGTCAAATCGCACAAGTAGAAAGGCTCGTCAGTTGGTCATATCATACCCTTCCCATCTCAGTCTACTCACTTAGGGTCAGTTGGTCATATCTCCTAAGCAACTAGCCTCTACCGCCATTCAAAACTACCGAAATAAGGGTAGCTACTAATAAACTATGCTTGCATACACTTAGAAATAATTATACGGAAACAATGTAAACGCAAACATAACAATTAAGGAATCATAACTAGGCCAGCACCAAGAGGTGCTTAGCCGCTCATATTAACCATAACAATCAATTCAATATTTAATGTTACGAAATACATGAATTGAAAGTAAAGAAAAGACAAATGATATAAATTACAAGCATTATCGGGGGAAATTGACACTTAATATTCAAGATAATTTGATGTTATCAGCAACCCATGCTTAATTGTTTGCTTGTTTGTTTTTCAATTTTGTTTGTGTGTTTATATATCTTTTTCATTGTTGTTTATTCTCATGTTAGACTTTGTCAAAATGCTTTATTTTTTTTTAACCTCGTCTTAATTGCATATAAAGGTATTTTACAAAAGATAAGTGTAGGGAAGATCACATATGTTTTTAACAACATGAACATGAGATTAACGATAATTGAAATTGTATATATTTGTGTGTTTGTTAGAGTCAAATGCTTGTATCGAGTCATAATGGATGTTTTGCAGGAATTTTTCCAGGTTTTTATTGAAGTGATTTTTCCAGAAAACCTACAAGACCTTTTCCGTCAGGACAACCTGACAGTGTTGGGATTAAAGCCCGAAGGTGTCAGGCAATGTGTAAACAGATTCACAGTTTCGTTTTCTGTCTAACTTGTAATTTTTGGAAACTTCCAATTCTTAATTTTACAGAAAAACTGCAAACATCCATTCCAAAAGCATTATATCTTACTAGCTTTATAGTATAGTTTTTATATATATAGTTTTACCGCCGATTTTACACGAGGTTTTGTTTCGTTTTCTTATAAGTGTGCAGGTTATCTTAGACAAGAAGAAGAAGTACATGATGAAAGCACTACTTATTACCTATTCATTCTTCTTGGAGGAGGATTTAACCGCAACTTTATACATATCCTACCGAGCTAATCAGAGGAATACTGGTTTCTTTCTCTTTTATTTACCTTACTTTATCATAACTTTGATGCTTTCGGAGAACATTAGGGACAATGTTCAGTTTAAGTGTAGGGAGGGAGAATAAAACGAGAATTTAGAAACTATTCACTCATTTGATTTTTGCCTTGTCCTTGGTAAATTGTGTAATAAACTATGAGAAATATTTGTTAGGGTAATTTTAGCACCAAATTTAAATTTTTTTATGGGCATTACGAGTAAAACTTTAGTCTTAATAAAGCGTCTTATGGATAGGAATTATATGACTAGCACAAAAACACCGTACACCACTCAAATTCAACCCAAAAAATGTGAGGTTCGCCCCTAGATCTTTAGAAATAAAAGCATTCATCTTTAATGCTTAATGAGTGTACCGGTAGTATAATAGATTATAGAACTTGTTTTGTGATGCATTCCAAGATCGCTAGTGAGACTACATTCGTGTAGTTAGGATTAACTAAATGATAAGAGGCATTAGGATAACCCTTGTTTTAAACCTGTAATTTAATTACGTCATCTACATCGGTTGAGTAATTTTCCCCACACCCTTGCGATGTACTCATCTTTAGTACACGATACCCCTAGTCAACCCCTCAGATCCTATCCTGTGGAATCCGTTAGGACTCCATGGATCGTTTAGAGCACTAGGGATTAACAATAACAAAACTATAACATGCACAGCGGAATAAAATAATCAATACTCTGTTGTTGAACAAGGTTTTCATCATCATCAAGCACCAATACTAGATGATCAATTCTTGTACGGTTATCTAACCTATAACAGGGATCAAAGATCCTTGGGGCTACACCAATCACACTAGTCGACTACATTTTGGACCTATGTAAAAACCTGTACCCTTGATCTCTTTATAAAGTAGAGATTAGGGTTTACAAAAGACTACTAAGGACTAAACAATAAATTCTTCTTTTTCAAGCAAGTCCCTCCAACTTTTTGTAGGTTTCATTCTTGTCACTTTAAGTCCTTTTGTTTAATTCTTATATTTACTTTGTCTCATTAAATCAAGAATCCCAACATATCCTTTTCGCGGTTCTCGTGATGTTTCGGTTTCCAGAATATTAATGAAGAACATTGTTTACAATCCACCCCCAAATGTTACACCCAAATTGCCTTAGCCTACCTTGTATGCACTCATCTTTAGTGCATTATTGTAATGATAATTAAACCCTTAGTTCAATTATCTAGTTGCTTGCATGGTTGCTAAGTCGAGTCATATCATTTGTATACAGTTTTGGGACGATTGGGACGATTGAGTTAAAGTAATATTTTATGGAGTAACGGGAAGGAATGATAAATTCAATTTCCCTTTGTCTACGTAATTAAGTACTCCAAGTGTTTTGATCTTTTCAAATCGGGTCAATTAGTATTAATGAAATAAAAACTCAAGTGTAGGGATGCTCCTATAAATCCCTTTATTTTGGTGTTATCGTAGAGGATGGTAAAGTAAAAATGTATGAAAAAAAGTTAGTAAAAAAATAAAATAAATAAATGAAAAATAATTTGAGAAAAACATACGGGCTACCATCCTACATCTATATTTATGTTTAAGTTTTTAAGTTTATGTATTTTAATTTTGTTTCAGGTTATTTAGTGTTAGTTAGTCAAGTCTTGGCTTAGCAACACCACGTGTTACATGCTTGTAACATAAGATTTTTGACTTGCCACCACTAAATATATCCATATTCAACAAAACCCTTTACTTCCCTACCCTAAGTCTATCATTATAACCCTTTGTAAAGACCTCTTAGATAGTTATTCCTAGGTGCTTACGCCAAAGCGCTGGAGGTTTGATCTATTCTCAAACCTATGGTAATTTATGTACTATGACAGATAGTGAGTGTTTATCTTTCATTTCCTCACATATTATATTTTATATAAACCCGAGAGATGAGAGAATCCAAACACCAATTGTGAGGTGCTAATTTATAATTTCCGTGCTTGTTATGACTATTTTGGCACTTGTATTTGCTGTAAATTATTTTAAACCAATTGATGCAGGTTTTACTGACCAGGTCTTAATATTTATAGTGTCTCGCTATACCTATGGTCTACCGTAATGCACTAACGGGCAGTGTACCCGGTCGTGTGTAGTGTAGTAAATGGTAAAGCCGAGGTTGTCCCAAGAGCGATGTGTGTCGGATAATTACTAAGTCTAATTGTCACAGAATATAAATGGTTTGATTGAGTTTTAATTAATTAAACTACTAATGAGAATATAAAGCAATTAATGGTAGAAAATCAATAGAGGAATAGTGGTGCTAACCTAGTTAATCCTCCTAACTAGTTATGTATATGTCTACCTACTTCCAATTACTTCAGGTGGGGTCAAATTCGAGAGGACAACATTTGGTCAATTAAGCCCTAACCTATCAGAAAGATGCCACCATAGGAGAAATCAGTAGCACGGTCATAGTCTGTTGTTCTGGTCCCTAAGCCGAGTCATTAAGTACCGCTACATGCTAGATTCAAAATAGTGAGTGCCGGCCGTTAGGAACTTAGACACTACACCCCCAATTCTTAAGTTCATCCAAGCGATAGGTGATGGGTTGGTCGAATCGCACAAGTAGAAAGGGTCGTCGATTGGTCATATCTTACCCTTCCTCTCGGTCCGGCTCACCTAGGGTCAAATGGTCATATCTCCTAGGCAATTGGCCTCTACCGCCATTCAAAACTACCGAACCGGGGGTGACTACCAAAGAACTATGCATGCATACACTTAGAAATAATTATACGGAAGTAAAGGTAAACATAAACAAAACAATTAAGGAATCATAACTAGGCTAGCACCAAAGGGTGCTTAGCCGCTCATATTAATCATGCACATCAATTCAATATTCAAAGGTACGAAATACATGAATTGAAAGTAAAAGAAATAATAAACGCTAAAGCTTATCGTAATGGTGTGACTTCTCCCTTGGAAACGATATATGCTTCCCTAGACATTCCTTGAGTATTTTCCACATTCTCGAGTATTGTGTGGGAATGGGATGATTAGAAATCTTTGGAATTAGTGGGGTATTTATAGGCAGTGCGGGTTCTTGGTAACCAATAGATGAGTTATGCGTAACCTTCTATTCCGTTAAAAGCACTAAATCACGCTAGTTACGGTAACCTTATAAGTGGTTACACCGTAGTCTTGAAACACAGTTTACGTCGTAAGTGATCACGATGGTTGGCGTAAGTATCGGCGGCGTGGAACCTCTTTTGACCTAATGGAGTTACGTCGTAATCTTTGGAAGGAGTTACTTGGTAACCTCTTGATGAGTTGGACTTGAGGGTGCGCAATGGTTGCAGTAATGTGAGGCGAGTTATGCCGTAACCTATTCAAAATATGCATACTGTGATAAATCTTTAGTAACGTTTCCATTTCCGCGTCTCTTTAGTTCCAATGCTCGCAATTTACCTGAAAGTGTAAAACAATGGAAAACAAGCATAAATCCAAATAAGTGATATAAATAACGAGCATTAAAGGGGGAAATTGACACTTAATATTTAGGACTATTTGATGTTATCACCAATTCTACATGACCCCTAACTTATAAATTGATTGGCCAAAAGCACATTTGCTTGAGGACAAACAAATTCCAAGTGTAGGGATATTTGATAAGGATTTAAAACACACATTTTTAGGGGGTCATTTAAGCCCTAAATTGACATATTTTATATCCGTTACTACTTAAAATCGTTCCTTTTCACATTTTAGGTCTTTTGGAAGCAAAATCTTTGGAATGAAGCATATTTGGATGAAAAGGAGCGAAAACATGAAGAAAATGACAAAGTCAAGATCCAAGGCTGTTTTATGCACCTGACGGCGTCCCAACCCAAAGAGCAACGCCGTCCCAACTCAAAGAGCGATGCCGTCCCTAAGGAGGATTTCTAATTAGATTGCAAGCGACGGTTCAAGTGTGAAATAGGTTCTAAAGCATGACGGCTTCACGCCTATTTTCTGGAAGGTGTCTCTCTTTGTTTTACACCAGACGTCACACATCTTAACTAACGTCGTGCCAACGATGACTTGGCCCAAAAAAAACCCTAATAACTTGGCGACGACGGCGTCACCACAAAAAGCGGCGTGGTATTTGTAAATCTATATATAGAATTCGATTTTCTGCATTTTATGTGTGGTAGAATTTTGGGGCAAACCCTAGTTAGTGTGTAGTCCGACTTGGGCCGATTTTTGGGTTCCAAACCCTTCTTTACATTAAAATATAAGTTTGTTAATCCATTATATCACCATGTTTATCCTATGTTCAATTGTTTGTATGTATGCATGCTTATCTATCATGAGTAGCTAAATTACTATTGTGTTTGCTTAGATCTATAAAACCTAGTTGTTAACTATTGTTAGGTTGTCTCTTGTTTTAATTGGTAGGCTAAGAGTAAGGAAAAGCTGGCTTCTTCTTTAATTTTTGCTTGGCTTGAACGTCCTAAATAGCATAAAGCTTGAGAGTGCACTTGAGCCATCGTTGTGTTTATTGCGTGAGTTGTAGCTTTAGTATAATAGAGTATTCAGGGGATATACTACAGTACTTGCCGATCCCGGATGGTCTAGAGGAGAGTTACAATTCATAGAACTAGGGAATTAGGCACCCCCATGACCACATGGAATACAACGCACCAATTAGAATGAGGATGTGACAATTCAACCGACCAATAAGAGATAACTAGGGAGTAAGAACATCTAAGTAAACACACTTTTAATCATCATAAGAACACATCTTACAATACATAGCTTATCCTTTCTTTTTCATTAGTTTAATTAGTTATTAGTTTTAATTATTAGTAGTTAAAATCGGTAGAAGTACCACCCTCACTCCTATACCCTGAGATTTTACTTTTTTTTATAAAAAATATAAAAAGACTAAAAAGAATCACCCTCAACCTCACCTTCTCGTCAAACATCTCTACTAGCATCTCTATTCCCTAGAGAAGATCAACCCTGGGCTTACCAATACTACTGCACGATTAGGTACACTGCCTAGGGGTTGTAAACGTGCTCACTGAGGATAAGGAAGTCTTTCGACCCCGAACTCACGCATCAGCCTCCATTAAAAGTCCTTCAGGCAGCCTCACCCAGTTCAGACCACACACCTCTGGTTTATTCCTAATACTCTCCAAAAGAGAGATCAGGACTTGTAAGAACCATCCTGAAAAGACCTTCAAGTAAACAAAACAAAGACCCAGTTCCTACTGAATCTTCCAAACATTCGGGATCCCTTGAAATGAAAGGACCAATGATACCGATCTTAAAGTTGTTCAGTTGGTTGAACTTGTCAGGAAGCTAAGTGAGAAATTAGAATCCACTGAAAACCTCCTCAATCAAAGATTAAGGAGTCCAAACCGGCTTTCTCACGCAATGCCAAACCTAAAACAACACCAAAACCTACAATGAAATATGAACTATCCAATTATACAAATCAAACAACTGATGATTGCTATAGGATTCTGTTTTGCATGATTTTCAATAAGGAATATCACAGAACCTCATATCACAAATCACACATTGCATTTCTAAAGGATCATGCAAAATACAAGACTCAACCCTTTCAGTATGATTTGATAAACAAGCAAGCATTAAGAAAAAAGGCTAAGCCTTTTCTACCCTACACACACTATGGATTCAATGACCATCACACTGATGATTGTCTATTGTATCCCTGTTGTAACATTTGTGGAGACCCTTCACATGATACCTCAGGACATGACATGAGTATCCATGCCAGAAGAGGATCCACAACTGAATCCTATCAGTCAAATGAGTCTTCTAACACCAAATACAAAACATGTGAAAGCATTGTCTACTCAAACACTGACCATGAAACTGTTGAGAGATTTAAAAAGACCTACAAGGCCAAACCCACCAGAAAGTGGGTTCACTATAAAAACTAACACAGTTTACTATTTGTGCAAAGACACGCCAAGGAGCATGTTTGGCATCTAGATAGTTGATGCTCAAGGAGTATGACTGGTGTTGTAGGACTGTAAACATGTAAGATTTATGTGGTTCGAGAGTTCTAGGTTGATGAAAGAAGATGAAAGAATACTTCTTTCTAGTGAGAGAAAGTAGAAATGGTTGAAAGTAAAAGATGTTTATTAAAGATGAAACACTGAATGATACAAAACCCTAATGCTTAACCACATCCCTCATGGAGAGTCATGAAGGGTATTTATAGGCTCAACATACTATTACTTTGCCCCGTTTACATAAGTAGTCCCTACGGGTGCAACTTACTACGAATCTAGTCCAATTCACGTATGTGACGTTATCTTTATAGCGAGGCTAACAATCTCCTTTCAAGATATCATCACACTGAATGGTTACAATAGACCTATAAATACATAAAAAGTAAATTACAATAATAAACTATGTTGGCGTTGTTGGCGTAAAGTCTCGTAGTCTAGATCTTTGAGGCAAATTTGAATTCTCTCTTCGACAATCGGCATTTGATCTTTTGCTGTGACGCGATCCTCTCGAACTTCATGTAATGGTCTAGTTAGGTTATTACTCCCTCCTAACTAGTGAGCCTTTTTCTTTGCTTGCTCCCTCATGAATGACAACTCTCTTTCATAAAATCTCTTTAGTCTTCAAACCGCATAAGAAAGTAGACTCTTAATTGTAGCACAATGGTTGTCGATTAGGAATATCGTATGACATAACTCACTTAGTATTGCATCCAAGTTGGTAAAAAGCCCCGATGTATACACACTACTTCTCCTTCTTCGGTATTAAGCACATTTCATTCAATCCAATCACGAAAGATGAAACACCAAATTCTCCCTTCATTGGGTGCGAGCTATCGGAATCATCATAATGTTGCGTACATGCCGTAGAATTACCTTATTCTTAATGAAATTTGAAACCATATCTTGTTTGAGAAAATTTCTGTGAGAATATGTCTAAAAAATACTCTTAATACTTCTCTCAAACCAACCTGAAATTGAACCTCCTTTCGATTCACCGGCTAATAGTAATGACCACATATGGAGACAACCCGATACGACCAACTTGAAAAGGAAGTAAACATCCCAGCTTTGTGACTTAATGCTTGTTTTAGTTTCTTGTACAATCTACAACTCCGTGTGACACTACGTACTACAACTTCCTTAAAGTGATAGTTATACACTGTGAGTACTACAACGTAACTCCTTACATTAGTTATAAATAGATATTCAAGTCTTAATCGTATGAAAAATGCCAGACAAGTTATCTTGAAACATGCAACCAACCAACCAACGTCTTAAAGATAAATAAGTACACCCTTGTAACGTCACTTCAAATTCAAATCGTTAATACCGTACAAAAACTCCGTAGTCATTTTGTGATCAGATATTAGTTCAAGCCGTGAATAATTATCCTCTGTAAAAATTTTATATGACCAAAAATACCACTCAATGTATACCAACTATTAAAAATTGTATCCAAAATTTTAGTAAAAAATTCGGATAACACTTTTTATAGGCATTTATGCATTTTTACAAGCTCAGCTCAACCCAAATTCTTAGCCCAGTCCATTTTCGGTTAAAGATCCAACTCACAAAACATCCTACCTGGTCTAGTCCAAATGAAATAGCCCGGTCCATAGACAAATTAAATACCCGGTAAGTGTTTTTGTGGAACATAAATACTCTATCACACTTTTACCCTAACCCTAAAACACATTTCAACACAATCCTAAACACACTTTTGAAAAAAAAATATGCCTCCCTCATCCATCTTATTCTCTCAACGCAACACACACTCCACCAAAATGAGCAAACTGTCATCTCCCATATCCTATCATTATCAAAAACGAATCCCAAAATCATCAAACACAACATACGAACACCCCTTTTCTTTGATTTGCGCTTCAGATAGAATACCACAAGGATGTCTTCATGATCTGTTCAAAATTGGGTCACGGCTAGGTTTGAATGTGAGGTTTAATTTCGTTTGTGATTTTTCTTTAAACCGAATGTAAAGATGGAATGAAACATTATTTTTTGTTCCTTCTTTATTTAATTTGGATAGTATCATAATTGGATCAATGATGATGTTTGTTCAACTTGAAAAAAAATCTTTGAAAGATTGGAAGAAGTGAACTAGATCAGAGATTAAATTATCTTTTCATTTTATTCTTTGAGTCACTTTGAAATGATGGTATGAGATTGTGATAGAGTAGTTATGGGTTTTAGGTAGAGTAGTTTTGATGATGGTTGATAGAGTTGTGATGTTGTCGATTCTTTTATGTTTTCAGTATATTGGACTGATGATGGTTAAGAACCGATGTCGTACATGAGTGGGTATAAAGGTTTTGTGGTCACAGCTTCTCTTCATCCTTTTTTATTTCTTCCTTTTGTGGTCACACATTATGAATAAGGATCTTTATTATATTGGTTACTTTACGAATAAGGATGTGCTTGTACGTAACATATCTTATTCGTAAAACGCTTATTCGTAAACCTCCTTAGACGTAAACATAGGTCTTACTCGTAAAAACGTATTCGTAAGTTCTTACTGGTAAATCTCAGTCTCTTACTTGTAAAGACTGGTCTAATTCGTAACATAAGGGTTTTACGAATTTCTTTCCAAGAAATTCGTAAGAAAATCCCTTATTCGTAAGAAGAGGGTTTTTACTTTTTTTGACCAACTTTTCCGACCAAAATTTAGTTCAGCTTTAAAGAACCTATAAAACTGCATAAGAAACCTCTTTTGACCACAATATCTTGACCAATAAAATTCACAGAAATGGTATAAAAGTCATGAAAAGTGATAATAGATGAACATAAATCTCTGGAAAAATGAATGACACAAACAGTTTATGAGAACTTGGATAACCCATAAGATTTTTGACCTTAAGGATACATTAGTTTTTAAAAAACTGTTACCAAAGAAGTAAGAAAAAAAAATTCAGATTCAGAAACTATGATAAATAGCTTACAAACTCGGTACAAAACCACAAAAATCATCAAAACAACGCAAAGAGGATCTGATACCAATTGTAGGACCTTAAACATGTAAGATTCATGTGGTTCGGGAGGTCTAGGTTGATCAAAGAAGATGAAAGAATACATCTTTCTAGTGAGAGAAAGTAAAGAGGGTGGAAAGTAAAAGATGTTTGTTAAAGATGAAACAATGAATGATACAAAACCCTAATGCTTAACCACACCCCTCATGGAGAATCATGAGGGGTATTTATAGGCTCATGATACTACATGTTTGCCTATTGTACATAAGTAGTCCCTAAGGGCACAACTTACTACGAATCTAGTCCAATTCACTTATAAAACACTTATAAAACTTAGATAAATCAACTTCATTCAAAAGGATACAATTTATTCTTTTGGGATACGGGGTAAAACATTGAACTCATCCATCGATATATCTTTTATAGTTATTTGGCATCATTTATTCATTTATGTGATTCCTTATTGTTTGGGTGTGGGCTACACTTTGAGTCTACAGTTTTAACCACTACACGAGACGTTAATACTAAACCTTGTTTCAACATTAAAACTAAACCTTTTTACAAATTTCGAAACAAGTATTCCACGAAAACTAAAATGCTTTATCTTTTGAAATCTTATATACTTGATACAATTTTCTCAAGACATATTCTGAGATAAGCCATATACTCACTAGGTTATGCTGAGAATGTTCTGCCGTGCTCTTCTATCTAATTCCCTTGTGCTCTACCTCTTTTGATACCGATATGTTTTGCTTCTTGATACCGTTGTGTCTACTACTTCTTGTTGCCATTTGTGTTACTTGCGTGACTACGTACTGAAATGAGTTCATGGCCCCTACTTCTACTTGTTTTATAAACTACTTAGCGTGAGATACATGCTACAACTTTTTCTATTATCACAATTGCTTGAAAATTATATTCTCAACTGAAATTGACACTAAGTACCACTATTGCCATAATTAAGTCCCTACATCATGAACCATTAATCACTTGCGAGTGAGCGCGAATATAGGGATATAGGCCTATAGGATTTGACGAATCCCATTTGTGTTGACCGGATAGGCAACCAAACGTACTATATTTGAGTTTTCTAGGTATTCAACAAGATACCTACTAGGGCAACTTTCTTATATCATTAATTTGATACCCATTGTTAACGCCTTGAGTTTTATGAGCTTAGTGAAATAGTAACTACTTGACTTCTGGGTGCAACAACGTGGTCCACTACTTGACTTATGGGTGCAACAACGTGGCCCACTGTTTCTTAAACTTGAAATATTGTGATCAAATGCTTTACTACTAAACCTATGAATTCAATCAACCTTTGTGTTGACTTTTTAGCATGTTTTATCTCAGGTGTTTGATCTTTACTGCTGCATAACTTTGGAGGAGCTTGGTGAATGACATGGCATAGTCATAGACTTCTCTGATATATTTGGGACCACTTTATCTTTATGGGCCTTTATTTCTACACTATATTTGAAAAATGTAAACTTAATACTTTTGATTATGAAATTTCTTTTAAATGGTTGAGGTAAAGCCGTTCCTTATACTTTGTGTTGTGATATCAATTTAGTAGCACTCATGACTTGTATGCTTCAGCTGCGACCCGATTTTGGGGGTGTTACAACAAGTAAGCATGTTGGCATGCTCAAGAACCTCTGTAGCATACTTCGATTAAGAAAGAAACATCCATGAAGTATTACGTGTCACATAAATGCCCATAAAATTATTAAGAGGTCCAACATCAATCATAGAAAACTCTGCATAAAGTGAAGCAATAACCTGTTGTAGTAGAGTGGATGAAGATGTAG
This sequence comes from Chrysanthemum makinoi, assembly GCA_910596185.1. Classification (NCBI taxonomy): domain Eukaryota; kingdom Viridiplantae; phylum Streptophyta; class Magnoliopsida; order Asterales; family Asteraceae; genus Chrysanthemum; species Chrysanthemum makinoi. The sequence continues at coordinate 112,300,297 of OU343217.1, forward strand.
TCAAAACTATGTCATCAACATATAATATTAAGTATGCAGTATCCATACCCTGTCTAAAAATAAAAAGCGAGGAGTCACACCGACTGTGACGAAACCCAATACGAGTTGCATAAGCAGCAAATCTCTAAAACCAGGCCCGAGGAGCCTGTTTAAGCCCGTATAATGATCTCTGCAAAAGACTGATGTGTCCTCGCGACTACTAGTTTTAAATATATAAAAAGGATTTCCGAATTAAGCTAAGAACACACGGACAAGTATGACCCTTTCGTATGTAGTTAGTTTTGGTTAGTAAGCCGAGGTCGTTCACTAGGATTTGGGTGTTTTCAATTGTGAAGAATCTATGTAATAGCAAGTAACACGAAAGTGGTAAATGGTTGTCACGTCCCAAAATACCATATAACCAACAAGTAATACTAAATGATGATTAAGCAACTTGGTTGGAACTATGGTTGGAACTAGTATCAATATCAATGGAGTGAATGGAAGTATCAGGTAGATACTAAGCAATAGACAACAAAATCAAAGTTCATACAATTCCAATTCAATGGGTAATATCATGAAATTGCATATATCATGGTTTAGACTAACGAAATCTTTCGACCTATGAATGTTATTATAAACCAAGTCATTATGCACCATTTGTGAGAAATACGAGTTTTGCTAATTTGTTCATAAGAGCCCTTTCGACATATACTCTTGATTAAACCTTTATGAATCCATTTAACTTGTTTATTCATAGTTGTCAATTATGAAATACCAAATATATACGCGCGCTAACATTTGGAACAAATCACAACAAGAAATCCTTTCGGCCTATTAATCCGGTTATGATTCATCAACAAGATATTTAGACGCATATCAATTCAAACAAACTCATAAGCAAAATCATATAACTATATTGCAAAATACCAAACACTCCATATCAATATCAACATCATTCCAAACAAGTATAACCAAACTACTCCATAACAAATTCCATGATCAAATACAATGGTATAAACTCATAAACTTTAGAATAAAATAACATAATTAAAGGTCTTACAATGATGTAAATGAGATTACAAATGATAAGGCTTTGATGCCTCAAAGATTGGTGATGATTCTTTGATGTTTTGACCTCCAAATGGTTACTTCTTGGATCTTCTTAGCTTCCTAGTTTTTCCAGGTGGTTTAGGGATGAATTTATGGAGTTGAGATGGAGTGGTGGTGGTAGGAGAGGTGTTCTCTTAAGTTGGGATGCTTAGAAATGCTTGCAAAGGCCTCTGTTTATACTACTTTCAAGGCTAGGGGTTACAAATACTAGACTTGTCCTCTGAGGAGCTTATAATGACCTAGAATACATGTAGGAAGGACCTAGAATTGTTGGATGTAAGTATGGAATAAGGTAGAAGATTCATGATGAAGTTGTAACAAAACCGAATGCTCCAGCCGATTTGGTTGCGGGCTCCAACCGATCGGTTGGAGCTATTTGACAGAAAATGACAAAAACCAAAGTTGTAGACCTTTCTATTAGCTTTCCGTGGCCGCGAATGGGCGGTAAAACGAAGTTCGCATGTTCAAGATATGGCCAAAATGGTGAAGGTGTGTCGGGGATGACGAGTCTTCCAATATTTCTTCGTTTTAGTTTCTTTTCTTCACTTCTTTCTCGTTTCCTTTCTTGAAATTTATTCTTGAGTCTTTAGACCACCATCTTGATGACTTGAAAACATTGACTTGTTGACTCTTTCGTTCTCGGAAGGCTTCTTGATGAGGGATTTCTTAGTATCTTTATGTTTCTTCACTTTATTTGCTAGTTTCTTCATTTTTTCTTCCTTTTTCCTGTACTTGGCTACAAATAGACTTGCACACAACTTTTACACGATTAAGTAGCAAAAGCTTATAAATATAGCAAAATATCATATAAAATTCCATGATAACGCTCCTAAAACATACTCAATTTTAGCGTTATCAAATACCCCCACACTTAAACTTTGCTTGCCCTCAAGCAAATCTAGAATAAAATAAAATAAGTCCACATGGTGCATGAAAATGATTAATAAAAATATGATGCAAATCTACCAAGTACAAGTACAAGATAAGATTCACCATTTTTAAGCTTTGTGTAAAAAACCAAGATGTTTGACAATACCTGTAAATTTTCTTGCTTGATAACATGGCTAAGCACCTCACGAAAAGGAATGGATATATAATTCACTCAACACTCAAATTATTTAGTGATGGATAGCATTAAGGAATAGTACACTTATATTGCTCAGTCATGATCTAAATATTACCATAGGCTTGTACAAGAAACAAAACTCCATTAGTGTAAAGCCAAGTATAGAAACATCTAAAGAGGGCTTTTATTAGGTTAAGAAAGGTTGCTTGACTTATATTCAAACATTTCATACAAGAATATAATAGATCGCTGGCGCGAATTATTGATTAAGTCAAACAATGATGTTTACTAAAGTATACCTCGGATCATTTGGTGTGCGTTATTACGCGCGGATGGTCACCAAAAATATGCACTAGATCACTGGCGCGTCATACGATCCTTCAAGAACCGGATGGTCACTAAAATATTCATGCACTTCAAATTTTCTCAAAGCCAAAAGGGAAGGGATAAGGCATGCGAATATTTATGAAATTGGTGTTAAAAAAATTAAGAAAAGTCTAATAACCAATGTTGCTAGTTACCGAACAATCCACAAACTCGAAAATGATTATAATTACAATATTCTCCTTTTCAAATATTGATCACCAAATATATATAATATATATCACGTCTTAGCACATTAGCTAATTGATATCTCAAACATAATTCCTCTTCCTTCATCTACATAATAATATAGCACATTAGCTATAATTGTCATCACATATATTTTTTCATTTTTTTCGATGACTTATACATTTTTTTTCATTTTTTTACACATACATCGCATCTCTCCCACACTTCGTATAAGCACACACCACAAAAATACAAAATACAAAGTTGGCCACCTTCATCTTTGTCGGAATGGCACACACGAATGGCAAAGTGCGGCTAACTCATAATCATAAAAAACAATCTAATCATACCAAGCAACTAGCAACCCACCGTTTAGACTTTGACAAGGGGTAGGCTAAGGTTTAAAGTGTAAAATAAATATATTTTTTTTGCTTTTTTTAAGTGGACGTAACAAAATAAAAAGGATGGCTCACAGGGTGTAGTAAGGGTATCTAGCGCTAAAGATGAGCGCTAATAAATGGGTCCATATGGGTGGTTAACTAACCGTTGTGGTTAGTTAACATATCATTAGATGTAAATGGAAGGCCATTTGGTTTTATTCCTAAGGTGCCTTTTATCACACGAATAAACTTATATCACACGAATGTGATCTTACTACGGCCTGGCAATGACTTACAAGTACAAGTTCTAGAATAAATAAAATCTGCGGCACACTCATAGCAAAAAGAATTCAAGCATAAAAGATGTATGCTATATGAAATAGGCTTAAATCCTCACAATTTAGTGGAAGGGCTATAAAATGGGCAAGCAAATGTTATCAATCCCAGAATGGATTGCAATATTAATCGAGACACATCTCAAGTTTTTCAAAATTTACTGATTTCACCAGTGGATTGATCCAGTTATTCTAATATATTATCCTAAAAGCGTGAAAAAAACTAGATCACAAGGGCAAACAAGTATACAAAATTTTAAAAATTAGCCCAAAATTTTGAAATTTTATAAATGAGTTTTGTTTTTCCTATTTTAGTTTCCTTCACGCTTAAGTTAAGCATTGTCCTCAATGTGAAAAATAAAACTTCAAATCATGTAAAATAAGGAAAATAAAATAAACAAGTCTGAGAGAAACAAAACTTCATGGGCCGAAGAAATCGCGATCGAACTCCATATGATAAAATGCTACGCAAAGGCTAGCATAAGCATGTGAGATCAATCGATTTCTCTTCCAAGCATCCTCCTCCATCACCTGCTGCAATTTTTCAAACAAAAACAAAACAAACAAAACAAAGAAAATGCACACAATAATAGATTACGAGCATGTAACACCCCCACACTTAAGATTTTTTGAGATTTTAATTTTTTTTTGCAAATAAGGTGTACATGTTTATTTAAAACAAACAAACAATTAAAAGAACGGGTTGCCTCTCGAGAAGCGCTTAATTTATTTCTGAGTCATTAGCTAGACTCTTCCCCGGGTTAGGATACTTTGATAATACGGTTCAAATGAGGAATTTCAGTTCTTAAACGTCAAGGGTATGGGATCTTTGGTATGTACTCCAAAAGTGATGGAGATACATTTGATTCTTTTGGTTTTACCATGTTATACTCCTTTTTCGTTATCTTGAACGCTTGATTGATTTTATAAGCAATGAGACCATGTGGAGAATCTTTTTGATTTTTCGGATCATCGGACTTTCCACTCCTAGTGAATACTGCATCCACATTCTTAAGGTGAGCAGAAGTAGGTGGGCTAGTCCTAGTTTTGTCTTAAAGAAACTGGATTTTGTGGCTCATACCATTCGTCCAGTTCTCCATTCCAGTTGCCTCCAATTTCGTTGAAATTCTTATCGCCAACATGATTTGTAAATACACGGTGTTTAGAACTTTGTAATTGATTGGTTGGGATATGCGTGGTGCAATCGTCAAGAAAAGGTGACACGATTGGTGAGTTAGACATGATTGGGATCGGGTTAGGCATTGTTGGAATAGGTTTAGTTTCATCATCCTCAATAGCTTCAACATCACCCTTATCGTTCTCAATTTTGATTGAGGGTGGTTTGTAGATATTTTCATGCCTCGGGTTGGAGTCTGTGGTATAAGGAAGAGATTCAACATGATGGACTTCCTGCTCCTTACTTAATCTTTTTACCCGCCTCTCCAATTCTTGGAGTATTGCTTGGTGGTTCCTTCTTCCTTGATCGTCTTTACATTCCAATTTAACCAACTGGTTTGTCATATTCTCATTGGCTTTCAATTGACTATCCATCCACTCTCTCATCATATCCTCCGATGAGGTTTTAGGTGTTTTGAAATGTTGTGATGGATGTGGTATTCTATTCCATGGCTGATATCGAGGATAGTTACGGGTTGGGTTATGGTATGAAAAGGAGTACAAATTTCTGAAATTCTGATCATGATATCTTCCATGATATCCTTCATGTTGAACTTGGTTCGCTTCCATGGGATTACACATCGGCGTGTCATCCTCTGCACCGTGGTTTCAAGCGTGGTGATTATTTCGCAACTCCATCATCTCCCTATGTATGCTTATGAATTAGGCATCGATGTTTGTGGAGAGAGCTTCCAATTTCTCGATCAATGAGGCATAATCGGTATTTATGTTGCTTCCACCGGCAGAAATAACGACTTTCGGATTGGAATTGGTCATAGATTTTTTTGAGAGATAGAGCTTGAGTTGGACCTTGTCCTCGAGGATTTTGAAAGCTTCGTTTGGAGTTTTATAGTGGAAGATTCCTCCAGCTTCGTGATTTCCTTTAGTTGGATCGTCTAAACCGCGATAGAATATTTGAATTATCGCTCCTTTGGTTAGACCGTATCCATGACAAGTGCGAAGCATATCTTTCATGTGGAGCCAAGCGTCAACGAGACTTTCATGATCAAGTCGGTGAAAATTATGAATTTCATTTAGGAGACGTTTAAACTTAGCGGGGGAAAAGTATCGGATAATAAAAGCTTCTCTCATCTCTTCACGTAGTAATCGTTCCTTCATTTAATTCGTTCAACCAAGTCTTGGCTTCTCCGGTAAATGAGAAAGGCAAAGTCCCCAACTTAACCACTTCCTCTTGATTTTTACCATATTGGAATTAGCTACTAATCTCAAGAAAATTGGTTATGTGTTGGTAAGGATCGGACCGGATTCTCCCATCAAATTATTCTCCCGAATCATTTGCATGTGGGTACCCTTGATATGGAAATTGTTGTGAAAAGGGGGTTGAATAATAGCGAGACTAGGTGTTGGTGCAACGGTCCTAGTGATTGACCACATTGGTCGGTTATCGGGATCAATGACGATTATGGTTGGGGAATCGGGTGGAGTTTCGACTTTCTCTTCGAATATGTCGATTACGACAAAAAGTTCCTCGATGAACAGTGGTTTCGGATAAAGTTTGGGTTTAGTCCTCTTTTTGATTGTACGTTTAAGCTCGTAGAGTGGATTAGCGAGTTTTTTACTCCATGATTGTGAGTTTATATAAACCCGAAGCGATTCGCAAAATGTCACAAAAAGTAAAAATAGAAAGATTGTAGGATCTTACATATATTGTGTTATGATGATTCGGGTGGTCTTGGATGGTGATGATACAAGTATGCCATGGTTTTAGAGAGATGAAGAGAGGAGAGGATGAAACTAGAGAGATAAAGTTCAACAAAAAAGAAAGGTTAGATTGAGAGTGCCACCCCTTCCAAGGATGGAAGGGGTATTTATAGTTACAGAACAAACGTCCTCCTGTCGGACTGTGGATTAGGCATACAGTGGGTAAAGACCCGTCCTTCCTCCACGGTGTTACTCTAAACTAAACTACACTAATAAACACGTAAATAACGATATGTCTATGAGCTAACTTATGCTAGATAATAGTTGGGGTGACCGACTCTTCACTATGGATTTTATGAATCCTAACAATCTCCCCCTAAGGGAGGTCACCCCATGAAATACATTTTACATCCTAGAATTCTTTCTTTGTCTTTAGTTCCAAGCTCGTAGACTTCAATTCTTTACTTCCGAAATCTTTGTGCTTTAGCAGTGACTCTTCATAGTCCGCATAGTTTTGTACTTTCAGTGGAGGTCTTTGAGCTGATCCACATCATGATGATCTTGAGCTTTCATTGTGATCATCACCCTGATGAAATCTACGGATCACCCATTGTTGTGTTGCCATCATGTGAAGTTGTGACTTTCGGACCGACATGCTCACACTTTCTGGATCATGACATCTTTCATCGAGTAAGCGGAACCTTTCTTGGCTCATGATATTTGCATCTCTCCGAGCGGGTTATGTATATTAGCACTTGTCATGATTTCTTTAATTAAGTGTGGATGTTGTGAGCATGCGGCTATGAATTAACCACGATATCGATCAGTTGCAACCATCCAAATGTACTGCAAACAGCGTTAGCAATAAAACACACGAAAGTGTCTTTGACCACTTTCGTTGAATTGAGTACACGGTCCACGGTTCCCCAGTTGATCGATACAAGTCTTTGCACGTGTTTCGGTACAATTCGAAGAATTTCCTTTGGCATGTAGCCAGGGGTTTGCTTGGCGGCTCTAAAACATGTTCTCAAACCGGAATGTTCTCAAAGAAGACAACACGGAGTGAGTGAACCAGCGAATTGAGATTCACTGATTGATGAAAAGTGATTTGAAAACAATCGTGTATTGCTTAATAGAAAGTGTTTTTGTTAGGTCACTAGTTTTACAACACAAGCTTATAAGAAAGGAGATGAAGGCGATTGAACAAGAATCAAACACACACACATTATAAGAAACGGTTAGGCGTAGATATGTGTGAAAGAAAATAACTTGAACAACCAACCTTCAAATGAAGGTTTACAAGAGGTATTTATAGGAGGGAAACTAGGGCAACACTCCTAGTTCCCTTCCTATCCTTATTGGGCTTGGGTCAAGCTTATGGGCCTTCTACATAAGCTTGACCTTGAACAAACATAAAGGCCATAATAAAGCTACCTATTACATATGAAATATAAATACTTGAAATCCTGTTTAGGAGTGATTCCAACAATCTCCCCCTCAAGTATATATGAATGAAAGCGGTGAAGGCGTTGATGTAATAGTAGCATGTGCGTCTTCGACATTCTTCTTTCTTGTGAGAAGAATTGCCTTGATTGAACAATCTCCCGGTGTAGAGATAGTTATCTTTGAGCAGTTATGCTTTGACGTCATCTTTAACTTTGTTCTATGATCATTGTTCTTTGTGGTGAGAGTGATAGTATGTTGTTGTATGCGCATCGATGCGCCTCAGTGCGCTTCGTTGCTCCGGTGTCTCCACGTCATTCTTCAACATGCTCACACGCTCTTTGACGTTGGAATTCAATCCTGATGAAGTTCTTTAAGTCTTTAACTTTGTAGATTCTTTGGTTTGACGAAGAATCATTATGACGGTTGTGTTGCTTTTGAATAGAACTTCCATTAGTGATGATGTTGGCGTGAGCATGAGAAGAATCGGCACGATCATCCCGCTCCGGAGCTTCCATAAGAAGAAAACATTTCAAACGGTTAGTAATAAGCGGTTTCGGGCACTTACAAGTTTGAACTTCGAGTGTCAACGGCATAGTGTGAGGGCACAACTCTAATTCTTACAAAGGCCGTTCTGAATGGAGTCCCACAAGTGAGATAACACGATGTACGAAGTACATCCTACGATTGAGATGAGTCGTGAGGTACACGAAGCATCACCTCACGGCTAGACCGTTTGAGACACACTCCAGCGTAATCCACGGGGAGTTACGAAGTGACCTGGCGGCAGGTTTGTTTGATGTTGACCTGGCGGGAGTTTCCATTCAATCACTGAGGATCACAGATGTGAACCTCTCATAAATGTTCTCGACAGATTGCTAAGATCGGTGAAGGACTCGATATGAACCACTGATGATCTTATTAGTTGATCATCAAGTGATTAAATGTCAAGTGTTCCTAAGAGATCTTTTGATGAATCTCGTGGCTCTAGACTCAATAGTGCGTTTTGGTTTTCTGGAGCGGAGACTAGGGAGAGGGTCTCCTTCTTCAATACCGGCAATCTCTAGGAGAAAGCCGATAGTTTACGTAGGGTTCCCTGTGAGAATGAAACAAGCTTATGTTGAGAGAAACTTGAGTGGATAAGAAGGTTTAGTGCATGCGTCCTTTGGGTCCATGGCGACTTTTAATCTTCAATACCGGCGTCACTAAGTGACAACCCGAGCATATGAATTGAACCGATTATGCGCCTAAGTTGAATAATCGGGAGGCCTATTTCTTTTCACCCTTTTCTTTGCATTTCTTTTTAATTCTTCAACTCCTTCTTTCTCCGATTCTCATTTTCTCCTTTTTACAATCATACCTAAGGACTTCTAAATACTAACTATTTGTAGTGTCCTTGGGTAGATCCCTCCGACTCTGGCGGATCATAGGACGGTTATTCCTAACCTTAGTCACCTTATAACTCCATGACTAACCTATGTTTGCCATTAAAACCCTTTGTATGAAAAATGTCTCTCAAAGTGTTTGTTAATGAAAAACATTTTGAACCATTGTGAGATAAGATTTTGCATAAATACTCCCCCTCCGCATGTGCTTAAGAGTTTTAATGGTTAAAATGCAGAGAGGAAAGAAGCGCACTTTTGAATTGATCCACTGAAGATAGACAATCCCCGCGAGACACGGTTACGTTGCATAGTTAAAGAGTTACATTGTCAACTTTTAGGTGACAACTAGCTCTAATAACTACCTTGAAGGTGTAGACAAACCTTGGAAGGTTGTCAAACCCGTCGGAGTTCATGTCTATCAAAAGTTTCTCGAATGGTACATTCTACTCGGACAAGTCCTTTTTGAGACACGTTTACATCACTAGCGAACTAGCTTGAAATTATTACCGTCGGGACAAGTCTTTTCGCGTTACTAACAGTTAAGTATCGTCAATTCGTTGGTTAAGTCTGAGGTACAGATTCATTTGCATTTTGTACAACATATTTCTTATCACACAATTTTCTCCCCTCAAAAATGGCATATTAAAGTGTTATTTTTGAAGCGTTTGAGAATAAATATGACCATTTCGAGTGTTGCGGGAAGAATGACCACTTGTGAACAATTTGTGAACAAAGTTTCAAATACTCCCCCTCAACAAGTGATATAAGCGGTTGAGGTTTTGAAAGTCTTAAGGGAAAGTACTTGTTCTTTTGAGCAAAACCTTGAAAAGTGAAAGGTTTGATAGGTTTTACTCAAAAGTAAGAAGCTTTCTCTCCTTTTATAAGGATTGTGGCACTGAGGCGTACCACAGGGTCCTTTCTTGACAATTACGGGTTGTACATTGTTATGTGTGCACAAGCCATAGACATATTTAATCATACATCCAAAATTATGAAGGAAACAATTCAAGGGGTACGGGAAGTGCGGTGATGTTCCCGAGTGCGCCGCAGGCGTTGAAAGCGGTGATGTTTCTCACGGGTGCGACCACCAACATAGCTCTCCAATCGTCGAGGCTGATCCCGTTCGAACAACCGTTCATCAATCATGGTGATGATCCTTCTCACATCCCTCCTTTCACGAGAATTCCGCGTTACGAGATCCCACTTTCGGTATATCCTTCAACACAGTATGCTAATCCGTCCCTAACCGGCTTCAAAGTATGATCCCGAATTTGTGAAGATCACTACGCCATTAAGCGGTTTCTTTGAAGTTCACTTGGTAAACAACTCCGAAAGGTTTCTTGATGAGCGTATATTGAGGTAGATGATTGAGATCGGGAAGAGTAAGCGTTGGAGGAGTGAGGTTGACAGCGTCGATAAGATTCAACGACCATCTGGATATCTTCAACCGTTCTTTGATCACAATCGTCTAATGAAGATGAGAATGACTTGATAAATTCACGTTGAACTTCGGTCGAGAATTGTCTCATCGACCACATACCTTGGCAAGGTACATGTCTTCGATGTCGTTGAGGGACAAGTTCTCAAAGTCACCCTCGGAGAATCCATAGTCCTGTTCATCTTGTCGTTTGACTATGATATTCTTTAAGAATGAATAGTCCCACTTAGACTTGAGATCAATGTGTTTGATGGCCACGATGTCCTTAGAACTATACACGCATGTTGAGACTTACGAACCGAGGCTTACGTAGTAGATTCTTGGCGTTAGGGCCAATGATGAATCCCATACAATGCATCTTGGTCGTATGCTTGCGTTGTCGAGAAAACAAGTGATTTGCACGTTCCTCGATAGCTATGCGGTTTGAGTAAATAGCCTTGGGAATGGAAGAGTCAATGATGTAGCGTATTTTTCGAACCATCGCTACCGTGTAAGAAAAATCGGTCTCTGTTAAAGACGTATCGGAAGGGAATCCGTGGTTCGTCTGTTTGGCCAATGGTCGGTAGAGGTTTGGTCCAGTCGGTGTGCTATGGAGGGTTGTCCCTTTGTGTGAAGTCAATGTTTGCTTCCGGATTGAGCCAATCCATGTCGTTAGACATAGCTCGGTCGATGTTCTCAAGATGATATTCGACCTCGGCGCTTTCTTTGTCTTTAAGAAGTTTGAATGCTTCATTCTTGATTCGCTTCAATTCAGATTTCGTCATTTTCTTCACATGGAACTTTTCTTGCAAAAGTTTTGCGTGCTCCAATGTAGAACCGTCTACCAATTCTTGACCTTCATCGGGGTAGGGAGTTTGATTGACAAGTGTGGAGAACCATTCAAACTCTTCGGTTTTATCGTCATCTAGCCATGAGACAACTCGGTGAGTCGTCTTCTTCTTCTTTTGGAAGGCCTTGATGATGATCTTGGTTTACGCACTTGTTTGGGTGAGGTGGGTTGTTGTGGGGGCTCAAGGACCTCTTCATCGTCACCACCCGTATACTCAAAGTAATCACCTGTTTTATGAGTCGGGGGTGGTAACTTCGGAATCGTCGAGGTTTATCGATAGAAGACCGAGGTGGATGAGACATTTGTTGAGAAGAAGTTCGTGGTGGAGGAGGTGGCATAGAGGTAGATTTACCGGGCCGGCGTTTAGGTGCAGAATCCTTATCCTTATCATCGTCATCTCTTGGTCGTTTGGGTTGATCGGTTGACTCCTTGCATGATGATCTGAGTTGAAAATCAAGTAGATTTTCGAAAAATTTAGCTTCATCCGAGTAAGCGTTCGGATCGCTTTGACATTTGTATCACAAGTTTAGCGATTAACTTCAGTTCGAGAGATCGGCTTCTTTGGCCATTGTATTTTTAACCAATGCTACGATGTTAGGGGTGAGTTATCCGGAAAATATTTCTCTAGTCACACGGGGCGATGTCAAGAAGAAACTTGTGAGTATGATCTCTTCTTTGTCTTTTCAGTTCCTTTTGGACTTTAGGAGCGATATCACGAAGGTACTTGTTAGTGTAACCTTCGATCATTTCGTTCAGTTCCTCTTTCCGATGACTCTTCATGAACTTCTGAACAAATTCCCTTTCTTTCTCCATCTTGTCATGCTCGTCATACATATCTTTGTATGTGATCGACAAAGAAATTTAGCTTTTGATGAGCACGTTTTCTTTCGACTTGTTTGGCGGCTTTGTGAATCCGTTAATGAGCTTGAGAAATCCAAGATCGAGGTGGTTTCTTCACAGATTTGGATGATGATTTGGTTGATTTTGTTGATGGTGGTGGTGAAGAGTGAGAAGATGAATCCGATGATGAGGAGACATGAGGAGACTTCATGTCCTTTGGAGTTCGAGGTTTCCTCCTTTGAGTATGTTGGATGTCTAGAAGAAACTTATCATAATCATCCTCGTCATCCTTAGACTTTTCTTTCTCGAGGTTCTGTTTTCAAAATCATACTCAATAGTGTCCTCAATAGGCGTTGTTGTTGCACAAGAGTGGTGGCACGGATCCCTTATCGGGTTGATTAACGCATCGGGATCACGGGGAGGAGTGGGCAGCACCACTTGATCCTCCGGGCCACCCATTTGATCTTTAGCAAATTCTTGACCTTTGAAGATTTGTCTAACGATTGAAACTTCTTCATGTATGATTGATCGGTTGCTCTTCTTCTTCTTGAGCTTTCATCATGAGACTCAAATGTAGAGTCTTTCCTTTTCCATGTTAGGCTATTGGACTTGTAGGTTTAGGCTCTTTGGAGGAGGGATACGGTTGCAGGTCGAGAGAAGGTAATCTCTTCATCACGTGTCGGTACCTTCGAGCTTTCGTCCACAAGCTTTCTTTGCGGTTCGGGTTTGGGAATTGGGATGGGAGCGGCTTCCTTAGATGGAACAATCCTCTTTGAAGGAGGGTTCCTCTTGGGGAACTTCCTTTGACTCACGATACTTGGCGTACTTCACCGCACTTCCTCTTTTGGTTCTCCTTACAGGTGTTCGAAAGATTTTTCGTCGAGATGACCAACTTTGCCTTGTCGTGCTTCGGATACCTTTTATGCGTTTCAAGCTTTCGACATCTTGATTAGAAGGAAATCGGCAGACGGCACCTTGTTTCTTTGTAGACGTTTCCTTGATTCTAACGGATAGAATGGGTTCCGTCAACATGTCGTGATTATTGGGGTCATTGAGCCTCTTGGGAATGTCGGGATGAAGTCCAAGTGCTCTCTGGATCAACAATTTTGTATATCTGATGTAGGGAATCTTTGAGCCAAGTTTGTTGAGAAATGACATCATGTCATCCCAAATCGGAGCTTCGATAGCGATGTGTTTCTTGTTGACCAATGCCCAGAATATTTGCAGTTCCATGAGCTTAGGGTGCTCATAGCGTATCCGACGAAGCAGAGACTTGGTGATGATCATGTAGAGAGTTCTCGAGGGTTGAGGAATACTCTTAAGCTCTACGTGAGAATGCTTGGTGATTACTCTTGTAGCCTCGTCATAACCGATATTGATTAAGAATTGGAGAGTGAGCTCTTGGCAGGTGTGGCATATAGTTTGGTTGGATCGACATCGGGAATTAGGAGAACGACCCTTAAGTCTGCGGGTGTAATGGTGACTTGTTTGTGATTGAGTCACCGTCCGCGGTTTGTCCTTTGACCCTTTCCATAGTGTTCGGAAGCTGTTGGATGTAGATCTCGAGGAGCGATTGCGAGTGTGAAAGCATGTTACGTACGGATGAGTCCTCGAGAATGTCAATAGCAATTAAACATGAAGATTTAGAGCAAGTGAGGTTGTCAAAGTCAACACGGAGATTATTCTTTCCTATCTTCATTGGATAGCCATGAGGATAGATATCGGCAATGGAGAGAACTTCAGGTGCATCCATATTCATTTGTTCACCATGTCGTGATCTCGAAATAACATTAGCCAAAAGAACCAACATATCGAAAGACATAATGTTAGTCAACGAAGGTCTTATTGTCTAGTTATTGAATGTGCAGTGTCAATGATTGTTACGAGTCCTAAGTCACTTGTATATTCAATAGTCCAATGACGTCGTGAAATGTTTAGTGAGTTAGTTAACTTTAAGTTTTAAAGTTTATTTTATCACTTATTGTTCACAACATATCAAGCGATTTCAGTTTATTAGTGACATTTTAGGATTAGTGATGATATGATTAGTTTATTTACAAGTTTGTACACGTAACAATTCATCATGAAGGTCAATCCAGGTTAGCGTAGTATTGGCAAAGTTATGCGTAGATAGGAATGATATATGCTTGGCGTAAACTTACGCGTAGAATCTAACTACGCGTAAGAAATGTTACGCGTAGGAAAAGGAGACCTTATGCGTAGAGCTTATGCGTAGGCATATATTAACCTTACGCGTAAGGCTACTCGTAAGTGTTGACCTTATGCGTAGAGGTCCTTGTTTACGCATATCCTTCACGGGATCGCGTAGTCCATTGTAGAACCTTACGCGTAGGTTATGCGTAAGATTATCTTACGCGTAACATAACTACGGCGTAGGGTAATCCTTATCGTAGATAATCAAATGACCTTGATTACGAATTTAAGTGTAGCAAGCACGAAATAAAGCATCATATCATCAAAGTTAAACACATATCATTCATTTTATCAACAAAACATGGTATGAATCATTCATGCGGTTAAGCGTAGAAAGTCATACGCGTAGTCAAAACCCTAAGGGTTATGAATTAGCGTAAGTTTTCTAGCCATGGATTATGCACCAAACTTTTACGGTAGTTCAAGAGAGTTGTATGAGCTTATAGACCAAGTTTTAACATCTAATTCATGGTGAATCAAAAATACCCAAACTTATGCACCTTAAACCCTAATTTCAAATTCTGAATAAATCAGTGTTTCTGGGTAGTTATAGAGTAAGGATATCATCAATTCATCATCATATGAACATAACCCAACAATCTTTTAGACCAAAACACTTCACATTTGGAAAAACCCAAATCGACACATAAACCCTAATTTTCAAAATCAATCAATTCATGTTTTAGGTGGATTTGAGGATAAAATATTATCATTGATGTAAAAACACGTTTTGACACAATCTTTTTAACCACAAACACACAATCTTGATTGTGTGTTCATACGCTTATCGTAGAACACAAAATCAAGATTATACATCTTTTGACCGTTGGATTTGAATGAAAATCAAAACCTTGTTTGAAAACATGTTAAGATCATGAAACAACTTACAAGATGATGATCAAAACACGGATTTGAAGATTGATTCTTATGCGTAGGATATGTTTGGTTGATAGTAATAAATGAGAAGAGTTAAGTTAGGTGGAGGTTTTATTTAAAATAGCTTTAAGTTTTTGACAGTTTTGGTCCCTCCACCTTTTCCATTTTCATCCAAAGCCTTTTAACTTCCATTTTGGTTACCAAATGAAGATTTTTGAAAAACTTGGCGACACTCCCCTCGACTTGAGAAAATAATGAAAGGTTATTAATTAAAGTCAGGAGGTGTCTTTGAACCAGAAATGTACCACCATTTGTAAAAGAATCAACGAGATATGATAACATGCAAGTACGATGTTTTGAAGCAGTTTAAGGATATTTTCTCCCCTCAACACTTGATCGGAAAAATCTGAATTTTGAAAGATTAAAGTGTTGTGGAAAAATGTACTTGCAATGTTAAAAGAAAAATAGATAGAAGAATATTTTTGTTGTTTTATCAGGTTTTATAATTTTGTATTTTGTTTTTGAAAAAGTATTTACAAAAGATGTTTTGGTGTTTGAGGTTTTAAGGCTGTTTTAGGAGGTCATCCAATTCCTCTTGAGTCAAACACCTCATACCAATCCGGTGGACCAACTCATTAAACCTAGCGGGAGGCAAGGCTTTGGTGAGAAGATGCAATTGGTATTGGTACCCACAAAATATAATTCAACAGTACCTGTTCCACGTGATCCTTGATGAAATGATATCGAAGATCGATGTGCTTTGATTTCGAGTCTTTGGCCGGAGTTGCACGAGATTGCAATGGCACTCCGATTGTCGCAATACATCGGGATTCTGTCAAATCCGTAACCATAGTCTTTGAGTTGTGTTCTCATCCATATGACTTGAGCACAACATGCGGACATGGCTACATATTCGCTTGGTTGATGGCAGTGATGTACAATCCTGCTTCTTGCCAAGACACGGTTTATCACCAAGAAATTGTAAAGCTCACGAAGTGCTTTTCCGTGAGTCTAAGCATCTGCGTGGTCGACATCTGAAAAGCGATTAGTTCAAAACCAGAATCCTTCGGATACCAAATTCCCAAGTTAATGGTTCCCTTGATATATCGGAGGATTCTTTTAGCCTCGGAGAGGTGGGTTTCAGGTTGGTCGATAGCGGGAGCATAGATAAGCGGCAAAGACAATATCAGTGCGCTGGTAGATACATGAGAGACCCAATAATACTACGGTATTTTGTAGGGTCCACCAATTTCCCATGTAAATCGGCGTCTAACTTCTTGGTATGAGCCATTGGTGTGGCATAGGTGTCACAGGTTTTCATTCCAAATTTGTTTAACAATTCAAGGGCATATTTGGGCTGACTCAAGAAAATACCACGGGGTGATTGATGAACTTGCGGTCCGAGAAAGAATGTAAGTTCACCCATCATGGACATTTCAAAATTTTTCTTCATTAGTTTTGCAAAAGCGATTGAAAACTTTTTATGTGTAGACCCAAAAATGATGTCATCCACGTAAATTTGAACAATTAAGATATGTTCCCGTGATATTGTATAAAAAGAGTTGGGTCAACCGAACCTTTGGTGAAATTATTAGCAATGAGGAAAGATGATAGCTTATCGTACCATGCCCGAGGAGCTTGTTTGAGACCATCTGAGCTTTGTTAGGTTTGTAGACATGATTGAACTTCGGGATCAACGAATCCATCGGTTGGTGACATAAACCGTTTCTTTAAGTTGTCCATTGAGAAGCGGTTTTGACATCCATCGATAGACCGTTATATTCATATGAGCTGCGAATGCTAGAAATATCGAACGACCTCAAGGCGAGCAGCGGGCAAAAGATTCTTCAAAGTCTAATCCCTCTTCGGCGATAACCCTTAGCCACGGGCGTGACTTGTTTGGATGGCGTTCCCTTGACATCAATTTGTTTTCCAAATCCATTTTAGACCAATGGCGTAGACTCCTGTTGGTCTTTCAACCAATTCCCATACTTCAAGGCGTTTGAATTGGTTGAGTTCTTCTTGCATGGATTCAATCCAGGTTGTCTTTTGTCATTCGTCTTTGATGTTTTAGGTTGATTGGCGACGGTGAGTGCATAAATGCAATGTTCACCGTCTGAGTGAAGGCGTTGTCTCGTAACGACTGGTTGATTCGGGTTGCCAATAATGTTTTCCAGAGGATGGTCTTTCGTCCATCTATGTGTGGAGGGTTGATGTTGGTATACATTGTGCGGTCGAGGATTCAAATGGTTTGTGAAGATTCCGCGACATCAGTGCGGCGGTCTCATTAGCAAGCGGGTTGAAGAAGCATTTGGATCAAAATCTGCGGTGGGGTACTTCATTGAGAATATCATCAGCTGGTTCATCATTGTTGGAAGCGGTGTGTTCAACTGTTGTGTTGGAGTCAAGCTGGTGTAGGTGCTTCTTCAAATAGTTGTTGTAGCAGTGTATCGGGTATAGGAATATTATCGGGTTGTGCGTGAGCTTGGCGGATACACACGAGCACGTTCATCAATATCGTCCGCGAGCAGTGGAGCAAATAACCTTTCCATTTGTTGGCGAGTAAGGCGAGGGCTTTCTTCGGTGATGATGGGGTTTGAGGGAAGTTTAAGCGGTTGTGACGGGTTCTAAGTGTTATACTCGAAGCCATTTCGTAAGTTCATCGAAATGAGCATGAATCGTTTCCATCACCTGTTTTGTACGACGATTCAGTTCGGAAACCTTTGGAATTATCACGATATCCGATAAAGACTCCAATGTCAACTTTGGCTTTGAGCTTTCCAAAATCATCACGATCATTATTCGGATAGCAAAGAGATCCAAATACATGAAAGTGTTTTAGATTCGGTTTTATGTTATGGACAAGCTCGAAAGGTGTTTTGTTGTGGCGTTTGGTGATCATAGAGCGGTTTTGAGTATAGCATGCGATGAATCGCTTACGCCCATAAGTAATCTGGAAGTTTAGCATTAATTAACATTGTTCTTGCAGCTTCCACTAACGTTGGTTTAGATCTTTCAACAACTCCGTTTTGTTCGGTGTATGCGTGCAATAGATGTCTCATGTTGAATTCCCACTTTCTCATAGAATTCACGAAGGGTTTTGTTAACAAATTCAGTTCCTTTATGCGTTACGATGATTACGGCGGTGTTTGATTTGAACACGTATTTTTGTGAGAAAAGTGATGATCATTTGTGGAGCTTGGTCTTTGCTACGAAGAAAGTAGACCCAAGTCCATCGAGTGTAGTCATCAACAATTACTAAGATGTAGCGTTTGCCATTGATCGTTTGCAGGCGCATCGGGCCACACAAATCCATGTGAAGAAGATGAAGCACATCTTGAGGCGTGTTCCACCTTTGAGGGAAAATGAGCACGAGTGCTTTTCCCTTGTTCACAAGGTGAGCAAAGGTGATCTTTTGAATACCGGAATCGTGGGAGTCCTTCAACTAGTTTGTGTCGAGCAAGGTTGGTGATGGTTTGAAAGTTTAGATGTGAGAGCAGCGGTGCCATAGCCAAGGTTTTGTTGATGTTGCCTTAGAAAGTAAGCAAATGGGAGAGGAAGCAACCATGTCTTGCATAGAGATAGTGTAGAGACTAGAATTACGCGAGCGAGACATAAGGTCATTTCCTTGTAGATCACGAATGAAACAAGTTTTCTCCATGAAAGCAACCTCCAAATCTCCATCACAAAATTGACCTACTGAAAGCAGATTGTGACCGAGGCCTTCCACATAGTAAACCCTGCTAATTTCGATGTTCCCATTGACATAATCTCCGTAGCCCATGATAGGTGCGAAGTGATCATTCGAACACGGCGGTGCCAATGAACTTTGCAATAAAGTTTGATAACAGTTTAAGATTGCTGTCATGTGTCGGGAACATCCGCTATCAACAATCAGAGAATGATCGTATCACCGCATTACACACAGTCGACACAGATGGAATAGAAGTAGATGTGGAACCCGAAATGTTAGAGGGTTCCATAGCGGTTTAGTAGATATACATACATTAATAGCTTTAGGTATCCACTTAAATCCTAGTGTGTTATATATCCATTTCGGCCATCTATAACTACTCTTTGCTTTAGTCTTAGTGAATTCACTAGGTGGTACTACATTCCTAGGAGGTGAAACGGAGCTCTGAGGGACAATGCGTTTCTTAGAATCTAAAGATGGCGGTCTACCAAGCACTGACTTAGAAAGATTAGTTGGCCTAGAGGTATTCCGGTTCTTAGGATTCCTTAAGCGAGAGATTATAGCTTTAGCAACACATTTATCATGGCAATCGGAATTCATACTTTTACCACAAATAACACAAGGTGCATCGGACTGAATATCAAAAGTACTTAACGGTTTAGCATTCGTTACATCACTATTTCTATTACATTTGCGGGCCAATATCTATAGTGGATGCAACGTGTGTCTTATTCAGAGTCCTAGGGTGTTCTTCTACTTTAGCATTCTTGATTGATCTTTTCTTAGGTCGCAACTTCCTATTCTTGATTGAGTGCTCTTAGGCGTGTGAAGTGCGGACGTTTGGAAAAGGCTCAACTATTCTGTTTGATAGAAGGAAGCACGTCAGCTACTTGTGATTTGGCAGTAGAGATTCTAGGTGCATGAGTACTAAGTGTTACGGGGCTAATCTCTTAATGATTGTTGGCGGAAGTTGTTCATACTTTCCTAACATTCTTCTTAACTTGATGATAGTGTGAATCAGATCTTGATTTTCGGACCGAACATTTCGGCAAAATGCATAACTTATTTAGTGTGTGCAAGATAATGATCAAGTTCATTTGATGCTTCATCACGAGTCTTTTGAGTAAATCAAATATGACACCATATTCCTTTTAACTTTTACAAGTTCTTGTTCATATTTTGAGATTTGACACTTGAAAGACACGTTTTGATCATCCATTTGCTCAATTTTAGAATCGGGTTTTGCATGGCTGGTTGATTTTGTGTTGAAAAACAAGTTGTTGATCATGAATATCTTTTTGACACCAATTAAGGCGGCGTATTGCATTTGAAAGTTCGTTTGACAATCGTTTGTTTTCAACTTTTAAGGACTCGATCTGAAGCACATTATCGGTGTTCTCAACATTTACCACGAAACAACGATATCAGCGAGATATTATCAAATGTATATGACAAAGAATTCAATAACACAACATTTTGAACATCCGCACAGATAACATCTTCCAAGAGTCGATCAACATCTTTTCTTAACATTTTCTTTTTACGTTTAGTGTTTGAAATAGATGTTTCTTTTCTCAGCGTTTTCATGACCCAAGTTCCTTATGAAAATCCTTTTCCGAGGCAATTGCACAACTTTTCAAGTTTTTAACATTAGGTAAAAGATTTTTATGAAAAATGTCTCTTTGTTCTCGCGCCAGAGGCGATTGAAAATGTTCAACTTTGATTTCAGGTCGATATTCTATCTCATGTTGTAAAATTTTGAGGTCAACCATGAAAATGTCAAAATATCGAAGAATTTTTCGATTTTCGGGTTGTGAGTTTACTTCACTAATGGAAGGTAAAGGACCATAAGTTTGTGCAAAGTCGGTTTTGGGATTAACAATAGAAGACTCAGGTGTTTTGATGATAACTCTTGGTGTGTTAGAAGAATCCGTTGGTGTGACGAAAGTGACGGTTTTGAATAATTAAAAGGTTTGTTGTAAACAACAGTTTTTAATTTTGATCGACTCTCGTCTTATGCATCTAATTCCTCTTGACGATGATATTCAACAACATTCATAACAGAATTATCAATTTTATATTGTGCCTTTGGAAACTTCGGATTTGGTTTGAATGCTTTGGTTGAAAGCTTAGGTTTGTAATCGGCAAGATTCGGTCCATATCCATTTGGATTTGGTTTTAAAGTAAACTTTTCAATGGTCGTGACCGACTCGCCATGTTTGTAAACAACAGTTTTAAACTCTTTAAGTTTGTTTTGCAAGCCGATGATTTCTTCAAGATGATCATCTATTCGTTTAGTTGAATGCTTTTTGTATGCGAGAGCTGTTTTTGACAAGTTAACAGCCTTAGCTTTTTGATTTTCCAAGGTGAGAGCGTTAATTTGCTTTTTATGTTCATGTTTCAGTTGTTCTATTTAGGACAACAAAGCATTCTTGAAGCGGCTAGATCAGCATCATGGTTCTAAATATTTTTCGTTTTGATAAGATTTGGCAAAGGCGCTTCAAAACCGTTTTCCGCGTTTTCTTGAGTTTTGTAAAAGTTGAGTTGCTTTTGTAAACATTCAAAATCCTTTGTTAACAGTGCATTTTACTTTTCAAGTCCGATTTAATGCAACACATGCTTCAATTTGGGATTGTTGGTCTTGAAGTAAGAGAACAAGATGCGGATGGGGCAAAAGTTTATCTTGTTCAACGTGAGTCACAACATGATCATTATTTAGATCCTCAAGTATGACCACGAGTCAATTTGATTATCAAGGGAAACCGGTTGGTCATCTTGATCGTCAAATATAACTACGGGTCTAGTTGAAAATCGTCGAATGAGATGTGGATGACTCATTTTGAACATTCGAGCCTTGCCGGATCAGGATGTTGGCGGAGATATGAGATCGAGATAAATATGGTTTGTTGGAATGCACGAGACAAGCCATCGATGTCATACTGGACTGTGTCACTCATGTGTAGCCTCGCATATTAGCCATCAACATAACTTGCATTGGCACGCAAGTCCTCCATATCATCATCACGAGTCGGCATTTGCCATAAAGCTCTGTTCTTTGTGCGTGAGAGTTCCACCGGCTTCATCCTTAAGAGCCAAAAGAAGAGCCTCTTTGAAATAAGCACTGCCCTTAGTCCTTGGCTTTGGGCATGCATTAGCCAGTGTCCCTTCTCATTGCAGTTGTAGCATCGAAGACCATTCAACCCATTTTGAGCATTTCCTGTTCCACCACTTGAGCTCTTTGTTATTCCTACCCACGACATTAAACCCTTGACCACCGCCCATCGGCGACCATAATCACGATTACGAACTTCAACCGTCCATTGTTCACAACAGCTTGAGTCCGTGTGTTAGATGAGGAGCGAATACGATTGTTGGATTTGTTGGTATAACGGCTAAAGGCATTAGCAATCATAGCAAATCCTTGTTGCAATGCTTGGAACGGATCGGATTCCTCATCGCTTCAGCGACATATGCTTGAGCAATGTTGTTGTATGGAACCAATTGATTTTGTTGAGGTTGTTGTTGTGAAGGTGTGTTTGAAGCATTTGGTTGAGTTCTTTGGTTGAGGAGAATAACGGTTTTGAGCATATAAGGCAAGTTGTTGTGAATTTTTCGGATGTGTTGGTGGAGCAATTTGAGCACGGAGAATCCTTTCCCGATCAACTTCCTTTTCATGAGGTTTCAAGTAATCGTACAACAATCCATAGGTAGATTGATGCATGTTCTTAAACGCTTGCGGAGAAAAATGACATACTTCTCCCATTCAGGACCAAGACTACTCAAAAACTTAGTATTCACTGCAATTCTTGGCATGATGATGTTGTGTTTATCCAAATCATTGATGATGTCGGAAAATCTATGATGATAGGACTCTAGTGTCTCTCGAGGTTCAATCATGAAGTGTTCATAAGCCAAGTAAATTTTGGATTCCAAATCCTCGATTGAGTCTGAGATCCTTCCATAAGAAGGCGAATATGATCCCACATTTTTTTGTGCGATCTTTTGAGCATCAACTCTACGAAGAATTGGGTTTGGTAATCCTAAGAGGATGTATTCCATTGCAAGTTCATCGGCTTCATAGTGTAGAAGTTCTTGGGATTTAAATGCACCTTGATAGCAATGTTGGTTTGTTCATCTCTTGGTGGAATGGCATTTGGATCTACGGGTACAATGATAGTAGGCATCTCAAATGGACCTTCTAAGATAACCTTCTTTAAGAACTTTCCATGTGGCTTCTTCAGATCACAAAACCTAAAGAACCTTATCACCCATTGATCGTAGTTTCTGGAAGTGAGCATTGGAGGTCTATCAAGTGATCCGCCTCATGAATTGATTGTTGGCTGCTTAAAGCTTCACACATCTTTGCAAACCAAGTGGGTTCCTTCATAGTGTTCCTTGATGGATGTTGATTGAATTCATTTGTGTATGCGGTTGAACTTGAGAGACTTGGTGGTGGTTGAACCATTTGAGGTTGTGGATTTCGCGCAAGTTGTGGAGTATATTCTTGATTAAATTGTTGTTGATAAATTGCTTGTTGTTGATTCCATTGTTGATGTTGTGGACTTAGTTGTTGTTGTCGTTGAGGATAAGTGTAAGGGAAATAGTTAGAGTATGGTGGTTGTGACATGTTGATAAACTTGTGTGGTAAAATGGATCTTTGTAGTCGAATGAACCTTTGTTGATGAAGTGTCCTTAGGTGTAGAAAAGACAAGAACCAAGTAGCACTTATGCGTAAAAACACCAAAAGTTACGGGTAACAATGAGGAGTTACGCGTAGGTTTTAGCTTCTGTGCGTAGGGAAAAAAGCACTAAAGTTATGCGTAGACAAAAGTTAGGCGTAGAAAGTTAGGCGTAGGATTACCTTATCGTAAGACCTAAGTTTGGCGTAAAGTGAAAATCTTATGCGTATGATTTCTACGCGTAAGCTTATGCTTATGCGTAATTTTAGGGTTTTATCCCAAATGATCTTTTACACTTCACGGTGCAAAAGATATCCAAAGTCGACGTATTTTCAGACTTATCCAAGTAAGAAAACACGGAATAAACCAGAAAAATGAAGATCAAACCAAGGAAAATCTAGCGTAATTTTAGGGTTTTATACGGCGTAGGATTACTCGTAACTTTGATTTTGCCCAAAGTGTTTCTAAACCAGATTTTTGTGATGAAATAGCTTCAATATCACCAAAATAACACAAAAGTGTGAAACTTGATGATCCAAAGCCTCTAAAAGCGTTACGCGTAGGAAACACCCTTGAACAAAAACAAGCTTAAAACGAGGAAAACGTAAAGTTTGAAACTTTTTGTCAAAACAAGTATTTTAACACCTTAAAACGTTGAAAGTACAAGAATCTTGGATTAAAAGTGTAAAAAATGAGTTTTTAAGCGAACCAAAGATTGTGTTATCTTTACGCGTAAGACCCAAAACCAAAACTTCAAAAACAAAGTGTACACCCAACTATTTGGCGATTGATACCACTGTTAGGTCACTAGTTTTACAACACAAGCTTATAAGAAAGGAGATGAGGCGATTGAACAAGAATCAAACACACACACATTATATAGAGAAACGGTTATGCGATATGTGTGAAAGAGAATAACTTGAACAACCAACCTTCAAATGAAGGTTTACAAGAGGTATTTATAGGAGGAAGCTAGGGCAACACTCCTAGTTCCCTTCCTATCCTTATTGGGCTTGGGTCAAGCTTATGGGCCTTCTACATAAGCTTGACCTTAAACAAACATAAAGGCCATAATAAAGCTACCTATTACATATGAAATATAAATACTTGAAATACTGTTTAGGAGTGATTCCAATGGTAATACAAACTAAGGTTTTATGGAAAATCAATTATCAATCATAGCACCTTAATTTTTAAAACATATTACACATGTCATGTGCTATGGAAAAGAACTTTTTAAGTACAACGACCGGTTTTTCTGTGGTATCCATTAATCATTCCCCGACCAAGGTTGGATTCAAGAATCGAACGCCCCATCGCTATCCGTTGTCACAAGCTTTATTTTGTAAGATCTCATGCCACCTACCAAGAGCTTGTTTGATAAGTTGGCTCTAGAAGGATTTCATCTTCACCGTGAATATTTAAAATATCACTTGGATGTTCTGCAATACCACAAGGATAATGTATGTAACATATACTTACTTCCACATTGTGTGAAACGTTAAAGCTTCATTAATTCTGTCTGTAGATACGCAATGATCTCTGCCTAGATCATTAGTGCACATTTGGTTTCCTATACCGGAGACTAGGGAGAGGGTCTCCTTCTTCAATATCAACAATCTCTAAGAGAAAGTCGATAGATAATGCTCTTCCTCGTGAGGAAACAAGCCTCAAGAGAAACTGGTAGCTTGGGAAGTTTAGTGCAAAGGCATCACTGGGTCCATGATGTTCTGTTCAATACTAGTGGTTACCTCGAAAACCGTGAGGCTGGACAAACCCTGCCGCCCTAAGGTGAATTATTGAGGGCTATTTCTTTTCACCCTTTTCATCAATCAAATTTCATTCTAACCTTCAAAGGTTACCAGACTTCATTACTAGAACCTTGTTGGGTTTATTCCAGACATCATCTCAAACCGCACTCTTCCCATTTCTCACTTTTCCTTCTCAATATACCAAGGACCTTACACTATCTAGTGGATTGTCCTGGTAGATCCCTCCTCTGGCATGACGTGAACCAATACCAACCAACCTTTATAACACCGCATAAAGTAAATTGGTCTGGCTTGGTATTAATTCTTTTCCTTCATGAAACCAATTGAAATCATTTGAAAACAATCAAGGTACGTGATACTTATTCAGCATTTTACCTAACTAATTTTTGTAAATGCCCTCAACATATGCCATGATTTAAATTTTTTCGCATATGGAGGCAAGAGTTCTTTGAAATATATTCTTATCACACATTATAAAAGCCATTTGATTTTCTTTTGGTAAATTATCCCCCAAATGTTATATTTTAAACATTATGCTAGAGAAAAGAGTTCTTATAAGTACTTTATCACATGCCATGAGAAAACCATTTGCCCCCTCAATATGTGCCCCATCAGATTTAGCACATATTAGAGAGAACTTGGAATTTGAATCAAAACGATCACCTTTTATCAAATTCCATTATTAAATCACATCCTCCAAAAATATCAAACCTTTGAGATTTTGGACCCAGTGATTTATATAAGTTTTGCAAAACATGGGAGAACTTGCCTAGTTAGTTATGAAAATGATGATAAGGACCATTTTAAGACATTAAAGATTTTTAGTGTCAGGTATGATTGTTTTAAGAGATCTTTATAAAGATAAAACAATTTCACAATCAAAATGCGAAACAAAAATTTCATTTTGAAAGATCTTTGAGTTTTAAAGAAAATCATACCATGACAAAACATTAAATCTTTAGATCACCACATTTTAACGACACGACTCTTTTGAAGATATAATGTTTGAAAATACTTTAAATAAAATCACTTCCCCATCGATGATCGAATTATGATTGAAGGACTTAAGTTTTGATAAAATAAAGTCCGTGATTCCAAAATTAAGTCCAATTATTAAACAATATCTTCCATTTTCAAAACAATTTTATTCAAATTTTTCTCAAAATTGTTTAAAAATGATATCCTGCACAAAGATTCGTTAGTGGTTGAGCCGCTTGTTGTTGTTGCTGAAGGCTTGGAAG
This sequence comes from Chrysanthemum makinoi, assembly GCA_910596185.1. NCBI lineage: Eukaryota > Viridiplantae > Streptophyta > Magnoliopsida > Asterales > Asteraceae > Chrysanthemum > Chrysanthemum makinoi. Next base: position 112,326,971 of record OU343217.1, read on the forward strand.
AAAACCGTCTGCCGATCCAGTGAGACTTTTCTTACGCATTTAATGCCAACCGAGTCAATTAAGCTCCGCTTCCAATCACTTAAGAAAACCATCTCGTCATGCAAAGCATTAATCTACGTTGCATTTATGCCAACTCTCCATAGAAGTCCAATTAAGCTCCGTTTCTTCATTTGTCAAACGAAATAGTTACCCATCCTTTCGGCATCCAATCATCTTTATTTGTGGGATCCGATCGGAACATTTCATATCCAATTATATCCTGATAAGTTAGTGAAATATACATACAGATATATGGTGGTCACACCTTAAACAAGAATCGACTAATAAAAGTCAATCCAACTTATCAATCAGATCATATAAGGTATGGGAATAAAGTGTTTATCATACTCAAGTCATCTAATCCTAGCAATCATATCCTAGGCACCTAGTCCTTTAACATAGGTTAACATCATTTTTAATTAAGCATATTAGGATAATTAAGAAAGCCCGTTAGATGATATAAATTTGAAAACATTCTCCCCCTCAATCAATGACTTATTTTTCTGAAAAGTTTAAAAGCGAAGTCATGATTGAGTTTTCAATTTATAAACATTCTAAATGATTGTTTATCAAGCAACTCATTTCACACCATTTTGACAAACAACAAATATTTTTCTGAAGAATTTTTAGAAAGAAAAACATTTGTGTAGGAACAGCAGTCCTTCAACATACTTTCCTCATTTTTGATTTTAGGATAAGTGCACGAAATATGGAAAATGGGTTTAGCAACACTTTCCTTTCTTGAAGAGAGGGTTGCTATCTGAAATAATAGCAAACCATGGTTTAAGTACCTTACATACGAAAAATCTGAAGCCATTTGATATGTGACATGTTTTAAGAAATATTTACACCTTCTCGTCAACTTCATCTATGGTCCCAGCCATCTTGAATGACATTTCTAAAACCGTAGATGTTATCGATACCAGAAGACATGTCATGAGAAAACATATTTTTGGTCTTTTTCAAATTTTCTGATTTTTATGGGTTTTAGAAGGTTTTATATTTTTCTATTTTCTTTTTGTTGGTTTTCTATTTTTGTATTTGGTTTTTGAAAAATATTTACAAAGATAGATTAGATGATATAGTTAAAGAAGATGATGATACGAAAATCGGTGATAAGGATATCGAGCAAAGACGTCAGAGAAGATAGAAGTCATCAACTCTAAACATTCACACCACCAAAGCTTCCGTGGCTTTTGAATCAAGAAAGAAATTGAACCATCCGAAAGAGACCAGTGCCCCCAAACCGAAAATCCACTGAAAGATCGAAGCTCTATTTCACGCTTGCTTGCAAAGTACCATAAGCACACCATTATCATAAGTCCCGCCGCTTCCTTGAATGATAACGAGGATCTCCATTCGGGGTTATATCATCAAGTAGAAGAACAAAGAACGATCATCCACATTTAAATACCTCTTATCAAATTCCTTTTCCACCGTTCAAGCAATCCATCCGAAAGGTGTCAGAGAACACTTCCGAGTAGTTGAATTGATGCAGTAATCTCTTGACTAGAGCCGAACGAATACACATATTCAAGACAAAGAAACTTATACCATCAAGTAGCTGATTAAGTCCAATAAAGAAATCCCCATTTATACTTTCTCCCCTGAAGACAGTGATTAAGCTCAAGAACCCGCAATTTCCGAATGCCCAAAGAGAGAATAACTGATAACATTGAAGAACAAGCCGATCACTGATTATCTCTGCGGAGGACTATCTCAGGATTTTCAACTCCGGAATAAGTGATTATATCTCAAGTAATCACATTAAGACTCAAGTGAAAGTGACCGCCCCAATGTACACAACCTTCCCATGACAAGTATAACATCAAATCATCACACATTTATGTTCCTCTTTCATCTTCAGAAACTAACTCTTCCATCACTTCCCCGACATAGTTGGAATAAGAACACTAAACGCCTTGATGAGTAAAACCTTGAAGTTTCTCTCAAGGTCATGACATTTGTTTTCCTGGGATATCTTCAGTCACTTAGAAGAATTAAGTTCATCAAGTTTACCACAGTCAAACCAGTTTCTCTCAAGGTAGTAACATTTGTCTTCTCGTGATATCTTCATTACTAGAAGTATTAAGTTCATCAAGTTTAATCGCCAGTATGTAAGTTCCTTCCCCTTGGTTTTGACACTTAATCAGCAACTCATCAGAAGCCTGTACTAGAAATCATTTGGAGTAACATCATTAGCTATATGTATCGTGAGAATCAACTTGCCAGAATATATGCTTTCAATTGGGGATTAAACGAATTTTCACTCTCCCCCAATTAGTGCTCTCCGTGAAACCAAATTACAATCTATTGACAAATAAGAAGAGTCTTTAGATCGTTAAATGCAACTCGTCTTTAGTCTTCTAACATGCATCGGAAAATGTAGAACAGACAGACTCAACTTCTTCTTCAAGATTGTCCAGTTGGGGATTAGATAGTTAACATCTTCGACTCACTAAAACACAAGAACATCACCAAAAGCATCCCAATTAACTTACATCTTGCAAATCCCCTTAATTAAGATCCCTCCCAATCAAACAAGAACATAAAGATGTTCATCAAGGAAAGCAATCACCAAGCAATGTAACAACACACAAAATAAAGCACCAAGCAAACAATCACAAAACGCAAACGGGTTGTTCGGAATCATCATGTTGATGCACGTGAAGCATTAACCGAAGCACTTTGTCGATAAACTCATCGCCGTGAGAAGATGTCAACCAACGGCTAGAAGAAACTCCTGAAGATGACCCGATAAGAAGAAGCTCGGTTCTTACATGAGTTTGGAGCCATATGACCATATATTCTTAGATATCGATCAACCGCAAGTGTAATTATCATACTTTCTCCCTCAAGAATTGCATACGGAGATGCCATTCTTGATTAAACAACTAAATATCTTTAACAAATGTAGTCTATTCACACTCTCCCCCGCAAATTTGCACATGATGTCGCCATCGTCATTATATAGTTGAGCAAGTCAAGAAACAATCAACTAGCCCGGTTCACTTGATGATCGGCTAACATGGAAAAAGCATGAAGCATGTTGACAGAATGGTCATTATTAGAAGATTTCTTCTTCGAAGATAAAGCGACCACACGCATAATTTTTGAGAACGAGGCCTGAACCTGTGTTCAAACGTATAATCTCTTTTCAACTCTCTCGCAAACTTGTAATCAATCCCATTATCATTCAAGAGGCTCTTTGTTGTGACACTGATGGAGAAACCCATGATGAATTTGACCTTGAAGTAAACTAAACCGAACTCGTGACTTAAACTTGCACATATGTAACAAAGAGCGGTGCCGATTTCCATTAGCACCTCTAAGTACTCTCTATGTACTCTATACTCTTCAACCAACCAACCATCAAGTATAAGATGTATATTACCTCTTGAAAATCCACAATTGAATGTGACACTGAGCACTACAACGTAACTCCTTAAAGTGATAGTTATTTGTGGTGGTAAGAGCCCGGTCTCCCCAAGAAAGAAAAACACCCAAAAATAACTAGATTCCAAGTCTTCGTTTTGATAATAAGCTCGAACAAGGATCATGAAGAATCTTCATCCAACCATCCCCGATACCTTCAGATACTAAGTACACTCGCCTGATATTTCACCTCAACCTCAAATAAATAATACTGAATTAACGCCGTTGTCACATCTTCTGGTTAAAAGTTCAAATCTAGCCTCCTTTGATGTTTTAAGTGAACTATGATAATGGTTTCATCCCGACCATGGTAAGAAGCACATAACCCCGTAAAACCATGTAATAACCAAACTGCCATGACGAATATCCAAACACACATCCAATTCATGAAGTACACCCTTTTATCCCTTCTTCGAAGTAGAAACCGTAGCACCAGCATCAACTGAGATCCTGAAATACACTTCCTTTCTCCAGGATGGTCCATCAATACGGGATTTTACAGTTCTATGGTTTAAACCGAAATAGTTTCTTTCGCGAGATTTACAAAACCAAGAATAAACCGCAAGATAGATCCCGAATGCACTTTACAAATACCAAGATGTTTCCATTGTCACGAGATTTTACAAGTCTATGATTTAAACCGAGAAATAGTTTCTTTCGCGGGATTTACAAAATCAAGACAAAACCATAAACAATGTCACTTGAATGTTAAGACAACTTGGTTTTGGTGAATATCTTTTTAGGGAACATGAATTGGTTCAACCATTCTTCTCCACCATGAAACATTCTATACCCAAATGTACGTCACAAACCATACTAAGTCAAGTAGTATAAACTCCTTTTCTCCGAGGTTAATCGTATCACATCAAAGTACACGTTTTCCCTATGATGGTTTCGAACTTGAAGCATCATAACGTGCCGACCATTATACGAATATAAGCAAAACATCTTAAAAAATCATGACTGACGTTGAAGATTCTTGAAAGATTTTGCTTAGACTGTGAAGTATCATTGACATTTTGTGGCGCCAAATATCTTATCATGGGAATTGCGAAATTGAACTCCATTGATTCATCGGCTAATAAGAATGACCACATATGAAGATAACGTCACTTCAATAAAAACCGCATACAAACCCCGTAGTAGTCATTCACTTGTTCGCCAAGCCGTAATGTATCCTTCCGTGAAAATTATCATACCAAACTACCAATCAATTGTCCATATATTGCAAACCAAACTTTTGTAAAAAATTTGGTGAACAATATAAGGTGGATTCGCCCCGCACGGTCAAGTTTTCACACAAGCTAGCCACTTGAATGGCTAACCGAAGAAACTTAAAACAAGTCCTAAAACAAATGCAATGAAGATTTGGAGAGTATAGTGTTTCCCCGGGTCGTTATGTCCCAGCGAGCTATGCGATGAATCACCAAACGAATAGTGATCGAGAAGATTTGAACGGAAAAGAGTTTGTGAATGATTATAACTACAGAAAAAGTACATAAACTACAGGGCTTAAATGCAAATTAAAGAAAATTAAAAAGATAAAATATATTAAATAAACGCTATCACTATTTGCAGAATGATGTTTTTGATTTTTCTTTTATTAAACTTAAATTAAAACCACGCACGTTAAATGAAAACTTAAAACAACAATATAAATCCTAAAAATATGAAAATGACATTTTTACAAACCTAATGATAAAAAAAATTTTTGAAAAAGAAAATTTATTTTTAAAACTATTTATCTAATTATTATTAATTAAAAACTATTTTTACTATTTAATAATATCCTAAAATACAAGAAAATATGAAATAAAGCTAGAAAAATGAAATTATGACTTGGAAAAATATAAAATAACTAAATAGAATTTTCAAAACTATTTTTGTATTTTTCTGACATTATTTTCTATGAATTTAAAACTATTTAAAACTACTTAAATTGCTTAAAAATACAAATTTAACTAAGAAAAATCTGAAAATTATTTTTTGACTTTTATATTTATCTTAACCCAAGAAAAATGAAAACTTATTTTTTGAAACTTTCTTAATTAATTGTATTAAATGCTAATTAAAAAGTACTAAAAATTGATTTAAATGAAGAAAAATAGCAAACTGACTTAGAAAAATCTGAAAAATTCAAGAAAAGTCTAAAATAATATTATGAATCTAAGAAAAATATAAAAACAGGGGCTTATGTGAAAGAAAATGCAACTGCAATGCAAAGTGCTTATAAATAAGCACTTATTTTAAGCAAATGGTCACAAATGCACACCATTATCACGATAGGATAAGCTAAAACTACTCAAAATGAACTAAAAACAAATGCTCTAAACCACTGAATTGCAAACTACAAAGAATTAGATGATTTGAGTTTAGTGCTAAGAACAGTTTTGAGGCCTACTTTGGAGCTTAAGAATAAGCTACTCAGATAAGCTAAACTAGAAAACAGAAGTTGGATCCTACACTAGACCTGGGTGGCTACTTATAAACCAAAGATGAACCTTGGACAAGCTCAACTGAGCTTATTACAAGCCCTGCAAATTACCTGTGCAGACTCAGTATTAACTGAGTCAGTGCACAGGGCAATTAAGCCCTTATTGACAAGCTGATTTGAGGCTTGTAAAAAATTACAAAAATTCAATAAAAATCACAATAAGTAATTAGACCAGCTGAACTAGAAAAATCCCAAGTTTCACTTGATTTGACCCCAATGAGTCAATGAAACAATCTCAGTTGAGCTCAAAATGACTTTTTCACTTTTGACTTTTTAAACAGTTTTGATATTTTGACTTATTTGAGATTTGAACTTAATTTGTAGACTAATTATGATGTTATAAGATGAAATGAGACTACTGCAAGCTATGTCTATGATATCTTAGCACAAATCAAGATTTTGCTTTTATAAAATTTCAATAGTTAAGAAATTAAGACAGTTAACACATGACTTTGACTTTTAAGGTTAGCAGATGCAATGTTATGACTTGAATGAGTATAATTGAGCTAAACAAGCCTAGAACTACAAGTCTCAACCACAAAGCAAGCCTCAAATACCAGTCTGCTGCATAATCCAAACACCACTTTCTTCCACTGATATGCAATTTAAATGAGCTAACTACTGATCTAGTTATTGCAAACACTAAAACTGACTCTAACCAATCCTAATTAACACTTAATCAACAAATTAAAACCACTCTAAACCACAAGTACAGATTGGGCCAATCTTGAAAATCACTTACAACTGGTCCTAGCCACAATGGCTTGAAAATCAGTCAACCAATGAACCTCTATCCTATATAAATCAACCCAATAGCCTCTAAATCAACCCAAATCCAGCACTGCATCACCCAATTCCATTTCCATTTCCAAATGATGATTCAGTTGACTTTTGTTGACCAAAATCCAAAATTACTTGAAACTTGAATGTAAGCTTACAGAAAGCTATAAGAAGCTTATATAAGCTTGTTTGAAGTGAGAAATAAGCTATTTGAAGCTTGGGTATGAGAATTTGAAATGGAATTTGCAACAGTGAACACAACAATATGAAATGGTAATGCAACTTGAATTGGTACTTGAAAATGGTTTATATTGAGAAAACAACTTAAAGTGATTACATAATAACAAAAGATTACAGCTTTTCAACTTAACTAAAACTTTTATATTAAAAACGACATTAATGAAATTTAAAAACTAAAGACTCCCCTCTTTCTTCCTTCTTCTTCTTCCTTTTATACACCAAAAGATTTCTCTCTCCATTCTGAGTGAATCCCACTTGCTTTGATAGCCATTGGATAGCTTGATATAATCTTGGCCGTTTGATCATGTTTTGGCGCCAAAATGTATATTGCTAGTTGGAGGTTGAGTGAAAGGGGTAAGAGATGCATTTAACGCTTCTTGGAGTTTGGTGGAGGTGGGGGGACATGGAAGTGTGAAAGGAAATTTGGGACGGGAGAGCAGTTCAGCAGCTAGTTGGTAGGAAGAAAGAAGGAAAAAGGGCGCGTAGGTTGTTTTGTTTGACCAGATGGTTTGACCGGGGGTAATATTAAAAGGGAAGGGGTCAAAATGGTTTGGCAGGGTCCAAGGGTTTATGATAGGGTCCAAAATGGTTTAAAGGGTTTAATAATCAAGGACTTGTGGTAATTTCTGAAAATCTGCGGACCAAGGCTGCCATATTTTCAAAGTTGCTCCAAGGGACTAAAAGTGACAAGCTCCAATAGTACAAGGACCAAACTTGACATTTTCCAATTTCCAAGGACCATTTTTGCCAATTTTTAAACTTGAAGGACCAAATTTGCAATTTCTCAAAACTTTTAATATTTTTCACCAAAGGACTAATTTTGACAAGTTATGATTTTAAAAGGACCTTTGGTGATTTTTCTTTGAAATTAAGTGCTCAAGGACTATTTCTGACAACTTTTGAAACTTGGGGGACTGAAACTGCCAATTATGCAAACTCAGCTCATTTTTCATCTGATTTTAAACATTTTGCATCTCAAACATATAAAATGCAATTTTGGAATATTTTCAGTATTTTGATGCATTTCAGCATTTTAAGTGTTTTGCGTCAGATTGACCCAAAATGATGAGTATTTACACACTCATCAATCCCCACATTCAAACTATTGCTATTCCTAGCAATCTTTTGAAAACTTAATGGGTTTGAACTTTACCAAAAGCCACTGAGTAGCCAAATGTTTTAGTCTGTGTAAGAACTATGGTACAATCGGAGCAACCATGTGATTTTGAGCAAACCACCGCCTTCCAATCTGGGATGTATTGCAGAAGCCGCTTGCTTCTGGACTAGCCAACTCTTAGATACAAATTATCGATATTATCTTTGGGTGAGCTGACACCACCATTATGGTTTTTCCATCAGCCTTTACCACAGCCATAAACTTGCGGCTAGCCAACTCTTCACTAATTAAAGATATGGTGAGCTCAATAACCATACAATTTTCTAAGAATGTGTCAGCCAACGGACAGATATCTTTACCAAGAGCCGTTTGCTCCGGATTAGCCAACTTTTGTTTATTAGACATGGCGGACTGATAACCGTAAGCTGAAAGTAAGTACAAAACACTTACTCCAAAAAAAAATTTGGCCAAAAATGGGGGAATTGGGTGGTATAATTACATGATAAAATTCGTAGAATTCCCCCCCACACTAGTTCGAAATATTTCCCTGAATATTCAAAGTACCTACTGTTATCGAAACATAGAACGTAAAAAGGAAATACCACGCCATTATTTGAAAGGATTTTTTTTTGTTACAACAATGGGCAACTCCCACACTAGGTGGTAGAAAGTAGAAAGAAGTCGAAATATGGGTGAAAACCCATACAAGATGCTACGGTTGGTTCCCAGCTAGCTGGACTCGACCCCGTATTCATTTGTTCATGGGAAGTAACGTGGGAAACCAATCTCGATCTGACTTTCGTTCACAATGTTAATAAAAACATATGAACATCAGAAAGTCTCACCACCACGAGATACAACCGCGGTATTGTTAATAGTAGAAACTATAAAGGATGATACCGGTGTCAAAGATGGTGTCCTCATTCCGAAAAGAGAAAAGAGCAACCACACTATCTGTGAAGAATGGAATAAAGATGTGCATGAGAATGCATGTCCATTCCCACAGTAAGAAGCAAATCTCCATTTTTGACATTTTTAAGCTTAAACTTGAAGCTTGTATGGTGATTGTCAAAAGAATTTCCGGTAGGGAGTGGTTGAAACGGTTCTTCAATCACCGATTTTCCAGAAAAGGATGTCCTCCTAATCAAAGTAAGTATTATCAATTCGCTGGAATTGACTCATCACTAAGAAAGGCATCTAACTTCATTCCAAAAGTTGTCATCTTCTCACCCTGAGTGAGAGAAGGAATGGAAAAGTCGGAAATAATAAGACTAGGAGATGATGGATCATTTTTGAGAAATTCTTCAATGGGAAGGATGCCCCATTGGATAAACATCATTCATCCACGATGAAAATCAAGAGTTGGTTTCATCCACAGAGTTAAACTCGATGCGATAAACCATTCCTTAGTGGGACAAGTGGTGTGCTCTT
>OU343217.1:112336606-112613748 GCA_910596185.1 Chrysanthemum makinoi
TTGAATTGTATTCTGAGAAGTTGTATATAAATATGGGTAGGTTTGAATGTTTGAAAAATATAAGTTAAAAGTGGGTATTTACAGGTGAAAAAAATGTTTTTTTAGCCGTTGCATTCTATCTATTTTATAACATTTAGATTTAAAAAAAGGAAAAACGTTAGCGCATCCACCCACGAAAGGGTGAATGGCGTCTGGACAGCGCCGATGATGGTGCACTATGACGGCGCCATTGGACAAAAATTTGCCAATGGCATGCCGTTCGTCTCCTCCACCGTGCTCACTTATCACAATCGATGTTCTTTCTTCAAATTATGTAGAAAGCTATCTCTTTTTAAAGCAGATTTGTCTACATACATGATATTACAATTGTAGTTTACGAGGACATTTTCATCCCCGCTTCGCTGAGAGACGCGTAGTTTTACATGAGAAAAATATATGTTATTCTAAAAATCTCGTTTAAATCGATTTAATTCTTACTAAATAAATTGTTTTGAACATATAAAACTGAAATACAAGAAATAAAAAATGGGATTAAGTCGTAAAATAGCAATGTATTTTTCAAATTGTCCCGTTTAGGTATGTATACTTTTTTTTGTTCCACTTAATGTAACGTACTTTCGATTCTTGTGCTACTTTGGTACGTGTACTTTTTTTTAACTTTGTTTAAGTTGTAGAATAGCAATGTACTTTCCATAAGTGTTCAATTTGGTGCGTCATCCTTGCGTGCCAAATAGAAACATATAGAAAAGTATTGTTATTTACAACTTAAACAAAGTTAAAGACTGCGATACCAAACAACACAAAACGAAATGCGTTACGTCAAAACTAAAATACTGCGTACCAAAATGGTACAAAGCTGAAAGTACGTTGCTATTGTACAACTTAATCCCTAAAAAAGTATTATTAAGTTGTTAAGCAAATACATTACTATAAGTTACTTTGAAGAAAAAAAAAGCAAAAACTTGGTAAGTTTACTTGTAATAATTAACCACAAATTACACAAAGTTTAAAGTTTTATGTAAAACTTACTAAACATGGGCAAACAATAGTATTAGATTTTAAACTTAAGGACTAACTTCGTAAAATGAGGTTACTAACATGGGCAAAAACGTACATTAAATAAATAATAAATTAAATTAATGGATACGGTTGACTTTGACAGACATTTTAGCACTGACATGTCGTCACGAAAAGTTGTAGGCGTTGTCACTAAAAGTCAACCTTAATTATTAACCAGATCTCACAACACACAAACACAGACACAAACACTCATTTTCTCCTTTAAAAGACACGAATTCTACCCCAAATTAACATCACCACCACTATTTTAACCGCCACCATCAACACCACCTTCCCCACCAACCGAAACCAGCACCCGAGACTACCACCTTCACAATAGCCGACCCAAAACCAACACCTTCGCCACCACCTAAAACATGTAGGCTTCCCCATAACCATATCCGATACTCATACCCAGCACCACATTCAAGTATGAATATATTTGTCTTTGTGTAATTATTACTTGAATTTTGTATAATTGTTGTTTGTTATAATTTGTGTTTGTGTATTGTTTAAGTTGTGTTATTTTGAGTTTTGTCACCACAAGCCACCACAGCCGTTGCCACAACCGGCCACCAATGGCTATCAAGTATGATTTGTTATTTTTATTCAATTACTTATAGTTTATGAATTTGGTTATTTTTTGTGTTTAATTATGGTGTTATTGCTCAACATAACCATAAAGCTTTTAACAACTTTTTTTTTCCTTTTTTAATTAATCAACAAATATCTTCTTCACAAGTGTATTTGTAAAACCTGAAAATCTAGAACATGAATAAAGACTAAAATACCCTTGGAATCAAAATTTATAAAATATGTAAAACACGTTTATAATCATTTAACGAAATTAAAACTTAACTTATGAATAATTAAAACTTAATTAATACGTTATGCGTGATCGATTTTATGACGAAGATTTAAGCGTCTCGCTAAAGTATTGGGCCGATTAGTTGGACCTTGTTTTCGTTATTTGGGAAACCACTTGGGCTTGTTTCTTTTTTTGCGTAGAGGCAGCCATAAGGCGTTTGTTTTGTTCGGTTGGACCCAAGAGGCGAAGCCCACCACTCTCAAAGCCTTAAACCTAAAATGTTACTAGCTATAAATACAACACATAAACACAAGATTGAAACCCTAGTTTTGTTGTTTCTTCTCTTTTTGTTCCATTCGGCCGAGAACCCTAAACCTTGGTGTCGAGACTTTTGCTTCAACAAGCTAAGGTATAAATGTTTTCGTCTTTCTTTGTTACACCTTCGTTAACCTTTATTGTATCATGTTTGTTTTAGTCTACTTGTGTTTCTTTTCCTTGTGTGGAACGTTATGAAACCAACAAACACAAACCATAATGATTGAACCTTGTAATGTTAAGAGAATGTATGTATAACGTATTATTGAATCGGATCATAGATATATATTGAGCATAAGAACCCGAACCACTTGTAATTAATTGGTAAGATATAAAACATGACAACTTGAATATGTAAAAGTACGTAGAGAGCTAGGGTTTGGTAAAACCTATTAGCCGAACCCTATATATATATATAAACCGAACCATATAAGAGTTTTTGAACGTGTGTTTAATAAGTAAAGGTCATGTAAACCTAAACCCTAGTTTGAAGGGTGACCAGACCATGTGAACCGAACTCTAGATTGGTTTTGTATCATCGTGTTTTATAAGTCAAGTGAGCTTGTAGATATGTAGCGTGAGTGCGTGGTCATATCTAGTCGAAGCTATGGTGTGTGTGTGTAAATGTGTATTTAATCCGGATAATAAGTAATTTGTGTGTCACATAAAATCATAAACGTGCATGGGAATAAAAGTTGAAGTATAACATATATATAAGTAGCATTATGGTTAAGACATGAAGGTGTTAGGTTAAGTAGCGAGTCATTAAAAGATGTAACATGAAAAGTAAATGCATTTTAATGTGATATTAAAAGAAGGAGAAAACCCTAGAACATAATGAGAGTCGATTAGGGTTTGAAGCTAAGAGTATTAATTCGTTATTTCATGTGTGAGTTATGGCGTTTAAACTATTTTCACATTTAACCCTAAACTTTAATAAATGACATAATGAACCTAATCTAAATATTAATTATAAAACACTTAAGTCTCATTTAATCATAAAATCCTAAAGTATTAAGATAATGAATACACTAAGTATAAATACCAAATGTTAAAAGATCATTTAAGCGATTATGGAATCATAAATAACATGGGCGACCGTTAATGTGTATAGGTTTGTGAAGAAGGAGTAATCCTTTGCTTTCCGTATTTACGCTTCGATCATTTCCTTTGGAATAAGGTACATATATTGACCTTTTAGGTAAAGGTTCCTTAGCGTTTTCTTTCGTTAGCTTTTCTATTAGGGTTTCCTAAGCCTTTGCTATGAACCCCATTACATTTTGTTTGGTACATTTGCTTATCGAACTCGATTTTGAATTATGAAATATCGATTTTGAACTATATGATATGAAGACTACGATTTTGAAAATATGAATAACCTTACGATAAAATATGATGCAGTATGCGATTATGACATTACGATTTGACCTAAGATAGTTTGACACGGAGCCAAATATTTCACTAGTCATGGGGGTTCCATGTCGTATCGATGATGCACTTCTTATATGACTCTAGGGCGGTAGAGTGATGTTACGCCACGTTCTGGATGGTGGAGCATATTTTGTATATGTAGGAAGGAGCGTATGGATGCATCCTAGATCACATTATCTACATTATCTGTTATATGTTATCGATGATTGATCTTTGCGTGCATGCGTCCTTCATAACTCTAGTAGGTCTCCCCTACAAATGTTGCCTTACGAGAAATGTTGCCTTACGAGAAATGTTGCCTTATGAGAATATGATTATGATCGATATTTTTGTTTACGGGCTCGTGGTAGTTAACTATAAACTTTATTTGAAATTACGTGTATACTTTGAAAATGATTATGATTTTGCTATCTTTCGTTTATTATATTTCATATTCAATATCGTTTAGTATTTGCTTTGCTTTCATATCATTTCTTTGGGCTTTTGAAGCTCGGCCGCTTTTCTTTTCTTCCACGGCAGGTATCTAAGCATTGGAAGCTGGGTTTTGCTTTGGGATGAGTGCATGAGTGGACTTACCTTAGAGATTATTTAGCTTTGATCTTATGATGCCATTTAAGACTTATTATTTCAGATATTTTGTTGGAGTTATTTTTCAGTTGGGACCTATGTATTGAAGTCGTTTTGACTTGAATTATTTCCGCATTTATGTTAAGATTTCTTTTGGATATTTATGTTTGCTTTGATATGACACCATTACTTGTGATTCCTTTACCCTTGTCGGTTCGGGGCGTTACAATTTATGGCATCGAGCCAGGTTCTGACTTGTAGTCGGGACACGTGACATATGGACCCTAGGTTTTGAGACCCTTAGAGCTTAGGCTTTGATCTGTGAGGATTGGGTAGACTTTAGGTTTCCTTCTGCGAACTTCCATTTTGTATCTCACCTTTGTTCATTTTGCTAATCGTTTGAATATCGTTCGGATGGTTCAAACTTCGTCATTACTAACGGTAAGCTGATGGAGCGATGATATTCTGACTTGGATCTGCGATTGCTAATGCGCTCAACACTCTTTTCACGGTCTTACTACACGAGGTGATGACACGAGGTGATCAACAACATTCGGAATCAAAATGGTGCTTGGGTAGTGGTGGAGGTAATTAACCCGTCGGCATTCACACTTGGCTCGAGCGTTTCGGTAAGCTCAAGCCTCTTTCGTTTAGCATCTTCTGCTACTCCCAGCGAGGCCGAGGACTGGATCACTCATATTGAGAAGCTGTTTGAAGTACCGGGTTGTGGAGATGAATTTAAGACCGTTTGTGCATTTAAATTGGAGGGTGATGCTTTGAATGGGTGGAAGGCACTCAAACAAAAGAGGAGAGATGCTTTTGCTATTACTTGTACTTGGGGTGAGTTTCGGATATCTTCTATAAATTACTTTCCACGATCGAATTGTGCGGCAAAGGTATGAGAGGATTATCAAGGAATCTACCGTTTGATCATGAGAACTCAAATGAGTACATAGTAGGTTTATGAGGCGGGTAAGTTTTGTGGGAACAAATGTGGAGATGGTAGGCGTCGGGCTAAGCACTTCAAGTGGGGATTGAAGAAGTGGGTGTTGGACCATTGCTTAACAGAGTATGAGGATGTGTCGGCTGTAATGACGCGCCTTCGTAACATGAGATCTTTCATGAGGATTCGGGTTCCAACAAGCGTAATCGCGATGGTGATCGGATTCAAGGTAGGACGCAAAGTAATGATTATAAGGGAAACTCTCGGCGTGAGTTATGATTCGAGGAGTCAAGTGGATAGGAGTTATGATCGTAGGGTCGGTCGAGAAGGAATGTGGACTCTAGCTCGAGGCGGGTCGAGGATAGCGAGAGAGCTGCGGTAAGAATGGAAATGATCGTCGGAATCAAGGTAACAATAACCAGCTACAACAAGGATCAGGTCGGCTCGAGGAGCAAATCGGTCGTGCTTCGAGGATCTTCAAAGAAAGGACGGTGAAGTTTTGCCTCCCCCACCTATCTGTACAACTTGTGGAAAGGCTCATCCGGGACCGTGTTTTAAGGCCCGGTGGATGTTTCTCTTGTGGTTCCACTACTCACAAGATCAAGGATTGCCCTAAGAGGAACGGTGATTCACGGAAACTACATCAAGCCGCCACCTACTACTTGGAGCGTGTTTATGCTACTACCGGAATCAAGCGGGCGCACTTCGATACCATTACGGGCACTCTTTTCATTGATGATTATTCTGTCTTCGCTTTATTTGATACCGGTGCCACACACTCCATTATATCCGTCACATTTGCTAAGAAACTTAATATGAAGCCCAAACCACTAACAAATCACTTATCGATTTCTACGCCTATGAAAAACCACATGATAATTGATCATAAATACGTTAAGTGCCCTCTTCGTTTTGATGATCGTATTAAACTTTTGCAAATCTGTATCTTCTCGATATGGTCGACTTTGATATCATTCTAGGCATGGATTGGTTGGCTTATCATAGAGCTTCAATTGATTGCTATGCTAGAACGGTGATCTTTGGAGACGTAAAACATCCCGAATTTGTTTATTATGGTTCTTAACCTCTCAAATCTGTTAAGTTCATTTCGCTATGAAGGCGCGGACCATGATTGCTCATGGGTGCCAAGGTTTTGGCATCCGCATGTTAGGACACATCTTTGGAGAGTCCTAACATTGAAAACCTTCATTGTTTTGCGAATTCACCCACGCTTTTCAGATGAACTTCCCGGTATTCCCCAGGCTAGATAAGTTGAGTTTAGAATTGAGTTAATTCCTCTTGAACCGATTTGAAGGCTCCGTATCGTATGGCACCTGTGGAACTGAAGGAGTTGAAGGAGCATTTGCAAGAGATGATAGAAAATGGATTTATTCGACCAGGTGTTTCTCCATGGGGTGGTTCTTTGTTTGTGAAGAAGAAGTATGGAAGTATGCGTCTATGTATCGACTACCGTGAACTCAACCGTATTACTATTCGTAATCCGTATCCTCCGCCGTATTGATGATTTGTTTGACCAACCGCAAGGAGCGAAGTTCTTTTCTAAGATTGATCTGAGATCACGGTTATCATCGCCTACGTGTGAGGGAGCAAGATGTTCCTAAGACCGCTTTCGTACCGGATATGGTCATTATGAATTCCTCGTTATGCCTTTCGGTTTGACAAATGCGCCTACTGTGTTTATGGACCTAATGAATCGTGTTTTCCATGAGTTCCTCGACAAGTTTGTTATCGTTTTCATCGACGACATTTTGGTTTACTCCAAGTCTGAAGAAGAGCATGAACAACATCTCCGGATAGTTTTGGAGATTCTGAGGAAGAAGAAGTTGTATGCCAAATTTTCGAAGTGCGAGTTTTGGTTAAAACAAGTCGCGTTCCTTGGTCATATTGTATCTGCTGATGGTATCACCATGGATCCTTCTAAGGTTGAGGCTATCACTAAGTGGCCAAGACCTATGACTGACTGGCGAGGTTAGGAGTTTTCTAGGACTTCTTTGGTTACTACCGACGTGTTGTTGAAGGTTTCTCTCGTTTAGCTTTGCCCCTAACCCAACTGATGAGAAAAGGAGGAAAGTTTGTATGGACGGATGAACGAGGAAGAGTTTTGAGGAGTTGAAACGGAGATTGGTGTCAGCTCCTATTTTGACTCTTCCATCTGGTTCTGGAGGATTTCAAATTTATAGTAATGCATCTAAGAAAGGATTAGGCTGTGTTTTGATGCAACATGGAAAGGTGATAGCTTACGCTTCAAGACAAGCTGAAACCGTATGAGGAGAATTACCCAACTCATGACCTTGAGTTAGCTACTTTGTGGTGTTCAGCATGAAGATCTGGAGACATTACTTGTATGGAGAGACGTGTGATATTTTCATCGACCATAAGAGTCTCAAGTATATTTTCACTCAGAAAGAACTTAACATGAGACAAAGAAGATGGTTAGAACTTCTTAAGGATTATGATACCAACATTCGCATACCATCCCTAAGGCTAACGTAGTTGCTGACGACTTAGCCAAATCGCATTCTTGCAAGTATTAAGATTGAACCTAGGATTATTCGTGACTTAGAACGTTTGGATGTTGAGTTGTGTGTACGAGGTTTTGATGGATATTGGGCTAGTATGAAGGTGGAGTCGAACCTTATACTGCAAATTAAGGAAGCTCGAAAGATAGCGGTGAAATGTGGCCGCCGTAGCGCAAAATGTTGAAGAAGGTAAGCTGACGGAGTTTAAGGTTGATAATGACGGAATTGTATGGTATGAAGATAGGCTCTGTGTTCCCAATGATTCGGTACTTTCGCCGAGAAAGTTATGTGAAGAAGCTCATAGTTCTCCTATCACTATCCATCCTGGTTCTACCGAGATGTATAGGGATTTGAAACAATATTTCGGTGGAATGGTATGAAGCAAGATGTGGCGACGTTTGTGTCGAAGTGTATGATTTGTCAGCAGGTTAAGATTGAACACCAAAGGGCTAGTGGACGTTTATTTGCAACCATTGGATATTCCGACATGGAAGTGGGATAAGATATCTATGGATTTTGTGATTGGACTACCTCTTTTCGGAAGAAGCATGATGCGATTTGGGTAGTTGTTGATCGATTAACCAAATCTGCTCATTTCTTACCAATTAGAAAGGATTATGGTATTGGTAGATTGGCGGAATTTTTTGAAGAGATAGTTAGACTTCATGGTACTCCGGCATCTATTGTGTCCGAGCAGATCCGCGTTTACTTCCGCTTCGAAAGGTTTGCAAAAGCTTGGGGTACTTCGACTTAATTTTAGTAACGGCATTTCATCCTCAAACAGATGGTGGTCACGAGGGACTATTCGGACCTTAGAGGACATGCTAAGGGCTTGTGCTTTAGAATGGACTGGCATTTGGGATGAATATTTATGTTTAGTAGAGTTTGCATACAACAACAGTTGGCATGCTAGCATTAAGGCAGCACCGTTTGAACTTCTTTATGGAAGGAAATGTAGATCACCTACTTGTTGGGATGAAGTAGGTGAACGTTTAATTGAAGGTCCGGAAATGATTGAGATCAGTAATGAGAAACTAGCTGTTGCTAGAGAAAAGCTGAAGGAGGCTAGGTCTCGTCAGAAAAGTTATGCAGACAAGCATCGTCGTGATTTAGAATTTCGGGTTGGAGATCCTGTATATTTGAAAGTCTCGCCGTTTAAAGGTGTGAAACGTTTTGGAATCAAGGGCAAGCTCAGTCCTCGATTCATCGGTTCGTTTGAAATTTTGGAGCGTATAGGAGAAGTTTCGTATCGGTTAGCACTTCCGGTTATCGATGTTCATGATGTCTTCCATGTATCTCTCCTAAGGGGATAAAACTATCATCCGTTACACGTTGCTTCTTATCCGTTTGATCAAATTCAGTCCGATATGTCTTTATCGGAAGAACCGGAAGCTATTTTAGAAAGGCAAGAAAGAGTCATGAGAAATAAAGTCATTCCGTTCGTTAAGATTCTTTGGAAAAATCACCCGAGCGTGAGGCTACCCGGGAGACCGAAGAGTCGATCTTGAGCTAGTTATCCTCATTTCTTTGAATAGTTTGGTATGTTCTCATTTCGTTTTCGTTTGTTTCATTTCAATTTTCGAGGGCCAAAATTTTTTTTAGAGGGAAGAGTTGTAAAACCTGAAAATCTAGAACATGAATAAAGACTAAAATACCCTTGGAATCAAAATTTATAAAATATGTAAAACACGTTTATAATCATTTAACGAAATTAAAACTTAACTTATGAATAATTAAAACTTAATTAATACGTGTACGTGATCGATTTTGTACGACGAAGATTTAAACGTCTCGCTAAAGTATTGGGCCGATTAGTTGGACCTTGTTTTCGTTATTTGGGAAACCACTTGGGCTTGTTTCTTTTTGCCAAGCCGAGAGCCAAGAAGCCATGGGGGCGTTTGTTTTGTTTCGGTTGGACCCAAGAGGCCGAAGCCCACACCACTCTCAAAGCCTTAAACCTAAAATGTTACTAGCTATAAATACAACACATAAACACAAGATTGAAACCCTAGTTTTGTTGCTTCTTCTCTTTTTGTTCCATTCGGCCGAGAACCCTAAACCTTGGTGTCGAGACTTTTGCTTCAACAAGCTAAGGTATAAATGTTTTCTCGTCTTTCTTTCGTTACACTTTACGTTAACCTTTATTGTATCATGTTTGTTTTAGTTTACTTGTGTTTCTTTTCCTTGTGTCGAGCCGTATGAAACCAACAAACACAAACCATAATGAATTGAACCTTGTAATGTTAAGAGAACATGTATGTAATACGTATTATTGAATCGGATCATAGATATATGTTGAGCATAAGAACCGAACCACTTGTAATTAATTCTGCCAAGATATAAACATGACAACTTGAATATGTAAAGTACGTAGAGAGCTAGGGTTTTAAAAAACCTATTAGCCGAACCCTATATATATAAACCGAACCATATAAGAGTTTTTGAACGTGTGTTTAATAAGTAAAGGTCAGGTAAACCTAAACCCTAGTTTGAAGGGTGAACTAGAACCATGTGAACCGAACTCTAGATTGGTTTTGTGTATCATGTGTGTGTTTTATAAGTCAAGTGAGCTTGTAGATATGTAAACGTAGTACGTGGTCATATCTAGTCGAAGCTATGGTGTGTGTGTGTAAATGTGTATTTAATCCGGATAATAAGTAATTTGTGTGTCACATAAAATCATAAACGTGCATGGGAATAAAAGTTGAAGTATAACATATATATAAGTAACGTATGGTTAAGACATGAAGGTGTTAGGTTAAGTAACGAGTCATTAAAAGACGTAACATGAAAAGTAAATGCATTTTAATGTGGTATTAAAAGAAGGAGAAAACCCTAGAACATAATGAGAGTCGATTAGGGTTTGAAGCTAAGAGTATTAATTCGTTATTTCATGTGTGAGTTATGACGTTTAAACTATTTTCACATTTAACCCTAAACTTTAATAAATGACATAATGAACCCTAATCTACGATATTAATTATAAAACACTTAAGTCTCATTTAATCATAAAATCCTAAAGTATTAAGATCATGAATACACTAAGTATAAATACCAAATGTTAAAAGATCATTTTGACGATTATGGAATCATAAATAACATGGACGACCGTTAATGTGTATAGGTTCCGTGAAGAAGGAGTAATCCTTTGCTTTCCGTATTTACGCTTGATCATTTGCTTTGGAATAAGGTACGATATTGACCTTTTGAAGAAGGTTCCTTTTAACGTTTTTCTTTAGTTAGCTTTTCTATTAGGGTTTCGTAAGCCTTTGCTATGAACCCATTCGTTTTGTTTGAGTATTGCTTATCTCAACTCGATTTTTGAATTATGAAATATCGATTTTGAACTATATGATATGAAGACTCGATTTTGAAAATATGAATAACCTTCGATAAAATATGATCTGTGGTCGTTATGACATTCGATTTGACCTAAGATAGTTTGAAACCCGAGCCAAATATTTCACTAGTCATGGGGTTCCATGTCCGTATCGATGATGCACCGATATGACTCTAGGGCAAGAGTGATGTTCTCACACGCTTCTGGATGGTGGAGCATATTTTGTATATGTAGGAAGGGACGTATGGATGCATCCTAGATCTGTTATCATTATACATTTATATGTTATCGATGATTGATGCTTTGCGTGCATGCACGCCCTTCATAACTCGTAGGTCTCCCTACAAATGTTGCCTTACGAGAAATGTTGCCTTACGAGAAATGTTACCTTATGAGAATATGATTATGATCGATATTTGTTTTACGGGCTCGTGGTAGTTAACTATAAACTTTATTTGAAATTCTGATTTATAATTTGAAAATGATTATGATTTGCTATCTTTCGTTTATTATATTTCATATTCGATATCGTTTAGTATTAGCTTTGCTTTCATATCTGCTCACCTGGGCTTTTTGAAGCTCACCGCACTTTTCTTTTCTTCATGGCGGTATCTAAGCATTGGAAGCTGGGTTTTGCTTTGGGATGAGTGCATGAGTGGACTTACCTTAGAGATTATTTAGCTTTGATCTTATGATGCCATTTAAGACCGATTATTCGGATATTTTGTTGGAGTTTATTTTCCGCTGGGACCTATGTATTGAAGTCGTTTTGACTTGAATTATTCCGCATTTATGTTAAGATTTCTTTTGGATATTTATGTTTGCTTTGATATGACACCATTACTTGTGATTCCTTTACCCTTGTCGGGTCGGGGCGTTACAGTATTATCCCTTTCCCAAATGTATTGTCCCCTTCCCCAAGTGTATCATTCCTCTCCCCAAATGTTTGCTCCTAGCTCTAATCATTGCACACCTAAACATTTGTTCCCAGACCTAGCTTGAACATAGGTGATGATAATAGTGGTGGTGGTGGTGATGGTGGTGATTACGATGATGAGTAGGGATTGAGTTTGTTATGGTATTTGTATGGACATCGTTTTTTTACTTGTGTGCACATATTAGTAGTAGCACGTATTGTTATTTTCGAAAATTATGACTTCGTATGATTGTTTCGGAAAGGATAAATAGAGGAATGAATTTGAATAAGTTTGTATCATTGTTTTAAGTAATTTTTCAAGTTGAGTTTTGGTAGATTTTTTCTTAAAGAAATATGAAAATGTTGTAGTTTCTGCAGTTTTTTATTTGCAGACCACTTTTAGCGACGACACGCATCGTCGTTAAAATGAATATCACTTATATGGCCTGGAATTTTAACGGCAACATGTATCGTCGCTAAAAATGTAGACCCCAACATAAACCGTTTTTTATTGTAAAAGTTTATATTTTATATACTTATATAATTAATTAATAATTTGAAGTACTGTAGAGTTTAGTCTTGTCGGACATGATGGTAGTTATATCAGATGGTTTTGTTTGTTGTTGTATTGTTGTTTTGTATTTGATATGGGATATGCTCGAAGTGGGTGTATGTTATTTTCTCATGATGTACAATGGTTGGAAGATTAATATAGGGAGATGATTTGTACACTCTAAAAAAATGATTGGGACACTCAAATTATGAGTGTTTGGGCATTTATACCCTTTCAAGATAAACATAACTACAAATAATGTGATGGTATAATTGTTCAAACGCTCATAATTTGAGTGCGCCAATCATTTTTTAGAGTGTACAAATCACCTCCCATTAATATAACTCACAGTTTGCATTAAAAAATTAATTAATTAATAATTTAAATATTTGCTCCCTTGAACTTTTTATCTTTGATTGAAAATTTATGTGGGCCTCACGTTTCCTTGTTAAAGGCATTTGACTTTTGTCGTCAAAAGTTTAAAAGGCGACTCTACAGCGACGACATGCCGTCGCCAAAACCTTCAG
Source organism: Chrysanthemum makinoi (assembly GCA_910596185.1). Lineage (NCBI taxonomy): Eukaryota > Viridiplantae > Streptophyta > Magnoliopsida > Asterales > Asteraceae > Chrysanthemum > Chrysanthemum makinoi. The sequence goes on from OU343217.1 coordinate 112,349,606, forward strand.
TGACGGCTTATTCCACCTTTAGAGACGACTTTGTTCGTCTCCAAGACATCAAAGGCTGTAGTGTATGAAACATTTTTCATAATACAATTTTCACTATTATTGGTATGCAATTTAGTTGATGCAAAATCTATCCTATGTAATATGTAATGCCGCTATATAGGTTAATAGTGTTGCTTAAGTAAATAATTTTATCAAAACTCCACCAAATGAGAACTTTATCCTTAGTTAAGAAAGTTTATAGTTTTGTAACCGTGGTACCACCATCTTTCAGACAAAAATGTATTGTTTAGGTCTACTGCAAAATGCGTGATGAAATCCTTGTTAATTCACATTTTAGGTCTTTAAAATTTAATATAGTTTAAGAACATGTCCTATTTTTAGACTCAACAAACCTGTTTGAAATAATTATCGAATGAGGACTATATATGTAACCGCAATCATTATGAAAGTATTTTCAAGTATGATAAGAAACAAACTCAAAACACCAATTGTAATAGCATTTCTATTCATTTTCAAGTATGATAAGAAACAAACTCAAAACACCAATTGTAATAGCATTTCTATTCAGATGACAAGATCTTGCTCATAATGAGTTAAAAGCTAGATATAGTATATCGTAGGAAATTTATATATTTTCAGGTTGGCCTTTTGTATGGGTAGCCTATACATGACATATATGGACATTGTATTATAAGTATAATTATTTAATAGTAGTAACTTTAGCATATCGCTATCCTACGTTAACATATCCGAATATATTCGTAAATTAATATGGAACAGTATGTTCTACTTTTAGTTTTGGATGATTGTTTTCGAATATTTTGTGCAATAATAATAAATAATTGGTGGTCCTTATGTTTCTCTTTCTGACATTGTTCTTATCATAACTTCTAACCCAATAATAAATGCAGTTAAGATGTGAAGCAATTTGCTCTCAAATGTGACCCCAAGTAGTCCTAGTCCATATATGTAGCACCTACAGCCAAAAGGCAGCTGTTACCATTTCTTATTCCATATGATCATACACCACAAATTCTAAACCTAATACATTTAGTTTTTTCCGACTCTCTTTGCATTGTTGGTTTGAACTGCACAAATTTTGAAGTATGAATCAGTGTGTACCGAGCTGGGATGTTGATCATGAGAATAACTCTCGCAATAATTCGAATCCTGCTCGAAACAAAGCCTCCTTACCTCCTTCCAATTCCATTTCCTTAACTCTTGATGTTCCAACGTACGTAGTTCGTTATTTTTCTCTTGCACATGACCTTCTGTATCAGTGTTATGGATATATATGCATTTTATCGTTTTTGAGTTATCGTAAGTTAATTTTATTTTTTTTCCTTTGGATGATATCAATTCTAATGTTGAGAACTCCTTTTTGTGTTACGGTGATTCGAAACATATGTTACTTGTGAATTGAAAATAAGATATTTAAATTCCTAAGTACAATTACATTTACATGCATGCTATGATTTAATTAATCCGAATATAGTTGCACTTTTTAGCATTTAATATTAAAAGACTAGTTTAATTATATACTGCAGAATAGTTTAGACTTTTGTCTTTACTTTTTGTTAGAGTTGACTAATACCATATCATGTTAATGATCGTTTTGTTATAATGTAATTAAGCACTTTTCAACCAAAGAATCTCAGTTTAAATGTATTTTTTGTAACTTTTAATACGACCAAAACACTAGAAACGAAAGAATTTTGGTAGGTTTCCTTATCACTGTTTTCTAAATCTTGTTCTTGCAGACTAGATTATGAAGTAGCGGAATTAACATGGAAAAACGGACAATTGGCCATGCACGGTTTAGGGCCACCGCGTGTGGTTAACAAACCCCATGCCAACACCGCTAATCTCACCAAATACACTTGGGACAAGCCACACGCGGCCGAGACTCTGGAGGCCATTGTCAACCAAGCCACCCTCCAACCAAAACAAAAATCTCATATCAATATTTACTCTGACGACCTTGTCCCATGGCTAGACCACCATCACAGTTCTGGTGTCACAGCTGGTACTATAAGTGCCTCTGGCACAGTGACAATGGACGCGTTGGTCCCCAGCTCTAATACACAACCCCACGCGCTAATGTCTGGTACAAATGGTGTCCCAACAAATTGTTCTACCCGCGTGGGGTCATGTAATGGTGACCAGTCGTGGTATGGGGACCACATGACGGCCCAAGGTGGCGCAGCCACACATGAGTGGAGCAGTTGTAGGGACCACAGTGGGAGTGGCAGTGCGACTTTTGGAATGGAAAGTAGCCGACAGCTGACTGCTGAAACATGTGAGAGGGAATTGGGTCTGAAAGGGTTCACCTCTACTTCCACGGGATCTCCGGAAAATACTGTTTCTGGTAAACAACAGTCCACTAAATCGACATCTCCTGACGAACATGATTCTGTTTGTCATAGTAGACCTCAGGTATACCATTAAGTTTTACATTTTCATATAGAAATCTATAAAAAAAAAAGTAAAAAGTTCATGCTCAAGTAGTCAAGTCTTATTATAAGAGATTTGTAGACTCTAATTCTGTGACTAAATATTTGCATGCTATAACAATATGTGTATATTGCTTGCTTTTGTTTGATTATTATATGATATAATTGGTTATTAAGAAGAATGAAGTGGATGAAAAGAAGAAAGGAAAAGGAAAATCATCGATCTCGACTAAGAGAAGTAGAGCGGCTGCAGTCCACAATCAATCTGAGCGGGTACATTTGTTACATGAATTTTGAGGGTCAAATTGCTTTAATAGGAATTGTTTTATCAATCAAATGATGTTGTCTAACGAAACATAGTGTTGATGAATCAAATATGTAGAAACGAAGAGACAAGATCAATCAGAAGATGAAAACGTTACAAAAACTCGTTCCAAATGCTAATAAGGTATAAAACTAGAGTTGATAATTTCTTGATTATACCATACTAGTTGGACGTGATAGTATTTTGTTACTACTTTTGTGTTCAAATATGCATTTTTATGTCTGGACGAGCATAAAAAACGTTATAATATTATATCTACGTTTCAGACAGACAAAGCCTCGATGCTTGATGAAGTGATCGAATACCTCAAACAATTACAAGGACAAATTAATATGATTAATAGAATGAACATGTCACCTATGATGATGCCATTAGCTATGCAACAACAACAACTTCAAATGGCCATGATGAACCCCATGGGTTTGGGAATGGGTATGGGGATGGGAATGGGGATGCCAGGAATCATGGACTTGAATTCCATCAGCGGCAATCGCCCCAACATCCCTGGGATGCCGCCAGTCTTCCACCCTTCCAACTTTATGCAGCCGACAATGGCTTCATGGGATATGAACACCACATGCGATCAAGTTCCGAACCATAATGATCCAATGGCTGCATTTCTTGCATGCCAATCACAGGTTAATTATTAGCCAAACAAATTTGTTATATGAATAGTTTCTTAGTTTCTTGTATTGCAAGTTTGCATGCAAATTGTGTGTTGATGAATTGAATAATATTGTCTATGCTTTCAGCCAATGACGATGGAAGGTTATAGTCGAATGGCTGCAATGTTTCAGCAGATGCAAAATCAACCTACCTACCCTGGTCTCAAGAATTGAAGGCAGTAATTTACTAATTTTTCCTTTTTTATTTGGTTACAGTTGGCCTATATATTGGGTGATTTCCCTTATTTGGAATATAAGTTCATTTTAGGTTAATGAAACGTACGTGTGTATAATTGTAGATTTTGAATATATATTCTAGAGGTAATAACTCATTTTACTCCAACGTATACGTACGTCTGAATATATTTTGATTTTGTTTACTCTATTAATAAGATTCAATAAATTAAACTTACAGAGAGACAAAGAGTATATATCACAGTGATCGATCTTTGTTTAATTAGAACAACTTAATTTTTAACTTCGTGCATACTCAGTTAATTTAAACATTTAAAGTTTGGTGCGATTGGACTCTCATTGCGGTACCAACTAGAAATTGTACGGTTTTCCCGGTAAGGTGTGAATTAAACTTTTTTTATATTTACAACAAAAAGTTAAAGAAAAATTCAATTGAAATATTGATCAATATATCGGTTCTTATAGTAAGACTTTGATTGTCACGAATTATGTTTTCTAATTTTTGTAAATGCATATTACTTTTGAGTTATGTCAGGTAAATAAAGGGTAATTATTTGTAAATGTATATCGCTATATTTTTTAATTTTGTGTAGTGTAGTAAAAAAATTTCTTTTTGGTTTATCTTACTTTTGAGTTTGGTCTTTTTGGCAACGTTTTAAAACATGGGTTGACCTGGTCAGTTTAACCTCTTGAATCGAGAATCGATTTGAAAATCAGGCCGGATGTGATCGAGTTTTTGCTTGTTTAAGATCCGGATTAAACCACTAGTTTTTCGTTGACCCTGATTGACCCAGTTTGATAAACCCAACCGGGTCATGATTTTTATAAAACTAATACTTATAAAAGATATCTTACTAATAAGAAGAAATATCACAAAACCTTTTTCTTTCGCATCGACCTTTCTAAGTATAATTTACAAGTAAAAACGGTGAAGGCTAATATTAGTTAAAATTTTATAAAATAATAAATTAAAGTTATAAGCTATCTTAAAAACACCAACTAATATAGTTTTAATAGATTGTTATAACTTAGAATTATAAGTTGATGTTTTTGCAAATCTTTGCTATATTATTACAAATATAACACTTAAAAACAAAGTTTATCGGTAGAGTCTCAATCTTTGTAATCGATTCAATCAAATGTAGGAATAAAGTCGAATATATCATAGGATTGTGCAACACTGGTGTGTAGTTAATTAGTTATGGTCCGTTAGAGTTGTAATTTATAAATATCGATCAATAATAAAGTTACATCAACGAGGTTTTCATTGTCTAACATGGTATCAGAGCAGGTCGATCAGACCTAGATGGCTATGTTAACCTGCCGTTTCTATGTCACCCGGTCAAACCCTAACCCACATCACCATCTCTAAACCTAGTCCTTCTACAAACATAATCCGCTTCTATAATTCAAGAAAAAGAAAGAAAAATAAATAAATAATAATAATACACATACTTTCTCTCTCATCATCATCACTTGATTTCTTGAGAGAGAAACGAAACAAAACATGGATTCATTATCATCAGATGAGAGGAAGTTGTTCATCGGAGGGATATCGTGAGACGACACCACGGAGGATCTATCCCTCTTTATTTTAGTTCTACCCAAGCTAATAAAGAAAGGGAGAAAAGGGACATCAGTAATCTTCATCATCCGCAACAGTTTCAAAAAATAAATAAATAAATAAATAAAAGTTTAGTTGTCTTATTGTTTTTTTTTGTTAGTCGATTGTTCGTACGGCTTTATAATCAGTTGACTAAAGTTGACCGTTGGTACCAGTCTATAAAGTCGATTGTTGGTACGGTTTTTTTACCAGTTGACTTAGCCGAGTGTTGCTACCAGTCGACTAAATTCGACCGTTGGTATGATTTTGTTACGAGTCGACTAAAGTTATGCTTTTATATGTTAATGTGTTGTTTTTCTTTTTTAGTTTACTACTCCAGTTCGAGCTTTCGCGATTTCACTGCTCGGACTGTGAGGGAGTATTAGATGAAAATATGGCCCAAGCCCAGTGTGAAGTTAAGGTCCATTAGAGTTATAATTTATAAATATCGATCAATAATAAAGTTACACTTATGAGGATTTATTCATTATCTAACAAAGAGTATGCAAATGGAACGGTAAAATACACTGAAATGACGAAACTTAAAAGTAAGATACAACATATAAAAATACGCTACATGAGAATAAAATAAAAAGTGGAAAGTAAAGTATATTTTTAAAAAATTAACCCATAGTTGTGAACTTGTGATAGACCTTTAGATCGATAGAATGCGATAAGTGTGATATGTTTTAAAATGGGTCAAATTTTATATTTTTCTAAAAGTAAAATGACATTTTTTTCAAAGATGTCGTAAAATCATTGTAAATTTGTATTGTTCACTTGTAAAACAGGTAAATTTTTAAATTTATATTAGGTAAATGTAATTATTCTTTTTAAGGTTTCTCAAAACATTAAACATTCGACGACCGCTAACACCACTTTATGAATAACAATAAAAGCTAACAATTGTAGATAAAATAAAAAACGATAAGAACTAGCATCACCTCACCTATATTGATAAAGGAGAAAGGATAGAAAACCTCTCCATTGTCGGCTAGGACTTTTAGGCTCTAAAACTGACCGAGCAAAGAACCCACCATTCGACATCTTCCTTGCCTTTCAAGACAAGCTTAAACCATTTGCTCTAGTTTAAATTTAATATAATTATATTAAGCAAATCACCCCCTAATCTATGTTGGACAATTACGACAACAAAAGTGAAGTTCGATCACGGAACATTAGATCATAAATTTGTATCGAGCACTGGCAGCAATTAAATGAACACGAGAGACCCGAACAAAAAGAAGCCGACTAAACTAAGATAACAGACGAAAAATACACTCTTAAACGTTTTCTTTATTTACTAAATTTCTAATGTTAAAATTATACAAACAAGCATTTGATAGCTTCTCTAGTTTAGCTTGTTACATATTAGTACCCCATGATATAATGTATTACATAATGCATAAGCATAAGCATAAGCAATATCATTGTTATTGGCACTATTAGAAAACATATACTGTAATAACCGAACAAGAGGAAAAACATATAGAATCGTTATTGCCTTATTGGACAAGAATTATTGAACATATATAGTAAATGATAATGAGTAACGTACCAAACACTCCAGAATCGCTAAACGCAGAGAGTGTAGATTGTTAACAAACGTAAGTGTAAAAAAAACAATATTTGCAGATAAATGTCGAGTTCTCATTTTGTTCAAGGGCTCACTTTGAGCTGGGTTGGTGGTCTTTGCATTTGAAATTCTCCTTGGCACTAATTACATATATATCGTCATTAGAAATAGAGTTTGCTTTCACGTTTGATCCTTCTCATGCCCTCAAGTAAATAATTAATTTTACTTTAGTCTCTTTACATATAAAAGCTAGCAAACAATGTAAATAGAAATACATACATGTGATTGACTAGCTAGTATTTGCAGATTAAAGACCATGCAATGCGGTAATTTTTAATTAGCAAACGACGACTTTATTTATCTATCTACCTTACTATAAAAACTATTGGCTTTATGTACCATGTATTTCGTTGTCATTCGTTGTTCTACAGATTTATAAGATATAAATAGACATATGCAACGTGTAGTGTTTTGTACTACATATAATTGGAAGTTTGGAACCAATGCCATCTACTTGGTGCATATATCGACCATATGTTTTTTGAGGGGTGTGACTTCACTTCAATCCAATCATTCAAATCATTTTCATGTTCATACGTCAATTCATATAAAATAAAAGTAATATACTTTCAAACCAAAAATATCTATGTACGGCTTAATCAAATGTATTATTAAAGTTATAATTGATGTATTATTGTTATTGTAAACATACGAGGAACTTTAAAACGCATGTTGCGCCAGCTTTCTAAAATCTTCATTTAGCAATGCCTCTTTAAACATACACTTTTAGTGGATAAATTTTTGTCAATTTGTTTAATTACGGGGACTCGAGGAGCCAAAATAATCAAAATTTTAAGACATAGACTTGTAATGAATAGAGATAATTATATGAATGGGCATTTACATATATATTCTTGCAAAATTCAAAAATTACATATATATTCTTTTCATGCATTAAAAGCATTGTATTTTATGCATCAAAAACTAGTAAAAATGATATATATGTAATTTTTGAAATTTACAAGGATATACATGAAATTATGCCTTATATGAAAATGTAGTCAACTTGTCACTTTTTCTTTAGTTGGAGGAACTATAGGATGCCTATTATATATTTGATAATTGAGCACTAAGAGCATGCACAATCATAACATTATAACACCAATAACACCGTCCACGTCAGCGCCACATCAGCTTTAACATTTAACATTAACATCCCCAAAAAACACCCACAACCATAACATCCCAATAACATCAATAACATTTCATATTTTCAATTTCAACCCCTAAACTAAAACAAACACTTCATTTATTAAAACACATATCACATATAACATTTAAACACCAAGTACATTAAACGTTAAACACGAATTACATTAAAAATTAAAGATACAACGCATACTGACGAAAATAAAACTACTAAAACTTAAAAAAACGAATCATCTGAGTCCCAACCCTCAGAACTGGTTGCCGGATAATTAAACTACCCATTCATGTATTGACGCTCCATTATGTCGAAGAAGTTGTCTTGGAGGTACTGAGCTTCCCGTGCTTCTTGCTCACGGCGAGCAGCCTCTTCACGTGCCTGCTCTTCTATAATCTCCCTAACGTTTTCTTCATCTTGTTCTAGTTGGGAGGAAGCTCACTTAACCCGGGGTGGTTTTGAAAATTCACATGTGACATTCACGGTGGAGTTGGAACAATTGGGAGCTACGGGATGTTTTCAAAACCCACCGGAAAGACATTTTCCGGTGTTGTTGAGTAAACTTCAGGTTCTGGTAGAGTTGGAAAGCTGGTTTCCGGCAACTTTTCTGGACTTGGGAATTGCTGAGAAAAATCTTTGCGAGACATTTTTTGTGGTAGAGTTGTGTGTGTAACTTGTGTGTGTTGTGTGTTCTAAACAACTCTGGTAGAGTTGTATATATAGGCAGAGTTGATTTTGAAATTGAATAAATCCCGCTCATATTTGATTTTTAAATTTCAAATCTGAATTTGAATTTATCCCGCCCAGAATTGACCAGTATAATTTAAATTTGAATTTGAATAGGTTGAGGGGGTGTAAGTGAAAATTTATTTGAAATGGTTTAGGGGGTGAAATGAATTTTTTTTAAACAATAACGCGCGTTAGCCCTGTAACGCTCAGGGACTAACGGTGTGAATATGGTGCACTTCTAAGGGCATAACGCAATAACGGGCGTTGTTTGGGGGTTTAACGTCGTTAGGGCGTTAACATTGAATATGCTCTAAGTCTTTGGATGATTAGTTGCATTCAAAAGGTTCGCGGACAACAAAAACATAACACTCTTGTCAGAACAAAATAGAACCGCTGGTCTTTATGGCCAAGACCGCGGATCTTTTTGATAAAATCGCCGAACTTGGACTTCTCACCTATAAAACTTTCACGTAACTGCCGGTATTTGTAGTCAAACCGCCGCTTTTCTTGAAAAATTTGTTTACAGAATGCATACAACTTGCTTAATTGTTCACATATGATATGTTTATGCTTTCTAACCACTAATCATACTTCTTTGTGATTACTTGAATAGAATATGTCAGGAGAAGGAAGCTCTTGAATTGTGAAAAGGACAGGAGGGGCTTTAAATGATCCTAAGCCAAAAAGGAAACCATAGGAACACCCTAATCTACTGTGGACCGGAGTAGAAAAAACTAAAAATCGGGTTCTCAATAGTATGTTGGAAAAACAATGCGAAAGAGAGATACACATCCAAAAATTGTAGACTGGAGAATCATCAAGAATTTAGGATGTTTTGAGCTATTGGAAGACATGCTATTGGTCAGAATGGTATTCAGGGGAAAATTCTAACATCTACAATGTGGAAGAGGGCTTTGGAGATCAGAGAGCCAACATATAAAGGGGATTGATACTCACACCATTTATTTTGATGCACACACCATAATATGACATTATTAATGCACATGTTACAACATGCTATATGCATACTTATGGTGTGTGCATCAATAAAAATAGTGTGAGTATCAATCCCCATATAAAGAGTGATGTTTAGAATTTTTTAGCAGTTTAAAAGTAAAAAAAAGAGATTAGAAATGAAGGGATTGAGACTGACTCATTTCTCAGCTTTAGGCTAGGAGGTGATGAGAGGTCAGTGACATTGATGCAATTTAGAATTTTGCTTGGGCAAATAATTGAGGAGGAAGCTTGCAATGATAAACTAAAATATCTGATCATGCATGGTGAAAGAAGTAAAATAGATTTCAGTGCAAGTGAATATTGGATGGAGATCAGTTGAGAAGATAAGAGGATTTATGGGAGGAAAAGAGTTTCTTTAATCAAAAGACCATTATCACAGGTGTTGGATAAGATTCTAGTGCAATTTGTCTTGCATAGATCATATTATGAAGAGTTTGTTTTGGAAGATTATTTGTGGGTTCTACATGCTTTTGATAAGAAACATCCACTGAGGCACCTGAATGTAATTTGGATTATTGCACAACACCTTGGAGCCAGGGCTGCAGCAAAGGGTGACACATACATCTGTTGTGGTCACATTATCACCAGGATTGCTAAAAACATGGGATTGTTCAATGAAGAGGAGATGTTGTTATTTGGAGATCTAGTGACCCCCAAGCCTGTAGACATGAAGAGCTTTTGGAGGATTAGAGAGAAAGAAACTGGAAACCTAAAAGAGTTACCAGAGGTCTTCGAGGTGGAACCCCTGAATGAATGGTGAAAAACAACAACAGGAACAGTAGTCCCAGTGATCACCGCCGTACTTATCAGGGAAGTACGGCGAGTTTTATGTGTTTGTGTTGGTATGACCACTGCTGGTCATTGTTAAAAAAAATTTAAACAATACTTTGTTTAAATTTATTTGGGTATGTAATATTGGTACCTTTGTTGGTACCAAAACAATTTGAACACTTGCACCATCATCACCAAAATAATTATCACTATTATAACTATAATGCTAACATGTGATGTGCAAGGTTGCACATCACGATTTTATGATAACTTGTGTTGCATAATGTGTATATGTGCAGGGATAAGAACAAAGGTCCAAATGTGGTCAAGTTCAATGAGGAAAGCTTATTGCAAAATCAAAGCATGCCCGGGAAGTACCATTATCCTTTATTTTTCTCGTTATACTTTGTTTTCGATTTCTAAAATTAGGGACAATGCTAAATTTAAGTATTGGGGGGGGGGGAGATAAACTGGAAAAATAAAGTTCTTAGATTAGTACCTACATTAGTATGTAAAATTTTTAAAATTGTTTGTTAAAATTAACTTAATAACGGCCGTTCTTGAACTTTAGAATGTCGAACGTTTAAATAAAAACCGACGCACATATTTGTCATGTACGCCGCTTACAGGGTAAAAATAATTTAGAAAATTACTATTATTTTAAACTAAAGTTTTATAAAACGTACCCAAAACAATCTTAATGCAATCTGAATCGGGATTGATAACATTATTTGCACATTTTATACCCATTACCATTGAAAATGTGAGGATTTCAAGCCTATGTCGGCATATACCTTTTATGCTTGATTTCTTTGTTTATGAGTGTGCCGATGATTTATTTGATTCTAGAACTTGTACATGAAATCATTATGAGACCTTGGTAGTATTACATATTTGTGATATAAGTATTTTTACCTGATAAGAGGCAAAGTTAGGATTTACACAAAAATAAACCATTCGTTTACTAACTTTAGCTAATTATACCGATTAGCTAATATACTAATATAAACCCATTATAAAACTCACTTTTAGTGCTAAATTCTATTAGTTACATCCTTTGAGCCAAACTTTTTTGTTTCTTATATCCACTAGAAAATAAAAAATATATTACTTTACCGGGAATCTAAACAAGGGAGACTGAAAAAACAATGAAATAAAGGATTTTTATGCCAATTATAATGAAGATGAAGAGTGTACACTTTATGTTTGTTATGATATATAAATAAATAAAAAGGTATGAAAGAAAAAGAAAACAATTGAGAATGTAGAAAGGAATAAAAGTACTATTTGATAGAACTTCTCGACTAAATTTTTTCTTTTTACACCATTTCCAGTAAACAATTCCCATGACTTATCCATACCTTATATACCTTAAGTCTAATGATATAACCCGAATAAAAGTCCTATTTGATAATTATACTTGGTGCTTACGCCACGTCGGTGCAGTTTTCTTTCTATTACAAGCATATGTCAAACTTATGAATCATAACTGAGCTATAAAAGTGATTTTACGAAAAAACCTACTACAATCAATATGATTTCTTGAGTGATCTAAACATACCTATTTTGTGAGGAGCATGTTATGCTATTTTAGCTCATATGATTGTCTTGGATACAGAAACACAAATTATAAAATTATACAAGACTCGATTTTGAAAACATTTTTCTTTTATGCTTAGGGATAAGCATTAGTTTAAGTATCGGGGGGATTTGATGAGTCTCATATTATACATATTTATACCCCCGATATGATGTAAATTATATATCTATTTACTCTTATTTATAGAACTTTTGGTACTTAATATATGAATAAACATGCAAGGCTAATGATCTAAGGAAAGATACGAAAGAAACGAGGAACTAATGACTCAAAAGACTTAGAAGAAATAACATATGGTTTGGAAAAAGTACGTCGATCTTATGGAGAAAGAGCGCCGATTACGGGTGCCATTGGTCAACTAAGTACCTACGAGTCAACACTGAAGTACACCGGTTTAGCACCAAATGAACGCCGGTTACGTGAAGTGAAGCCCGCCGGACTTATGTAAATGTGCGGCGTACTTCCCCTGTCAATTATGCTTCTCCATTAATGAGACACTTCAATGAAAGGGACGATCATTTGCCCATCATAACTCACTTGGGTCGTTCCTAGGTCACTTCTTCACCTATAAATAGTGGCCAAATCGGAGTGGATATATATATATATATATATATATATATATATATATATATATATATATATATATATATATATATATATATATAAAAGAATCAATCACAAATCATCTCATAGCAATCATAAGGAGGTTTAGTAGTGGTTAAACCCCATAACCACTTGCTAGAAGCCTGGAGCAGCAGTAATTATTAAGTTGTAATTCGTTTAAACTAGGTTCGACAATTGTAACATTGGTATACTCTCATTCTTGCTATGGAAATGATAATCATTCACTTGTTTATTACTTGTTACTTTAGTTTAATCATGGAGTAGTCTACTTATGTTTTTTTGGGCATTATAGCCATGTGGTATGAACCTGAGAATTGAATAAATGTTATTGATTATATAAATTGTGCATTTGATATATCATGATTCAGTTTACTATCTATTGTTTGGTTAGTCATTGAAATTGTCATAGGTCGAAAGATACAATTGTGTTGGTTGATTATGAATCGTCTGTCTATAACAAGTCATTGCTATGCTTGTGAGAATTGGATAGTAAAACACTTGATACCATGGATTATGATATGTTTAAGGACTAATTTCCCGTCTAACAACTTGATTAGGGGAAACATACTATTTACATTTCAACATCAAACTACACTTTATGCATTTGATATATTAATGATTATAGGCCGAAAGGATTACTTCTTATGTCCAGTAGATATAATGGTTATCATGATTACCATTCATGTATTGCTCTTATGCTTTGTATGTGTGCACATTACATTCTATTCTATGTTTTATCTCATGTTTGTTTGGCCTAAAACTAACATATACTTAATCAATTTGGTAAAACTTTCAAAACTCTTAATTCCAACAAAAAAAGGTTTTAGTGATAAGTGACAACCATTGAAATCTAAATTTTTTAACCAACGCTGAATAGAGAAACGCTTCCCTTCCTTGGGACGACCTGGTCTTACCTAAACCTTTACTATAAACGTGGGTTATACTTTACCCATTTGTTTTGTGTATTGAGGAATTGGTATAACTAGTTATTATAAATTTAAAGATTTCGAAGCACATCAACCACCACTATGTGATTCATGTAAGATATTTGGCCATACGTGTGATCAATGTCCTAAAAATAACGCGGTCCCTTCTAAAACAGTTGAAGTCTCGAATGATGGATTCCATGTGGTTGTAAATAAACGAAATAATAGTAAGACTGGTTATGCTAAAGGTGCTTCGAAGTTTAAGCAAACTATTGGTTCGAAGTTTAAGTATCAGTCGAAGGGAACTACAAGCACGTCTAAAGGTACGTCTAATGTGGGGGTAATGAAGCTGGCAATTCTAAAAATGCTAGTGATTCTACTAATATCATCAGCTTGTCTAAGAATGTAACTACCAGGATGGGTTCTAATGCCTCTAATAGTGGCAAGGATTCACTTACTTCGTCTTCCAAAAAAGGGATTAATACTTCCAATAAATATCAATTACTATCTAGCGAGTCTGACACTATACTTGAAGAGACTGAAGGAGCTGATATGGCCACTAGAACAAGCAAGAAGAATGAAAATTTAGACACTAGTGAAGATATTGAGGACGAACTAGAGCCAGTTGAATGAAACTGCAAGTCTTATGGCATCTAAACAAGCATGAAATAGAAGTGAATATAGTATAAAGAGCTTGTATGAGCAATGGAAGAAAACAGTGAGTGCTGACTATGATCCATATGTTATAGAAGTAGTTTTGCTTTGTTATGTAAGCCTTATATGTAACGGGGATATGAGAGTCACCCACATCCATTGTAGTTAAATACTTTTTTAGAGTAATATATTTACTCGGAAAATCCTTTTAAAAAAAATCAAAAAACAATTCATGGAACCGGATTTTTATTACGGGACAGAGTTTTCAAAGTGTAATGGAAAGTATCATAATGGGATTTTAAAACTATGGACTACCATTGCTCTCATAGGGCTTGGCCGATTATCCAGAGTATAAAAGAGAAAAAACTAAAACCCCATGAAAAAACTTACTGGTTGAGAAAATTAAAAACTTACTACATTACTAGAATATTCATAAAAATTCCAAATCCAATATGGAATGATTGGATATTAAATCCAACTTTCAATTTTTATTACTCGATTTAATCATATTTGTTTTACCTTCTTAATAAAGTTTGCTTTTAAAACGATAACGTTTGTATTTTTAAACTTGTATTTACCATCCCTAAATAAACATGATATATTTCAGATAGGTATTTATGCAGAACTTATTTCCTAGTACCAAAACTCCCCATTGATAACTATAAATCTCTCCCGTTCAATATATGGATTGGTTTTACGGTTTTTTAAATTCTTACACAAATATTATTGGGTGAAAAATTTTGATGGTTGTGGAATTTTGTAGACATATGCACCCTTTCTCTCCGTCGTCCATTGACGGTGCACCACAGCAACCACTACAAAAAGTATTAATACAAGGAAAATTTTCTAAAACTAGGATGGTTTTCAAAAGGTTGGCTAAAAGTAGGATGAAACAATTTTTGTTTTCTAAATATGTGATGATTTGCTTTATTTATTCTAAAAGTAGGATTTTGACCTTTGTTTTATACTAGAAGCTGCCTTATATAACTAAATTCTTCCTACCAACTTATTTTACCTAACAAACTAGTTATAAATTCTTACTAGCGCTTGTTTCATTAATAGTTTGCGTTATTTTGCACCTTTATTTGTGATGACAGGTCAGCCAATTGAAAATATAAAATGCGCTACTGAGAACTCACTAAGACACTGCTAGATGTATCTAGGAATTCGATTATTCGAATGTTTTCTATTGTGGATGATTTTCCATATGGAGAAGTATGTGAAGCCCGATTCACTCTAAGCGACCTTCTCATAAATGTGGGATTCCAGACCTTAACATGTGGGCACCATCTGGTTGCAACACAAAGCATCCTTTCCGTATGATGAAACAAATATATAAGAACTTGCATTTTAAGGTACAAAACCAGACCAGCTGTTGTTTAGCTAGCTAGAACATGAAAAAAAAATGTAGTGTCCAGCTTTATAACATATTTCCCCATACGTCTGCAGTTTACATTCTCTCTTTCATAGCACTATGTTGTGAGCCTTATTTTGGGGATATTACAGTTCGTTCAAGCAGTTTCACCCATAGGGGATGAATGTCCAGCCATATTTGACAATATCCCTTTTATAGCACTCAGCCAAAAGATTGCTCATTAAGGAAGTCCTATATGTTTTCGGCTCGATTATATATGAAGCATCCCAGACTAGTTAAGTTATAATTGCTGTAACCGGTTGAATTGGCTCAATCGATCACTTCACCCTTTTATTTTTGTTTTTAATTTTTCTCTGATATAATATTGTAATGCCGCATAAACATAATCGACAAGCTTACCCTTCAGGCAAAAATTGGAACATAACATAAAGTTATTTTACATAATGATAAATAGCAGAAAAGAATGACCGCATATATGAACTTTTTGAAGTATGTTTGTCTATTGATTGGTTCTTTCACTTTTACAGATACATTTGCCCATACTTCTGAATTATGCCTCTGTGCTATGATTTAAATTACATTTTTGTATGCTTTAATTTGTTGGAACTGTTATTATGAAGGTGGATCTTGTATTGCTATTATGTTATATTAGGAAGATAGCTCGGCATGGGAATAAAATAAAATTGTTTGATAAACTGGTGGATCTTATATCATTATTCCTTTGAATGTTCAAATATCTGGTGCATGATAAACTGATAGATTATAATAATGTTACTTGCTGGTGCATGTTACGAAGACATGGGAACACAAGAAAATGATTTGAAGATTAAAATATAATAAAATCCTATATTTAGTATGTACAAAGGATATCATCCTATATTTAGAACACAAAAAATAAACGATCCTACAATTAACTATACTTTAAAAAACCATCCTACTTTAAGAATTGATTCTAATACAAGTCATAGAAAAAGTCTTTGCAATTTTACCATCCTCCCACTTGTCACACACACTCAAGCCTTACTACATTTTATCTCTCACATTTTACAAACCATTACTCTTACTAAAAACTAGGACAACTTCAACTACAAGATCATCACCTCACCTTTCATCATTTTCATGTTTTTCTCAAATCATGGATTGTTCTAATGATCAACAACAAGATTTTAAGCATTTTTGTAGGATTTGTAACAAGGGTTTCATGTGTGGAAGAGCTTTAGGTGGCCATATGAGAGCTCATGGTGTTGGCGATGAAATGGAAAATTTTGATGATGAGGATCTCGTGACCGATTTGGATGGCAACAAGAAAATGTATGATTTGAGGACAAACTATAATCGGTTTAGTCGTATTTGTGAGAATTGTGGCAAAGAGTTTTTGTCTTGGAATTCTTTCTTGGAGCATGGGAAATATTGTTCCGACGATGCTGAATCATCGCTTGTTTGGTCTCCAGAATCGGAGGCTGATGACGATGAATATGGTTATGGCCACAATTATGGTGGAGTGAGTGGATGGTCTAAGAGGAAAAGATCATCTAGGGTTTGTTCTAACGAAGATAAACAAGATATTGTTTTAGCCAAATGCTTGATGGCATTATCTAATGCTAAGGTTGATCATCCAATGGAAATACTCGACGATCGACAATGTGACACCACAAATAAGGAGGAGCAAACGCAGAACAAGCCATTGTTGTCGATGGAGTTTTTATCAAATTTAACAAAACCTCCACCAACTTTAGATAAAGCCAAAGGGGTAGTGTCAACCACCACCCCTAAAGGTATGTTTTCATGCAAAGCATGCAAAAAAGTATTTAGCTCGCATCAGGCATTGGGTGGACATAGAGCGAGCCACAAGAACGTTAAAGGCTGTTTTGCAGCACGAAATGATCAATTTGATGATAACTCAGCATATGAAGATGTTAATACTCATGAAAACTATAAACCAAATGTCACGTACCAATCGGAACTTGGACCAAGTACAGGTCAAGTTCAATTGGCAGGAAGAAAATCAAAGGTACACAAGTGCTCCATTTGTAGTCGGGTTTTTGCATCCGGTCAAGCTCTTGGTGGCCACAAAAGGTGTCACTGGCTTACCTCTAATTACACCGCAGACACTTCTATAGCTAGGTTTAACCTTCATGAACATATTGAACAACTTCATCAAAGGGCTCTTGCGATAATACCTAGGGAACTCGAACTAAACCTCAAGCTCCCTATTTCAAGAGTAGACACCACCAAAGCACAAAGGGACATGCAAACTACGCCAACGTTGGATGTGTCCACGGAGATCAATCTACATGCTCATACTACAAAACATCAAGAAATTGGTGGAGTAATTGCAAAAGAAGACCATTATAAACATCAAGATGGTCATAACACAACAATAGAAAACATGGAAAATGAAGAGAGTAAGGTTAAGCGGGCTAAACTAAGCGAATTAAAAGACATGAATAACACAAATGGGGTTTCATCTTCATGGTTACAGGTTGGTATTTGTTCAACCACTGATGTGACTCATGCCCCATAAATATAAGATATAATCTTTTTTAATTTTTTTATACGGAAACAAGTATATATGTTACGTACATAGAAACTGTAATTAATTTGTTATTTAATGTATCCAAATACTTCGTATAATAATTCTTTATACGAAGACGAAGTGTCTTCGTAATATTAACAATGACTTTGTTACCGACTACATGTACATCTACTTCACAATCCACAATTTTTTAGATATAGATATGTGTAATCCGTAACTAAAGAAAATACACAAAGTTTAAAATTGCCTCCAAGTGCATATATATGAAAACATATATACGATTTATCTACACTTTGTTGCAAGATACCAATAACACATTAAAGATATTGAAGATGAATTAAGAAAGAGTAAAATGAGCAAAATGGCCTCGTATAACTTACACACGGAAGATTCAATGGAACGCGCGGCTATGGATTGAAAGACAAAAATATTAAAATATGCAAACCACATAAATGAACCATACACATAATAATTGAAAATGACGAAATGTCTTTGTAATAAACTACTCAGTTAGCCTCAAAATAGTTGTTCATCTTTACATTCTATTAAGTTTCAAAATGATTGTAAGATTCTATTTAAACACATAAGATTGATTAACATTAACGCATTTATTAAGTTTGATAATTCCCCATAAACATATTATTATCACTAAACCATAATATATAGAATACAACGCTTCCAAGCACCCTAAATGTGGTTCTTGTGGATCAAGCATGTAAAGACAAACCTGACGCATATCTTAAGAACATCTACAATGTTAACACTAAAAATTTGCACTAAAATAGTGTAAAAATAACATCTTTGTAGCATATACTTGCATCAAATAAAAGTTACTCCAATGTATATCATTAATTTTTTGCATTAAACATTTTTAACTATTATAAAGTACAAGTCGATACTACGAATAAATAATGTAGTTGAAATAACATATAACAATATTGGGCTCATCATAAACGTATCGACGTAAGACTTATAAAAATATATTATATAAATTAGATTTTTTTTTAGTTAAGTATCAAAGGTTTAACAAATATGTAGAGTTTAAATAAGATGAATAGTATTAGTGTGAAATATAGTGTGACACTATATTTAGTGTTTTACTATTCATAGCACTAAGTTAGTGCCAAGTATAGTGCTAAAAAGAACCTTTAGTGCAAACATTGGAGATGCTAGAGATATCCATGCACTTAAAAGTGACATGTTGAAGGGCACCAACCAAACTCAGATATAATGTAGGATCACTAAAATTGGATCACCATTAGATCCTAACTTGGATGATCAGTATCCACAGGAGTCATGCTAGGGTCACACTTCTGCATGTGGGCACGTACAAGGATTTTGTTAATACAAATATCGTCATTAAACGTTATTTATATTTTTGATCTTTATCTAAGTTTTGTTAACGACAAAAGTAAATTTAATTTGTATAAAAGCTTAAAGCTTGTCAAGTTTAATAGATATTAAAATAAGCTTTTTCAAACAATATATTCATCATTCAAGCATTTACATTTATGATTAGTAACATCTTGATATAACTCTAATCATTATGTATGATAGTAGTTTTTAGAATGTGTTAGGTTCTTAAAACCAAACACTACTTAAGTACTTGCATATTTCTAAAAATAGAAATACAACATATGACATCATGTGATGCATCATGGAAATCATTGGAAGATTTCATTAGATATTTTGTGTGGATTTGTACTCTTCATATCTTGCACAATCTCACTTAGATAGAGTTGACTTTAGCAAAGATTTGATATCTTGACTGTCGGACCGGCGGTACCAAATTGGTACACGGGCGGAACCCTTTTAAGGGCTCCGCGGTCCGTGGACGCTCCTGTCCATTTTGGCTATAAATAGCAATGCCAAGCCAAGTAGTTTCTCATCCCTTTCTAACATACTCTCATACATATCTTCTCTCTAACCTTTCTAACTCAGGTTCATATCATATTAGTGATCTCTTTTGTAGCAAAGAAGATCAAGTCACATTCAAGCTTCAAACGAGAAGTTGGAAGTCTTGTTTGTTTAGTGTTGTATGATCTTGTGTTGATTCATACTTCATTGTTGTATTAAACCATCATAATCTTGTGAGTGTGAGTGGTTAGTATTTTAGTCCTCAAAATACGTTGTGTGTGGGAGTGGTTGTACCCTTGGAAAGAACTCGACATCTAGCTTAGTGTCGGAAATAGTGTAAGCGAAGTGTAAAGGTTTTCTCCGCCGGTGAAAGGAGCTTGTTGACTAGTGAAGTTAAACTCTCGAGTGTGAGACTCGAGGAGTGGAGTAGGGCAAGGAAAAAGAGTCCTTGTAGACCGAACCACTATAAACAACTTGTTGTGGTTTGATCATTTCTTTCCTTATTTACTCCTTACATATTGCTTGCATATTTCATTAACATATCTAAGATCAATATCAATTGATCTTTACAATAAGTTTCAAAACAAAGTTTTTAATTGGTAAACTATTCAACCCCCTTCTAGTTTTCTACAATTGGTACCAGAGCCTCGTTGCTCAAGAATTTCTAAAATAACTTGTATTTTATAAACTTGAAACGATCCATGGATTCTGAAAACGGGCAATCTATGCAAAGACCACCACTCTTTGAAACCAATGGATTTATCTATTGGAAAAACCGTTTTGAAACATATGTAAAATCAAAAGATATAGATCTTTGGTTTATTATTGTTAAAGGGATTTTAGTTCTACAACAAAGGATATTTCCGTTGATGAACAAAAGAAACTAGTTGCTAAAAATAATGAAGCTAAAATGATGCTTTATAATGCTTTACCTAGAAAAGAATATGAAAGAATTTTTATGTGTGAAACCGCCAAAGATATTTGGGAATCTTTAATTGTTACACATCAAGGTAATTCACAAGTCAAGGATAACAAAATTGATCTTCTTGTTCAACAATATGAACAATTTGTTATTCCTGAAGATGAAACCATTGATTGTGGCTTTGCTCGCTTTAACACTATTATTACATCACTTAAAGCACTTGATGAATCTTTTCGTAGTAAGAACTTTGTCGGGAAATTTCTTAGAGCACTCCATCCCAAATGGAGAGCTAAAGTGACCGCCATTGAGGAATCAAAAGATCTCTCAATAATGTCACTAGACGAGTTGATCGGTAACCTCAAAGTACACGAAATGGTGATGGAGAAAGATTCGGAGATCATCAAAGGAAAAAGGGAGAAGATCAAATCCGTTGCTCTAAAAGCAAAAGCGGAATCAAGTGATGATGACGAATCTTGCTCCGTAGCGAAGATGAGGAATATGCCATGGCCGTTAGAGATTTTAAGAAGTTCTTTAGAAGAAGAGGAAAGTTCGTAAGACAACCTCGAGAAAAAGAAGCCATTCCGAAAAGATCGGGATGACAAGAAGGGTAAAGGTGAAAGAAAATGTTTTAGATGTGGTGATGCAAGTCACCTCATAGGAGAATGTCCCAAGCCACCTAAAAGCAAAACTCAACGAGCTTTTGTAAGTGGTGCTTGGAGTGATAGTGAAGACGATGAAGAATCAAGCAAGGAAGAGATCGCTCTAATGGCACATGAGTCAAATGAGGTACTTTCCGACTCTTCTTATTCTTCTATTGATGATGACACTTTGCAAAAACAATATAATCAATTGTGTGAGCTAAGTCTAAAAATCATAACTAAAAATAAATTTTAAAAAACCCAAAAGGAATTTTTGGAAAATGAAGTTTATGAGTTAAAAGAAAAAGCAAAACGACTAGAAAAGGAAAAGCAAATGACGATGATTGTAAATCATGTCAAGAGCTTAAACTTGAAATAGAAAAACTAAAACTCACACAAGATGTTTTAATCGAAAGCAATTCTAAATTTAAAAGGTTTAACAAGAACATCGCTCTTGCCGATGAAATAGTTAAAATTCATAAAACACCGGGAGACATGAATGGGCTAGGTTTTAATGAAGTATTAATTCCAAAGAGTCAAAACAAAGCGGCCGAAAAGGACGAACATTCATCAAAATTGCTAAAGATAAAGACGGACCAGACGGAACCAAAATTAGGGTTCCGTCCGTTGTGCAAAATGGTGTCGTGGGTACTTCAGAGCAGAATGTTCGCAATACGGACCGCATCTTGAATTTGTTAAAATAACAAAGAAAACCAATAATAGTATTAAACTAAAACCATTTGTTACTTCAGGAGTAGGACTTGTCAAAAATGAATTTAGATCAAAACTACTCAACAACGATATAAAACTCCTTTTGCCAAACGCCCCTTTCCTAAGAGCAACCACAACGCACAACCCAACTACCAACACAATGGTTGGAATCAAAACTTTCCTAGACCATATCAAACTCCAGATTACATGCCATGGAACTCTTACCCATCGTTTCCATACATGAATCAAATAAATGGTATGTTTAACCCAAACGGACCCATGAGATATTGGGGACCAAATGCTTGAGTTATTTGCTTCTTAGGTATGCTTGAAAGTTGGATTGGAACCTGATGAATGGATAAAAGATAGTGGTTGCTCACGACACATGACGGGCAACAAAAGTCTCTTCTCATCATACCAAGAGTATGACGGAGGTAATGTCACCTTTGGTAGCAATCTCAAAAGCAAAATTATTGGCAAAGGTACGATTGCTCATAACTCCCTAACTATTGAAAATGTTGCTCATGTGGATAGGTTAGGATTTAATCTACTTAGTATTAGCCAATTATGTGATAAAAAGTATAAAGTACTATTTGATGAAAATGGTAGTAAAATACTAAAAGATGGTATCACCATAGCTAAAGGAGTTAGGAAAAATAACATATACGTCATGAAAATAGATAAAACATATAATGACAAACTTTGCCTAACAACATTAGACGATAGCTCATCTCTTTGGCATAGACGCTTAGGTCACGCTAATATGAGACTTATACAAAACCTATCTTCAAAAGAATTGGTTAGGAATTTACCAAAACTTAAATATGACCAACACTTTTGCGATACTTGCAAAATTGGTAAACAAACACATAGTAGTCACAAATCTAAAAATATGGTGTCCACATCTAAGTGTCTAGAATTATTACATATGGACTTGTTTGGACCATCCGCTATAAGAAGCTATGGAGGCAACTTATACACTTTGGTCATAGTAGATGATTACTCAAGGTTTACTTGGACGTTGTTTTTGAAAACCAAAAATGAAGCTTTTGATAAATTTGAAATACTTAGCAAGAAAATTCAAAATCTTCTAGGTGTCAAAATTGTGTCGATCCGAACGGATCATGGTCGTGAATTTGACAACGAAACTCAATTTGGAAACTTTTGTGATACAAATGGTATAACACATAACTTTTCCGCTCCACGAACACCTCAATCTAATGGAGTAGTAGAACGTAAAAATAGAACAATTCAAGAAATGAGTAGAACAATGCTTAATGAACAAAACATTCCTCAAAAGTTTTGGTGTAACGCCGTTGACACTTCTACATATATTTTGAATAGAGTCTTAATACGCCCTTTCTTAAACAAAACACCATATGAACTCTATAAAGGTAAAAGCCAACGTTAGGATATTTTAGAGTCTTTGGTTGTAAATGCTTTATTCTTAATACTAAGGATTATCTCACCAAGTTTGACCCAAAGTCTTATGAAGGTGTATTTCTTGGTTACTCTCAAACTAGTAAAGCTTACATTGTCCTAAACAAAGAAACAATGATAGTCGAGGAATCGTTGAACATAACATTCGACGAAAGTCCACCTCCCTCTAAGACATCACCTTTGGTAGATGATGACTTAGTTGAAAGTCAAATGATAGAAGGTCAAGAAATAATTAATAATAACAAGGAAGATGAACCATTAAATAAAGAAATTGTCAACATCAAAGAATCTAAAAGTCATCCTTTAGAAAAAGTCATAGGACAACTTAATCAAAGAACCTTAAGGTCACAAGCCCAAAATCAAAGTAATTATTTTTGTTTTGTATCCACCATTGAACCGAAAACCATAAATGAAGCAATAAAAGATGAATCATGGGTTATTGCCATGCAAGAAGAATTAAACCAATTCGTTAGAAATGATGTTTGGAAATTAGTTCCAAAACCTAAAGATCAAACTATAATTGGAAAAAAATGGGTTTTTCGAAATAAAATGGATGAAAATGGGATAGTATCTAGAAACAAAGCTAGGCTTGTAGCGCAAGGTTATAATCAACAAGAGGGATTGATTATGATGAAACTTATGCACCGGTAGCTAGGCTTGAGTCTATTAGAATATTGCTTGCTTATGCATGTGCCTATGATTTTAAATTATTTCAAATGGATGTTAAAAGTGCTTTTCTTAATGGGTTTATTAACGAAGAAGTGTATGTTGCTCAACCTCCGGTTTTACCGACTTTGAGAAACCACATCATGTCTTCAAACTCAAGAAAGCATTGTATGGTCTTAAGCAAGCACCAAAAGCTTGGTACGACCGACTTAAGACTTTCCTTATTGATAACAAATATACTATGGGATTAGTAGATAATACTCTTTTTACCAAGAAAAAGGAATCACATATTATCATTGTTCAAATATACGTTGATGACATTATATTCGGATCAACTTGTCAAGAATTATGTGATGATTTCTCTAAAATCATGCACGACGAGTTTGAAATGAGTATGATGGGTGAGTTAAATTTCTTTCTAGGACTTCAAATAAAACAACTAGAAGATGGCATATTCTTTAACCAATCTAAATATATAAAAGACATGCTTAGGAAATTTGGTCTTGAAGATTCCAAACCAACTAAGACACCCATGTCCTCGGACACTAAACTCACCAAGGACGAAGAAGGTGAATCCGTAGATAACACTAAATATAGAGGAATGATTGGTAGCCTACTCTATCTTACGGCTAGTAGACCCGACATTATGTTTAGTGTTTGTCTATGTGCTCGCTTTCAAGAAAACCCAAAGGCATCACACTTAGAAGCCTTAAAAAGGATTTTTAGATACATTAAGGGAACAACGTGTTTAGGATTATGGTATCCCAAAGGAACGGGTATAGAAACCATAGTGTATGCCGACTCGGATCATGCCGGTGATTATGTCGATAGAAAAAGTACAAGTGGTATTTGCACTTTTGTTGGACATTGTCTCACCTCATGGTTTGCAAAGAAACAAACGGCCTTAGCCATCTCAACCACTGAATCCGAGTACGTCTCAGCCGGAAAAGCATGTCAACAAGCTCTTTGGATGAAGCAAGCTCTAGTAGATTACGAAATTCATCTCAACGACATTGTGATACTTTGCGACAACAAAGGAGCCATCGATCTCAGCAAGAATCCCGTTCAACATGCTCGTACAAAACATATTGAAATCCGCCATCACTTTCTTCGCGACAATGTTCAAAAGGAAACATTTCAATCGAGAAAGTATCCTCCGAAGACAACATTGCCGACATCTTAACTAAGCCTCTTAAACGAGAACCTTTTAATCTTCTTAGACTTGGTTTAGGGTTAATGGAACCAAACATGTAGGATAAACATAGCCCAAAACATTAGAATAGTCAAAACAAAACAAATTTGTCTTGTACCTGCTACTGTAGCCACGGCACCAACGACAACAAAGACGGAACCAAATTTTTGGTGCCGTCTGGTCCGTGGTGTCTACAAAAGCAAAACTGCTATATACAAATCATCCTCTTCCTCAAAACCCACTTTACCAAAACGTGTAAAACTTAAACCAAGCTCATTATTGTCATCTTCCCACTCACTAATCACTGAAGATAACATCATTGTAAGTATCCTAACTACATTTCATCTCTTAATTCTGAGTCTAGGATTCTTATTTATGCACAAAACTATCACAAATCATTACATGGGGTTTTATGTATGCTTTTATACCAAATATGAATTCAATTGGCAAATTGCATAACTAGTCATTGAAATTAGGTACTACATTATCATATTGCATAAACAAATCATGCTTCCCACTAATTGATAGATAATGAATATAAGGCCCTATTCAAACAACCAAACACCCCATGTCAAAAGTTTTGAAAAGCTTCTCACTTGTAGGAAAACAATTTTTTCATTGCTAATACAAATAGAAACGTTAAATTTTCATCACTTGCATGCTCTTGAATACTAAAGGTATTGCATAACTAATATGCATTCCGGGTATATTCAAATGAAGCCACATTGAATTAGGAGCATTTGGGTTATCTCATGGTATTTGCCAAACACCCCACTAAAACCATTTTTGTGCATAAAATGAGTCGAGATAACCGCAACTCCAAATTGTTTTCATATAGGCACACACTAGAACCAAAAACGTTAAAACTTATTCTCATTTTTAACATATTAACTCTTGTCCTTAGGAATAACCATGGTAGCCGCAAGATTCTATGATCACAAAGACACCCTTAACTACATTCCCAAACACCACAAAACCAAAGGACTTACCAAGGAACAAGTAGAAATATTTAGGGGTCTAGAATCAAGGTATTTCCATGAGGGTAGAACCATTCACTCATCCTTCCTTGAAAATACCAACCTTCGTGAAGAACTAGCCGCCATTCAATTCGATTGTCTTCTTGACATCGATGAACCAATTTGTCCTAGGTTTGTGTTAGAATTCTATGCTAGTGTGACCGGCTTTAATGATGAAGACGATGATGAACTTTGTCTTAGGTTTAGAATCAATCAAAACGACTACACCATCACCTTAGGCAACTTTGCTCAAGTGTTAGGAATTCCCAACCGAGGAACTTGTGTCTACACGGATAAGTGGTCACTCACGGCTCTTGATGCAATCAATGACCGCTCTCTACCCTACCAAACCCGTTTGGCCGACAAGGATGTCATCCGTGAACACCTTTTTAACCCAAAAGGTGATACAACCCGAGTTACCCGAAAGGGAAAAGAAGTAAACCGAGATCCATATGGAATGGAGCTAAATGAACTTAAGCCCGAATTTAAGAAATGGGAGGAGCTACTTAGAGCCAACGTCATTAGCACCATAGGAAATAGGGATCACATTAACGCTTGCCTTTGTCATATGCTCTACAACTTGTCCACCCGTCAACCATTCAATTTAGCCTACTACATAGCTAGGAGAATGATTGATATTCCAACTCAAGGATCGGTTGCTCTTCCATACGGGATGCTCCTCACCCGTCTCTATAGAAACTTTGCACCAATTCCACCAACACCAAAAGGGATGCACCTTCACTATGAGCTCATCCCTCACATCTTTGTACCTTTGAGTGATGCACGAGTTGCTAAGACAAAAGGCAAGAGAGCAAAACCTCCAACTCCATCATCATCATCATCAAATAGCTCAGAGGATGGTCTTCCAAGCTCTCGTCTTCCGCCTCATGAGTATTATGCGTCTCTTCCCGAAATAGAGAATGAATCGGCAGAGTTCAAGCAAACTAAGGGAATGTTCAAGTGCCTTGGTAGGATGATGAACAAGATTTACAAGAAGTTGGACAAATAAGGGTACTTTTAAGGAGCGTTTGGAACAATGCATTATCATTAATGTTTGATACTATTTCGTTGTTTTTATTATGTAGGATGATAATATAACCTGAAACAATGGTGAATGCTAACAATTTCATGCAGGGGATAGCGCAAGTATGCTATCAAATTTTACCCATTTTCACTATAATGTGAAAATCAAAAAGCCTTGCTCAAAATACATGCTCCACTATGTTTATATATATGTTATCTGCTTTTCCTAACTACAAATGTTTAGTATAACATGTTTTGAGAAGAATTTCAGTGTTTCGAATAGTCCCCGACACCTAAAAACGAACTCTGTCCATTTTTCGCACTTCACGGATCGACGGCACCATAAATTTGGTACCGTCCGTTATGTAAATTGGTACCGCCTGCACATGCGGACACGGCACCCTTTTTAGGGTTCCGCCGTGTAAGTTTTGGTGCCGTGGATCCTTCAGGTAACTTTCTGAATTTTGACTATTTCGTGATTCCAAATTACCATCCAATGCTTATAAATCAATCCTAAATTGCTTATACTCTTATTAGAACTAGTATAATTCACTTAGGAATATAAGAAATCCATTTCCCACCAAAATTCAAAAATTTGAAAAATCCACCCAAGGAGCCCTTTTGCATAAAGGAAGGAACCAAATTTTTGGTACCTTCAAATCCGTGGGTGATCTGAATATTAGGAAATTCCACTCACTAGAACACATTTATTGCAAATCTTTTCTTCTTCACTCCATCTCTCTTGAATGGCTTGACTTGGGTGATATGACTAGCATTCAACCCACTTCCAAATCATTAGGAACCTCATCTCTTCAATGGCTTAACATCAAATCAAACACATTTCTCCATGATTTTTCACTTCTATAAATTGAGAGGTTTTACCATGATCATCCTCACACCTTCTTCATTCTTACTATCATCTAGCAAAGAAAAACCAAAGTCAAAATGACAAAATCATCTCCAAAACCTTGCAAGAAGACCGCTAGAATTAGTGTGAGGCCTTGTTGCTTCGTTAACCTTAGCTCCTCATCCGAGTCTTCTCCACTCACAATCTCATCTCCCATCCGAGATGATACAAACCTTACCTTAGCCACACCTACTCAATCACACATTGTGATCACCACTCCACCACCAACAAAAACACCAACTTCACCTCCACCGGCACCCATCCAAACATCCAAAACACCCTCACCACCTTCACCAAGGTCTCCAACTCTCATTCCTATGGAGTTATTTTCCACTCCACCTACTTCACCAAATCCTTTCTTGGAGGACTTGGATGACTTGCCTCCTAGGCCAAATCATCCACCACCATTGCCATCATTTGGCTCAATTGAGCGGATGGCTCATGAGTCACCTCGGTCATCCTTTGACCCAAACGCCCCATTAGGGCCTAAACCTCTTCTCTTCCACCCCATTCACAAAGACATTCATGGTCCTTTGTATGGGGATCATTCACTCCCCATATCAATGTCCCCTCATCTTGAGGACATTGAGGAGTGTATGTGGGATGCCAATCCCACTAGAGAGGAGATTCAAACGGAACTCCACAACCTCCACCAATTCAAAGGCATGATGGACTCTCACTTGAGTGAGACAATGCAAATGCAAAGTGCTTTGCTTGCTTCCATCATGACCACCCCAAACATTTCCACCAACACCAACACGTCTACCATTCCACCACCACAACCTCCCCAAACATACTACCCCCCTAGGCATGGTTGCTCAACTTGTGAGCACACGGCCCAAACCGTTGATAGGACCCGGGTTATGGTCCTTGACTTTCAAGAAGAAATGAGGTTCATCCTCAATCATATCTTTGAGCGCCTCAACGCTCTTTCTCATCCACCATCAAATTAGGATGGTCATAGTTTAGCATTTCTAGTTTTCTCTTCTTAGGATTATTTTCTTTTCTTTTCTTCTTGTACTAAAACACATCATTGTGTTCCCATTTCATGATCTTTATTCATGAACAATTTTAACTAATGAATGATGTTTTTATTATAGTATTGGTGCTTTTACATAGTGTTTGGAAATGCTTGTGAATGATCATTATTACTAACATTTTTGTTTGTAGCTTTTACTTTCACAATCCATGTATCTTCCCATTAAGCACCCAATTTAGGGGGAGCTTTGATCAAGGGGAGATAATGGCTCGGGCTCATTACATTCCGCATAGCGCTCTACTTTTGTTGAGACAAAAAAGGGGGAGAAAATATAGAACTTGATTACATTTTGACTTTTCTTAAAAGTCAACTGCATACTTTGACTTTCTGAAAAAGTCAAAATCATACATCAACTAGTGAACACTTTGACTTTCATAAATAGTCAAACATCATACACTTGCATTATCTTTCTCTTTTCAAGTTCTAAAACTAATATTTTTATAACTCTTGCACAAACTTTGTATCTTTTATAAAAATAAAATTTATATTTTGTCCTCAACAAAAGGGGAGATTGTTAATACAAATATCGTCATTAAACGTTATTTATATTTTTGATCTTTACCTAAGTTTTGTTAACGACAAAAGTAAATTTAATTTGTATAAAAGCTTAAAGCTTGTCAAGTTTAATAGATATTAAAACAAGCTTTTTCAAACAATATATTCATCATTCAAGCATTTACATTTATGATTAGTAACATCTTGATATAACTCTAATCATTATGTATGATAGTAGTTTTTAGAATGTGTTAGGTTCTTAAAACCAAACACTACTTAAGTACTTGCATATTTCTAAAAATAGAAATACAACATATGACATCATGTGATGCATCATGGAAATCATTGGAAGATTTCATTAGATATTTTGTGTGGATTTGTACTCTTCATATCTTGCACAATCTCACTTAGATAGAGTTGACTTTAGCAAAGATTTGATATTTTGACTGTCAGACCGGCGGTACCAAATTGGTACATGGGCGGAACCCTTTTAAGGGTTCCGCGGTCCGTGGACGCTCCTGTCCATTTTGGCTATAAATAGCAATGCCAAGCCAAGTAGTTTCTCATCCCTTTCTAACATACTCTCATACATATCTTCTCTCTAACCTTTCTAACTCAGTTTCATATCATATTAGTGATCTCTTTTGTAGCAAAGAAGATCAAGTCACATTCAAGCTTCAAACGAGAAGTTGGAAGTCTTGTTTGTTTAGTGTTGTATGATCTTGTGTTGATTCATACTTCATTGTTGTATTAAACCATCATAATCTTGTGAGTGTGAGTGGTTAGTATTTTAGTCCTCAAAATACGTTGTGTGTGGGAGTGGTTGTACCCTTGGAAAGAACTCGACATCTAGCTTAGTGTCGGAAATAGTGTAAGCGAAGTGTAAAGGTTTTCTCCGCCGGTGAAAGGAGCTTGTTGACTAGTGAATTTAAACTCTCGAGTGTGAGACTCGAGGAGTGGAGTAGGGCAAGGAAAAAGAGTCCTTGTAGACCGAACCACTATAAACAACTTGTTGTGGTTTGATCATTTCTTTCCTTATTTACTCCTTACATATTGCTTGCATATTTCATTAACATATCTAAGATCAATGTTAATTGATCTTTACAATAAGTTTCAAAACAAAGTTTTTAATTGGTAAACTATTCAACCCCCCTTCTTGTTTTCTACAGATTTCTTTAGCATAAGTAGACTGCGACAAGAATAAACCTGCGACGGACCACTGAGCGGAGATGCCAAGGAAAAAATTGAGCAAACCAATATCCGTCATAGCGAAGTCACCATGAAGAGAAGTAATAACCCGTCGGTTAAATGTTGAAGACAATGTTGTAAGAATGATATCATCCACATAAAGCAGTAAATAAGCAATGTAAGATCCCCAATGAAAGACAAGTAATGAGGAGTCAGTTTTACTATGCTACAAACCAACTCAAATAACACAACTAGCAGGGTGTCGGAACCACGCACAGAGGGATTGCTTAATCCGATACAAAGATCGCTGCAAATGACATACATAATCAGGACAGGGTCAATAACCCTGAGTGGCTGATGCATATATACCATCTTTGATAAATGTTAGTGAAGAAAAACATTCTTTACATCAATTTGATGAACAGGCCAGTTACAAGACAAAACAAGACTCAAAACAGTGCGAATAGTGGCCGATTTAACGACCGGACTAAAAGTCACATCATAATGGACCATTGGCCACTAAGTGAGCCTGATAGCAAATCAAAGAACCATATGCATGATATTTATGTCTGAAAAACTACATAGATCTAACAACATTAACGTTAGTTGGAAGGGGTACAAGTACCCACGTACCATTAGTAGTTAAAGCATTATATTAATCTAATATAGCTTTTAGCCAATGAGGCTCACAGAGAGCATGTAAATGAGACCGATGTAAAAGGAGAGGAAGTGCTCGTGTGAAGATTTAATCGATCATCGGTTTGGAGATACCAGCCTTTGCATGAGTGACAATCGGGTGAGTATTGGATAAAGATGGAGCATTAGTCTCGGGTTGGGTTGGAATGGGTGGTGGATCCAGGGCCATTTGGGCTAGTTGTGTGGACTAGGTTGGGGGAGTCTGGATTGGGTTGGTAGCGGGTTTTAGGCTGATTGGGCCTGCGAAGGAGCAATAGTAGAAGTTGGGCTGGAAGTGGACTGGGAAATGGTCGAGTGGGTGGTGAGGTTGGCTGAATAGTTAGGCCAAAAGGCATCATGAGCTGGGGAGGTGGTACAGGTGATTTTAGATATGAAAAATGTATGTTGGTGCAATAATGACCAATGCCCTTATAATGTATTAATGATGACAAATATATATTTGAGACACTTAAAATTATTATCAAAAGCTTGAAAGAAAGGAACACGCCCTATATGTGTGTTAGAAAAGAATCAAGTGAAGAATCAAAGCTAAAAGAAGAAATCAAGTTTATGTGATGACCTTAGAAATTGCTTTAGTATTTTGGCCATAACTCCTTCATACGAACTCCGGTTTAGTTGATCCAAAAGGCCACGGAAAGGGAAAAAGAAGATCTACAAATTGGGATTGAAATCAACAGCAAGTGTGGTTCACCACTGACTCATCGACACGCCACCAACGTGCCAGCTTACTATTTGGTGTGCTTTGGCTTTTGAATGTTGGCTTTCCTCTTACCCGACACATATGGATTTTTCAATACAGGTATGAATATAATAATTGAGTTATTAGGAACACTCGAAATGAAGTTTAGACTTAGAGAGAAGCAAAAACAAGTCCTCATGTTTTTGAAAAATTGCCAACTGAATTTCTTTACTAAACGCCTCTAGCCAAGGCCAAAACTCTTTCCAAAACCTAGTACATTCATACTTTCAACATACCATCAAATGAAAGTATTCATAATGTCCATAATCCGGATTTACGTCTTTTCTAATCATGTAACGAGTTTACTCCCTTATTGGTCAAACTAAGTCAAAGGTCACTTTGCTTAAACGCATCCTTTCCTGGTATGGGATATGCTTTACTTAAGATACAAAACACTTAGCTTGTTTGCATCAAGATGATTAGTGATCATGTTAATGGTTGGATAATCATTGATTAAGTCTTAATGACTATTTGAGTTTGTGTTATTTGGAAGTTGATTATACTTTGACTTTTATTACTTCCATATAATAAATGTTTTACAAACTCCCACACTTCGTACATATCACTTCCTATTAAGAATTCCCCTAATCATTTGTTAATCCCCGGCATTCCAAACAAATGATTTTTCCTACATTCATACTCAATCCCATTTAATTATTTTCACACATCCCATTAAACATTCTTCCAAACATCTCTTTGATTTACCAAAACATTCCCTTAATCATTTGGTTATGCTCATATTTCCAAACAAATTATTAATCAAACTTTCCAACACAATCCCAACATTCCCTTTTACACAATCCTTAGACATTCCTTTCGACTTTCTAAAATACATTCCCTAGTCATATATTGTCTCATTCCATTTTCTAGATAATATATCATTTACACTATTCAACACATTAAACACTTCCTCCTCATTTTGATATTAAACCTTAAATCATCACCAAGCCTTTACTACACTACATAACACCTTCTCAAATTTGAATGTGCCAACGCACGCCACAAATATTCTCTTACATTCTCTTACATACTTTTGTACTTCTTGTCCCCCACATTCTAACACAATCTTCTATATCCTCTTCACACATTCTCAATATTCAAATTTGAATTTGAAATTGGATAAACCTTCCTCATATCCTACCTTCCTCAACACTCTTCTATCACATTTGAATTTGAATTTCAAATGTTCTTGCCAACTTACTTAAACCTTCCTTAACACTCAACATATGACACATCTTTCACATCATACAACTCACTTCCAACTCAATCTAATTTTAAATTTGAAATTTGAAATTCAAATTCTCTCCTCTTCAACATCGACGCTTCTTCTCCAAGCTTGGCATATTCCAAAGTATATTCCATTCCATTCTAACCCATGTCAACTCATTCTTACTCAACCATGGTTAGTTCCTAACCACTCTTTCAACATCCGCACTTTATCCCCAAGCTAAGCATATTCCTTGAATATTCTTTTATGCTTAACTCATTCCAACTCACTTCTTACTCAACCATGGTTAGTTTCTAACCTTGCTCAACATTAGATTTCAAATGTCTAAGCTTTGCTTCTCATCCATTTAGGATATTCTTAGAATATACTTTATGCTAACTATCTTATCCAATCTCACACTCAATCTCCAACAACTAGTTTTTGAATTTGAACTTTGAATTTTTGAGGAAAATTTTAATCAACATGTATGTCCAATAGTTTCTTTATTTCTCTTTGATATTGGATAAACAACCCCAAGACTTCTTTAAACACTTCACAAATTATTTTTACCAACATGTATGTCCAATAGTTTCTTTCTTTCCCTTTGATATTGGACAAACAACTAGTTTTTGAATTTATGAGGCAAATTTTAACCGACATGTATGTCCAATAGTTTCTTTCTTTATTTTTGATATTGGATAAACAACCCTACAATTTCTTTTAAACACTTGCACAAATTATTTTTACCAAATGGCTATTTGAGTTAGTTGACCTTATCACACTTTGAGTGTTGGAATGATATTGAAAATGTCAAAAGTAAAGTGCACTTGAGGGTTTAACAAGATGGGATGAATATAAAACCAAGCCCGGGACAACAATCCCTGGCGCATCGCTGGCGCTCTAGCATACCAGGTGGATGAGGTTCATGGCTTGGTCTATAAACACCCCTTATTGTCTTGAGCATTCTTCACCTCTTGTCGTTAATTCTTTCTCTCTCTATCCCTCTCACTTATAAACACCTCTTATGTTCTTAATTCTTCTTATCATCTATTGTAAGAACACATCATTCCGCAAGAAAGATTTACAAAAATTTAATCCACTCTTGTGATTAAGTTTAGGTAGCCATTG
The DNA here is from genome assembly GCA_910596185.1 of Chrysanthemum makinoi. Classification (NCBI taxonomy): domain Eukaryota; kingdom Viridiplantae; phylum Streptophyta; class Magnoliopsida; order Asterales; family Asteraceae; genus Chrysanthemum; species Chrysanthemum makinoi. Next base: position 112,384,723 of record OU343217.1, read on the forward strand.
AAAAAGGCAGTTTTGACACCCATTTACCAAATATCATAGTCATAAAACGTTGTTATGGCTATGAGAATCCTAATAGCTTTAATGTCTACAACAGGTGAGAAGGTTTCTTCATCAATCCTGTAGGTTTGAGTATAACCTTTTGCTACAAGACGAGCTTTATAGGTGTGTACTTTGCCATCCATATCGGTCTTCTTCTTGAAGAGTCATTTTTTCCCAACAGTCTTGCTGTTAGGAGGAAGATCAACTAAGATATAAACTTCATTGTCTTTCATGGATTGCATCTCCACATTCATAGTTTTGAGTCATTTATCATATTTAGAATTCGACAATGCATCTCGATAGTTAGAAGGTTCACCATGATCCTGTAACTCATGTTCCTCAGCATCGACCTAGAAACCATATCGTTCAGGTGCTTGAGGTATCTTTGCGGATCTATGAATGGGAGCTACATCACTCTGTGGTTCAACATTTTCATGTTTAGCCTCATTGTGATGTTCACTAGTGTTATCAGGAGGGTGGAACATCTTCCCTTTGCATTTCATCAAAGTCTACAAAGCTCTCACTTGCTTCTTATCAAATGAGACTACTCTCAAGAAACTCAGTATACCAAGCAACAAATATTTTGTTCTCATGTGGGTAGTAGAAGTAGTAACTCATCATTTTCTTTGGGTATCTTACGAAGATACATATGATAGATCTAGGTTTGAGTTTATTCGGTGTCACGCATTTCACGAGAGCCTCACAACCCTAGACCTTCAAGTAAGACAGATTAGGGACTTTCCCGTGCCAAATTTCATATGATTTCTTATCAACCTTCTTAGTTGGAACCATATTGAGCATGCACACAGCAGACTCTAGAGCATAGCCCCAAAAGGACATTGGAAAAGTGGTTAGACTCATCATTGATCGAACCATATCAAGCAAAGTTCTATTTCTCTTTTCATACATACCATTATGTTGTGGCGTGTTTGGAGGAGTGATTTGCGAGACAATCCCACATTTCTTTAGATGCTCTAAAAACTCTTGACTCATATATTCGCCTCTTTGATCTGATCGAAGAGCCTATATGGTCGTCCAGAGTTGATTTCTATTTCACATTGGAATACTTTAAATGTGTCAAATACTTCATGTTTATGATTAATCAAGTAACCATAACCATATCGACTGAAATCATCATTGAATGTGATGAAGTAGTTAACACCTTCCATAAACATAGTTCTAAATGGGCTACATACTTCAGTATGCATGAGTGCAAGTAGATCTTTAGCTCTTTATCCTACATGGGTAAAAGGCTTTCGTGCCATCTTACCAAATATGCAAGACACGTATTTATCAAACCAATTACCGTCAGTTGACTTTAGAAGCCCATCATGTTGCAACTTCGTTATGCATTTCTTGTTCATATGGCCAAGAAAACAATGCCATAGAAAACTATAATCAAAGTCGCGCTTGGATTTCTTGCTGCTACATGTATATATAGAACGATCTTTTGATATAAGATTATGCATTTCTTTTTCAAAAATACCATCACGAGGAATAACATTAAAATAAACAATGTTATCCTTAGAAACAGAAATGCTATAATCCGTAAAAACATGAATAAAACCATTATCCATCAAGCGTGAAAGCGAAACAACACCCCTATTAATAGTAGGTTCATAATGATAATTGCATAATACAATAATCAGTCCATTAGGGAGGATAATATCAAACCTCCCTATAGCTTCGACAGGTGCACGGTTGCCATTGTCCATGTGCATAATGACAATTGTATAATACGTTTCATTCCCTAGGTTTGTCTTTTGTGCTTTGCAAGAGTTACTGGGTTGTAATTATACTCAGGATTACCATTTTGGCGCTTTACCCGCCACCCTGAGTCCATCAAATTTTCAAAAGAACCCATCCTTAGTCACTGATATAGAATTGACGGCCCATATGGTTGTTGTAAACAACCAGAGGGAATCAGTGTCTTAAAACCCTACTCCTAAAAATAGAAAGGGAAGTCTCAGACTGGGACTAAGACCAAACCCAAGTCTCAGGGCCCTGAGGCTTTTGAAACACAGCCAAAGAGGCACAAGAAGCCCCAGACTGATAAGCTACCCAAGGGAGACCAAACAACATCAACCCAGGTGACAACGAAGGACACTGATACATCAAATTCAGTGCCCTTGGTCCCATCTACTACTCCCCAAGATCCAGAAGGAAGCATATAACCCGCTGGTAGGGGAGCGCCTTCTACAACGCCTGATGAGGACATTCGCAAAACAACACTTTTGTCTGAGGGCACAAGCATTGATCCCAAAGACTCAGGGGGAAACAAACAACCCAAAGACTAGGAATCTCCCACCAGTGCTTGAAGGGGCAACGAGGGACAAAGACTCAGAGGGATTCATACCACCCGCTGATACGGAACTCATCACCAATCCTGACCCTAAGGACAACACTGGGAAACACTCATCAGTGTCTGAAGGGTCCTTGGGGGACAAAGACTAAGAGGGACAAAAACCACCCGCTGATACGAAACCCATAACCCCCTCTAGCCTTCTAAGTGTCGTTGATGTTCATGATTTACTAATGTCTGAAGAAGAACTTGATTATGACATTGAGGAGGAAGAATTTGCCGCTGGTGAAGAAGCGGACGCTGATGTTCAACCCCTTGAACAAGAACATCAGTCTGATCCAAAAGAGCTTGAAGAGTCACCCTTTTAGCCTAACGATGACTCTTCTGCCTCTTCAGCATGTTCTTGCCCTGAAGATTTAAAGAAGTTTGATAATGTTCTTCCCCTCACTGAAAGACAATTGGTGAGTTCTTGAGGAAAGCTACTCAAAAGCTGTATGATGGTGTTACCGATGATCTATAAGATAAGCATGTGGAGGCTGCTGCAAGTTATGCAGATCTCAAAGCTGAAATGGTTGAAAACTTTGAGGATAACAGTGAACACAAAGAAATCATGTACCAGTCTCTTGACACCCTGGATGATCATCTGAAGAAGTTCCTTAAATCTTTTCAGCGTGCTGAAACCCAACTTGACCAAATCAAAGAAGCGGTTAAGGAAGACCCTGTACTCAACAAAAAGGTGCTTGAGGCTACGGAGACGTATGTGAAGAACTCTTCAACCCTAACTGAACTGATCACCATGCTCAACAACTCAAATGTTCAGGGTCTCAACTCCTCAATGGAGGAAATTCAGTCCTCTTTGTGCTCTTTGGATAAACAAGTTGCTGATTTGGCTAAGTCTTCATCTTATATGGTCTGGAATCTCAGGCCTAGAATGACTGCACTGGAATTATCTCAGGCCAATCTTGGGGAGAAAGTCACTGGTCTTCAACAAGACACTTCAAAGATCAAGTCCATGGTTTCTGAAATTTATCAGGCTTTCTAGGGTCAAGCAGCTCCCTCACCCTTAGTGCCTCAACCAACTCTTTCTATCATTGATGCTCAAGCAATAGTTGAGAGGGAGAGAACAACTAAATAAACTCCTTCTCACACTGAGGGGGAGCCAACTACAACAGTGCCAATCTCTCAAATCCCACCAGCAACAATTCCACCAGTAACAACAACAACAACTCCACCAGTAGTAACAACAACTCCACCAGTCACAACAATAAAAACATCTTCATCAATCCCTCCTCAGGACAAAGGCAAAATCATCATGATAACACCTAAGCCTGTCAAGATCCCCTTCGAGATTAATGGCAAAAGGTACTTACTGACTCCAGACCAGTTGAGCTCCTATCTAGAGAAGGAAGAAAGAGCCAAGAAACAGGTTGAGGAAGAAAGAAAAAGCAAAGCTGCCCTGGTCAAGGTAGTTCATGAAGAGGCTGAGAAATTAGGGATTGATCCTAAGAAGCTAGAAAGTGGACAAGCCGGACTGAAATTCAAAGCTGCTCAGGAGCTGAAATGCTAGCACTAAGGAAAAGAAGGGATGAGAAGAATAGGAAAGCTGTTGAGCTAATGAAAGAAAGGGTGGATCACTACAACTGGAAAATGTCTAGCAGAAGAGCCCCTGAGCCTATCATTGATGTTAAGATCATTCCCAACTCCAGGCTAGTTGCAATGAATGTCTACAAGGGAGTGGACAAGAGGGACTTTGAGGTTCACGATCCTCTAAAGTTCACTGACTTTGGGATCACTGAATTGGATGAACTTGGTCCTATTATAGAGAAGAAGAGAAATCTGGTTGTCAAAGACCTGATGAAATCTTTGAGCAGAAGATATGAAAGACTGGGGAAAGCTTCCACTGAGCTTGGAATACAATCTGCTCTCCCTGAAGCTCAAGGCACTCAAGCCCAATCATCCCATGGAAAAAGAAAGGGAATAGAATCTGAGCCTGAAGCCAAGTTCCCTGGATTTGATTGCAACAGAGAGCTTCCTGAAGGAGTAAGGTTTGTGAAAAACATGGTCATCGAGGAGCCTGAAAGAGGACTCTTCTTCATAGAAGTCTATGGAAACCCTGCATTTCAGAGATGGATCGACATTGACCTGGCTGTTGTTGCTACAATGGTAAGTTACTTGATGGTGGCATCTCAAATCAAGTCTCCTGAAAACATCAGGTTTTGCACTGACCTGAATGCAAAGATAAAAGACCATCATGACAAAGAAACTCTCCTTGCAAAGAAGCCAAAGCTAGAAGCACTGGGTCTCCATATTGAATGGCATCACTGCAACATCTATCACTTTATCTTTTGTATTAGTTGTTAGGAACTTGTAATAACTATGAATAAACGATGTATTTTTGTTAGATCGGTGTTCCTTATTATGCTTGCTAGTACATTAAGTGTGAGAAGAAGCCTCTTGCTCACTTACAATGATCAAAACACTTAGGCTATTTGTATATCCAAATAGGGGGAGACTGTTGGGTTCAGTGAATACCCAAACCCCTTAATTCTAGGATTTGAATAGAAAATACCCTAAGTGTTTATAACCTTAAACACTAACAAGTCACTGAGCGTATAGCCACTCAGTGAGTAATCTTCAGGATGCTCAGTACGAGACGATGAAGAAAACTCTCTCCGCTCAGTGAGGCGGAACTAAAGGGGTGAAGACTGAGTCAAGAAGAAGATGATGGATTCAGTGAGTGATGACAATAACTCACTGAATCCCAAAACTCCTCACCAACTATAATCACTGAAGACAAAGACTGAAGATCAAGACCGAAGGCTATGAAGACTGAAGATTGGGTGGGACAAGGCGGGATAAGTTTAAACAGATAAGACGAAGTTGTTGTTCCCATTTCAAAATTAGTAAAAAGAAAAATTTTACACTAAGAGTGACTCATGACTGAAGTTAAAGTATGATAAATCACAATTAAACAAAATAAGAAAGCTTAAGCACACTGAGATTTTTCAACGTTTATATCCTTTATTAATAATGAATCAAAAAGAATATATTACCCAAATGCTTGCGGAACAACACTTGGGATTGAATGAAAAGTATGGTGTAACTCCTCACTGAGCTTAGGCTAAGTCTAAGCACAACTACTCAGGTACCACTGAGCTATCTCAGGTACATAGTTGTATTTGGAGGAGTGAAAGATTGCTTGTGTGTGTTTTTCAAATTAATGCTCAAGCTTAAAATCTTCCACTTCAATCCTTATTATTCAAGTATAGTTTTTAACTCTATCCGAGAGGACAAACTGACAGGTTATAGAAGACAAAATACTAATGTATTTTGTCTCTGTTTACAATAGCTATTCAGAGTAAGTGACACTGACCCTGGTAGTTAGCGATTCAGAGAAAGTTTGACTTTGGGTTGATAAGGACTTAGTCTTATCTGTTCAAACTTATCCCGCCTTGTCCCGCTCATTCTTCAGTCTTCTTAGCCTTCAGTCTTTATCTTCAGTCTTGTCTTCAGTGATAATAGTTGGTGAGGAGTTTTGGGATTCAGTGAATTATTGTCATCACTCACTGAATCCACCATCTTTTTCTTGACTCAGTCTTCACCCCTTAAGTTCTGCCTTATTGAATGGAGAGACTTCTTCTTCGTCTCTTCATGAGTATCCAGAAGATAGCTCACTGAGAGGCTATGCGCTCAGTGACTTGTTAGTGTTTAAGTTTCTAAACACTTAGGGTATTTTCTATTCAAATCCTAGAATCAGGGGGTTTGGGTATTCACTGAACCCAACAGAAGTCCTTATCAACCTAAAGTCAAACTTTCTCTGAAAGGCTAACAACCAGGATCAGTGTCATCACTGACAAGCTGAAAGTAACTTTGTATCTTACCCAATATAGTCTTTGTAAATAGAGACAAAATACATCAGTATTTTGTCTTCTGTAACCATGTCAGTTTATCCTCTAAGATAGAGTCAAAAATCATACTTGTATAAATAGCCATAAGGTAGGAGTGAAAGTTAAGCTTGTGCATTAATTGTGAAAAACACACACAAGCAACTTTCACTCCTCCAAATACGACTATGTCCCTGAGATAGCTCAGTGGTTCCTGATAGTTGTGCTTAGACTTAGCCTAAGCTTAGTGAGGAGTGCACACCCATACTTGTCATTCAATCCCAAGTGCTGTTCCGCAAGCACTTGGGTAATATATTCTTTTTGATTCGTTTTAATAAAGAATATAAACGTTGAAAAATCCCTTGTGTTTTTATCTTGTTAAAAATGATTTTAAATTGCTTTACTTCAGTCATGAATCACACTTAGTGTTAATTACTGGTTTTGCTATTTGTGATACTGGAACAACAGATACGTTGTTGTTTCACGAATCAAAAGCAAAAGAGGTATGAAGGTTGCCGTTTGTGATAAGGATGGTAATATCTTGAAAACTACTACAAATGTTGTCTGCAAAGAAAAAGAAGTACTTCAAGATATGTGATCATGGTTTAAGAGGTATGTACAAGATACACATGACATGTTTTAAATTTACATATATTATCAATCACAACATCCTTTTACTTACACTTTTTTTTAAAAGCTTATTAGGTGTTCACGGAATGGACATTGGCTTATCACTTGATAATTTTTATTATATACATTTGCTCTTCAAGACCATCAAATTTGAAGACGACGATGCATGGATATTTATTATATTAATAGCTACAAATACAATTATTTATCAAATCATTGACTTACTCATTAGTATTTAAAAAAAATAATGGAACATGTTTACGTTTATTTTTGTTTATTACTTTATCCACACACTCAACATGAAGGAGTTTATAAGCTAGTTCATGAATATAATAATACAATGTTTTCAGTATTTCATTGATTTCTACAAAATCAACATGAAGGAGGGACGCAGTAGAAGAGTGACCATGTGGAGGATCCGTTGTCTTTTTTGAGGATATCCAACATCCAGGCGCGGTAAATCTTGTTTGGGTAGATCTTACGTAGAATTGATTGAAGATCTTGTTATCGAGATTAAAGATATGTGTGGAGTGTTTGTTGTTCTCGAGAGATGAAATCAAAGATTTGTTTTTTTTCATTGTTGTAATTTTGTGTTTTGTGTGAATGATAAAGGAGATGCTGTTGTGATTAAATTAATACGAGATCTGAGATGTGTATCTTTGTGTTTGATGAAGATGATGACGCGACGTGTATAATACCATGTCAAATCAAAAGAAAACAAACATGTAATCAATCCGACCAGTTCGATACCATATTTTTTATAATATAACAAAATTTTTTAATATATAAAAAAGTTCATTTACTAAAAAAAATATATGAAGAAAGTAGCTTGTCATTTAACAGAGTTAAGTAGTTAACCTAGACTAATAAAGCCAAAAACACTTTAAACAAGTTCTAATAGAATATGTGAATAGTTAAGGGACGAGTTCTGTAAAATGTAAAACCGAATAAATAACTAGAGTATTCATCTCCTTTCAAACGCATAGAGTTTAGCTGCTGCTGTTCATGTTCTTCATTAAATACGACATTCAGGTAAAACCCATGTCTCCCCACTAATCTTTATCACTTTAATTCGTATGAATGTATTGAATTTGCACCATTGTATTTATTGTGTGCTAACTTTAGGGGTAGTTCTGGAACTAGGTTAAATCATAATATTAACAACTTGCAAGTTCTTGCTTCAAGATTATGTCTTTATTGGATACCCGCCTTCATCGTTAGAGAGGCCCTTATTAATACATTAAGAAAATATGTTCACAGGGGCAAGAAAGACTCAGTCATAGGAACTTAGACCACCTACGCGCTGGTGAAACCCACCACGACCGGATTAGAGTAAACAATAGTTTGCGTTAGGGTTGTTTGATTCCTAAAGGACTATAAGGGTGTCGATTTATGTATTTTTGTGGTTTTTAGATGCTGCTTTTACAATGAGAGATGGATGATGGTTTTATTACTCCTTCAATTTTAACAGGAATTAATCACTTTGGGATAACAAATGGACCCGTTTTCAGCTGTAGTTTTAATAGGAGCTCAAATACGGCGCACTGTTTAAATTAAAAAAGCGATGATAGGTTCAACAAACACTAGAAGTTATAATAGTTAAAAAAAGGTTTGGAGTGACATTTGTAGTTGGTATCATACTTCGTGTTAATGTTATGATAAGGGTAAAGTTTATGTCACAGACACACAGGTTTGTGTCCGTTGCAAAAATTCATAAGCTAAAAATGTGTGGTGATCGAGAGGAGCCGTTGTTATTCTAACTGTTCATAAATTGCATAATGAATTTTTCTGACCTATTATCGTGTTCTAACATCTGTTTCTCCCCAGACCTCAAAAAAAGCACGTTACTTTCTAAAGTACCATGAAGCAATCCAAAGATCCCTTTGAAGTAGCAGATGAGGACCACGAGGAATCGCCACCTCATACTCCAGTTAATCATGATGAAATCGAAACTCAAATTCCAGCAGGACAGCTCACTGTTAGTAGTTCGGGAGCTGATGCAAACAATGATAATCATTCTTTGAACCCTCAAAAAGCAACAACCACACTTGCCTCCACATCAGCAGCTGATAAAAATGTCAAGAACAAGGAAGATGATGACGAGGAAGAAGAGGAGAACATGGATGTTGAACTTGGGAAACTCCCTTCGTCTAGTGATCCATCCAAGATGGCCAAGATGCAGTAAGTTTTGATATGTTAATGATCTTTGCTCTGACTCAATGTCATGTGAATTGTTGGCATGCAACGAGTACATTTTAAACTTAATTAGAGTAAATAGTGTTTACTGGGTTATATTTAGTCTCCATCCGGGTCAATGGGTAAAAATTTAAAAACTTAGCTGCATAGATAGCTGGTGAAGTGAAATGGTGTACGTATTATACGTATCTGAAAATGGCACAGTTTAATTGGATATAGAGTGGCCGTAAGTGTTACTAAGTGCTTACGACTTCCTACATCACTTCATTCGAAATAAGTAGATTATTGTTTTAATATAATAGTTTCTGTAATAATATGTGATTCATTATATATACTTCATTTTACTCGTATTAAAAGTCAACAGGTTTGCACGTCAGTCAACTGCGTGACGAACCCATTTTGCTACCCTCTAGTTTGTTGTTCGGGATTGATATGAAGATGATTATTTTTATTTGGCTTGCTTTCTATAGTTTTTTTATTGAAAAATCGTATATCTCTTTGCATTTTGTATCTGCATCTGGTAATTAGTAGTTGGATGAGCAAGCTAAGCATCACATCAACGTTGTTTTTCAGGTCTATTCTATCTCAATTTACCGAGGAACAAATGAGTAGATATGAATCTTTCCGAAGATCTGGATTTCAGAAATCTGTCATGAAAAGGGTACGTCTCTATCTCTGTCTATATCTCGTGTGTCCACTGCAGGAAAGCACATTCTTCTGAATCTTAAGGGTGCATTTCAGCCTATTAATACGAAAATTGGTTAATCTGGCCTATAATATGTCACTAACGGGTCATATTAAAAAAAAAAAAAAAAAAATAGCTAAAAAGGAAGTTGGTTTTATAAAGATCTCCCAAAACATACCGAGTCAGTCAGTCTGTTGCAACCATCTAACTTGTTTTATATTTTTATTAAAAAAATGAATTTTTACGTATTTATAGCTTTGGTGCCGTTTAAATAAATAATTATTTGTAGTATTTGCAATCGAATTTAACTTATTAATCATTTATGAATATCAAAAGGAAAAGACAAAGACCTAAAGCTGAAGTTACTAGTTGCTACGATACTCATCACACAATTTACTGCGTTTCTTTGTATTCTTGAGATTCTAGTGCACATGGTATGGCTCATTTCCTTGTCTCCTCAAACCATAAACCAAGATGTGTTTATTAACTCGCATAGATGCTAAATGAACCATCTGGTTATGCCTATAGCTCTTTGTGTTCACTGTAGGCTAAGAACATAAAACCGAATCCTGTAAAATTCGGTAATTAATATTGTTATGTTACATTGTACTATGAATATAGATGATCGGCAGCATCACTGGAAGCAACAAAATCTCTATGCCCATGACCATTGTAGTATCTGGGATTGCAAAGATTTTTGTCGGTGAACTCGTTGTAACAGGTAATCTATCACAGAATATTACACACATTAACACCACTCGCATAAAAGCATGTTATGATCATAATATCGAATCATGATGTTTTTGCAGCCAAGGTAGTGATGAGGGAGAGAAGTGAGACCGGACCAATCAGGCCATGTCATATTCGAGAAGCATACAGGAGGCTTAAACTGGAAGGCAAGATACCTAAAAGATCAGTGCAAAGGCTCTTTAGGTAGACAGGAGAGTTACATAGTTCCATATGTTTGAAAGTCGATTTGAAACCTGTGTTTGACGCTTTAGGCATATAGTGAAGCTTATTGTAGAACATATTCAGTGTCATTGGAGTAGAACTGTTGTATTGTCACTCGTCGGATTTAAGGAAATATCAGTTTGCTGTAACTTGTAAACATGTCGGAATTAGTGTGATTAATTTGTTGTATGTGATGATGAGTTGACGAGAAGTGTTTTCGCATTTTAGAAACATATCTGAGTCTCTTGTACTATCATCCAGCGTTACCAAAATTTATGTTTTGAAAGTATGAATATTCTTATGAGTTACAAGGAGATTTGATCTGCAACTGCCTAGATTGATTTCTTGTATGCAGGAATCATGACGGGTTAACGATGAGTTTTATTTGGGTTGGCGATACATCTTATCTTTCTACTTAAGAGCTCATGAGATGATATGACAAAACAAGATGTACCTGAAGTACGGTCACTATAATTGTCTATTGGAAAGCTAGAGATTAATGACTTGCAATATGACATGATACACGGTTATGGCGTTTAGCATATTTGCATTCGTGAAAGATGGAGTATCATATCAGCAGTTCACAATGGAATTGCGAGGTAATCACAACTAAATACAGCCTTGAAAAATTTATATTGCCTAGCAAATCCACACAAATATAAGGATCATTTAAGGGAATCTTGTACCATGCTTTGGGTTGTACACTGTTGAAGGACAAGTCCAGTAATTAATTATACCTGTATTAGTCCCTACTTTCTTGTGATCAGCAGATTGCTTGATTATTGCGCATAACTTGACGGTTGTAAGTCCTAACTACTCAACTACATCAACAGTTGTCCTACACTCGAGTGATGAACCCCAACAAGATGGCAATTCTTTGGGTTAACAAAGGACAACAGAAGACATGCAGTACAATAGGTAGAAGGCATGTTCGTTTTACTCTGAATAGAGAACTAGAAACATGTATGTTGACGTTAACTACCTGATCTAACTTCCAGTCTTCCATGTTCATATGTTCGCAACACATGCACTGAAAACACAGGGTATGCACAATAAATACTCAGGGAATTGGCTTTTCCTAATACTCAGCAGGATGAGCCTCTCATTTTTCTCCTTAGTGTCATCTACACGCATATATAAATAGGCAATACATTAAACCAAAAACCAAAAACCAAAAACCAAAAACCAAAAACCAAACCAATCTTCAAATCTAATTTTCCTCCCCATTTCATTTATTTACCTCACATATTCACACAAGCACCCACACACACTAGCTGTTGCTGGATCACAACCGCACCACTAGAGGACCACTGCTGAACCATGTCGAAAAAGGTAAAAACACACTCACACACTTAAACCATAAACACAAAACTATTATTCGTCGCTTTTGTTTAAATGAACACAACACAGTGAGATTCTTAACATACAAGGCATGAAAATCTATCTGTTACATTATTAAATAATACTCCGTATAAGACTTTTTAAGCTCTTATATTTAAAAAAATAAAAACAAAATAAATAATACTCCGTAATAACAATTGACTTTAGCCCTCATTTATCAAACCAACTTCCTCCCACTCACCAAAACACATTCAAAATTAAACCCCAATTCTCCCTCAAATCAAACGAAACAAATTTATAAAATTTATAAAATTTATCGAACTTTTATAAAAATTAAATGGAATCAAAACAACAACTAATCGATTCACTCACTTCACACATCTCTCTTTACAGTTCCACCAATTCCCCAAACCCTAACCCTAACCCTAACCCTAACCCTAGAAATCACATCTTAAAATGGTTTAAATCACTCACAATTAATCAACGCCAATCACACTTAACCTTCATTGACAAACCTTTCACACAGTTACTAATCCAATTACAATCCAAATTGAACCAATTCGGCTACGGCCGTTTCATCGTTTTGCCCGATATCCCGTCGTCCGATCACCCGAGTGTGCCGAGTTTTTGTTTTCGTAAATCGCACGGGTTGTTAGTTAGAATTAGCGAAAAATCGGAACACGAGAGGCTGATTAGGGAGAATGTTAAGTTATTTGATTCGAAAGAGGGCGAGAGTGAGAGTGGTTGTTTGGATTCGGTTACGGTTAGTTATGAGTTAGTTGGGAATGTGGATAGGTTTGTTGAGGCGATGGACGGGGTAACGAATAATGGTTTTTTGAGAGGTGAGGAGAGTTTAGTGGATTGGGTGGAATTCGAGTGGTTGAAAGCGAAGGGGTATTATAGTTTGGAAGCGTTTTTGGTGAATCGGTTGGAGGTGGCGTTACGTGTGGCGTGGTTGAAAGTGAATGTTGGGAAGAAGAGAGGGGTGAAAGTGAAGGAGAGGGGTGTGGTGGCGTCGGGTGTGGCGGAAAATGTGTTTTGGAGGAAGAAAGGGTGTGTGGATTGGTGGAGGAAGATGGATGAGGGGATGAAGAGGAAGGTGTTTCGGACGGTGTTGGGGAAAGCTGCGAAATCGTTGGTAGTTTTCTGTTAACTTTTTTATTGCACGTTTGTTAATAATAGTATTGATGATAGAAGTTGTGCTATATATGAATTTAGGTTTGCCTGTAGATTTTTAGGCTGTTTTTACACTGCGTAATTATAATTTTTGACTTTGTAAATATAAGTATGTAGTTTTTTTGGCTATCCCTACCATACCTTTCTAGCTATCCCTACCATACCTTTAATTAAGTGGTGTTTTTAAAGTCACAATAATGCACATTAAAACATTCTTTTAGGTGTAACTGATGTATATATTATGTACTCTAGATTCAAGTGTCAAGACATATACTTGGTGGACGATGATTGATTTGTATTAGGTATATAGCGTAAGGGGCAATTCCATATTTACCCAACTTAAACATGATAATGTCATATATACCCAAAACATGCTTTAAATGCGTTGTACATCATGCATTCAAAAGTTGTATTTTGGGTATATATGACATTTTCATGTTTAGATTGGGTAAATATGGAATTATCCCTTTAGCGTAATATAGCACATTCGAAACGCCCCTCATGCTCTCTTATCGAATCCAAAAAGCAAGTATTTCTATTATAGTTATTTTAGCATTTGGATTTATATGCCATTTTGTGCTTATGTATTTAATTGGGCCAAAAACTTGTCCTTTAATAACATAGGGCATAACCCTCATGAAATTTTTTGTTTTTCAACTTATCGATATATGTTGGTCGTGGTATCTCTTTGCATGGTTCATGTGGCATGTCAGATAGGAAGAATGATATAATGCTTGAAATTTTCAGACTCATGACATTCTATTTGGAAGAAGCTATGGCGTGGAGGATGAGTTGGAGACTACTAGTGGGAGAGATAAACAACCCTTGAGATACAACCACCCTAGCCGGCACCAAGAAACCGTTGACATCCTTGGAGTAAAAGATATAGAATCAGGGCCGACTCTAATTATTCCTCCACCTAATAAGTTATCTTCAATAGCCCATAAATTTAACCGTCTATTAGTTGTTTATGAGATTTCAACAACCTTAAGAGCATTTGAGCATGGTCAGTTTGATGATGAAACACTGTTTTTTAGCACATTAGGCTCTGCTAGTACAATTTCTGATCGCTTATTAAGGAGATTGCGGGGCTTGCTCACGGTTGTGTCACTTGATTTCACGAAACTTGAGCTTCTTGAAGATTTAAGCTCCACAAGTTCCGTGAAGAAACCGAAACCAAAATCTGTTTCTAATAAGAAGGGGAAATCTCGTGATGTCAAGAAAATGATTCCTCTTCAAATATCTGCCAAGAGTAACTCTCCTCCAGACGAGCCAGCCAAGGTAAAAAAAAAAAAAAAAAAAAAAGGATTAATTGCATGTGTGTTTTAATCTTCTTTTCTGGTAGTTCTATATCTTTTTAATTCATTCCTTTTTAAATCTCAATTGGGCCGACTTTCGATTTTCAGGGGATATCTGAGGATGAAGGAGATAAATTAGATAATCTGAAAAAGGATCCTAAAAGTGACATCTCGTCCACAGCAGTTGAAATGGTTGTGATTGTCTTTGTATGTGAAATACGGATCGTATGTTTATGATGATGAATGGTTTGTAACTCATTGACTGTTATCAGGAATATGGTGACAGAGTGGTTAACGGGAGTACCTCAAAGAAGAGTAAGAGAGCGAGAAAGAAACATAAGAAGGATGGCGTAAGCAACCAAGCGAAAAGTATAGTTTCCCAGACCGCCTCTGGGAAATCTGGTTCATCAACTATTTCTAATGGTGAGTCTACTCCTAATGATCAGAAACAAGTTAAACATATTGTTTCCCAAACTGCCTCTGCGAAATCCAATTCATCAACTATTTCTCTTGGTGAGTTTACTCCTAATAATCAGAAACTGATATCAAAGAACTCAGACACTGAAATTATGCCCAATGGCATAATGGTTGACGAAAAATCAGTAGAAGCTCATACTGACTTTACTGATGAATCTAATGGGCCTGCTATTACGCCTATTATTGAAAATGGTAATGGTCAAAATGTTGACTTTATCGACCGTGAACATGTAAAGGAAATGGGCACACAATCTTCAGTTACCAGCAAGGAGAAGAATCTTTTTGAAAGTAAAGAACAGAAGCCTGTACTCGTTCATGATGTTGAAGCCGAAAGCTTTTCAAGAAACCCTCCATACGAGTGGCCAAGTGCAGCACCTCAACTATCATTTGTAAACTCACACCTCCCTGCCACTACTGATAGATTGCATTTAGACGTTGGTCACAATTGGCAAAATCATTTTCATCCTCGACCTATGCCAATGAGCTTGGATTGGCCCCCAATGGTTCACAGTATTAACGGATTGATCCCTTCATTGACATGTAGCTATAACACAGGTTATTTGTCAAGGAGACAATCGTTCAAACAAAGTTTTAGTGATTTTGTGGACTCTTCTCATATAGCCAATTCACAAGAAGTTGTGGATGATCATAAAAACGGCCTATTAATTGATGAAGAAGATTTGGCAGTTTCAGGCATGGATTATAGTCAGTATTTTGGTGGTGGTGTGATGTATTGGGATTCTTCTGATCACCCAATGGCTAGTGCCACATTTTCCCGACCTCCTTCTTTAAGTTCAGATGATAGTTCATGGGCTTGGCGGGAAGCTGATATGAACCAGACCGTTGATGATATGGTTGCCTTTTCATCCTCCTATAGTACAAACGGTTTGACGTCACCATCTGCTACATCTTTCTGCTCTCCTTTTGATCCGCTTGGTTATGTTATTCCTGGTGAGGTAACTGGCAAAGTGCTGCATTCGTCATCAACCATGGCAGATTTATCTGAGGAGAATGTTGCTGGTTCTTTAGCTGCTTTCCAGGGTGATATCGAAGCAAAAACTGGAGATTTGTTCCCGTATCCAATTTTAAGACCTATTATTATTCCTAATATCTCACGGAATAGATCAAGGGAGTTTAAGCGTAATTATGAACATAAAAGTCCATGTGTTCCTAGCAGACGGGAAGAACCTCTAATTAAGAGACCGCCTTCACCAGTTGTTCTTTGTGTTCCACGTGCACCTCGCCCACCTCCACCCTCTCCTGTTGCTGATTCCCGTAAACAGAGGGGTTTTCCAACTGCTCGATCTGGTAGCTCAAGCCCACGCCATTGGGGTGTGAAAGGTTGGTTTCATGATGGAACTAATTTTGAGGAATCATGTGTGAGAGTGGATGGCAGTGAAGTCGTTTGGCCTTCATGGAGGAAAAAAAGTCTATCGGCTCGTCAATTGACCCAGAATTTATCTGGAGCCTTATTGCAGGATCGCCTTGTCGCTATCTCCCAGCTAACCCGTGATCAAGAACATCCTGATTTGGCAGTTCCTCTACAGTCACGTGACTTATTGGATAGTTCTGAACGGACATCATCTCTTCCCCTGATGCACGGCCTCCTCAATGATGAAATTGACTCGTTCTGTAAGCAAGTCGCAGGAGTAAACATGACTAGAAAGCCATATATTAATTGGGCGGTTAAACGTGTTACACGGTCTCTTCAAGTCTTATGGCCTCGCTCTAGAACAAACATTTTTGGTTCAAATGCAACTGGTTTATCCCTTCCAACAAGTGACGTAGATCTCGTGGTTTGCCTTCCTCCGGTTCGGAACTTAGAACCCATAAAAGAAGCTGGAATCTTGGAGGGGCGGAATGGAATTAAAGAAACCTGTCTTCAGCATGCTGCTAGATATCTTGCTAATCAAGAATGGGTAAAAAGCGATTCTCTTAAAATTGTTGAGAATACAGCTATACCAATCATCAGGCTCGTTGTGGAGGTTCCTTCCGACCTCGTTGTCCCCGCTTCTACAAATTTACCATTGGTGAGACAACCTGTTGACCAAGAAATGTTTTCACAGAATGATGGCACAGATGTACAGTCAATTCAAATTGACATAAGCTTCAAAGCGCCATCACACACCGGATTACAAACTACTGAACTTGTTAAGAAGCTCACAGAACAATTTCCCGCAGCCACACCTCTTGCTTTAGTGCTAAAACAGTTTCTGGCTGATCGTAGCCTTGATCAATCTTATTCTGGTGGCTTGAGTTCCTATTGTTTAATTTTGTTGATCACACGTTTTCTTCAGCATGAACACCATTATGGAAAGCCAATTAATCAGAACTTTGGAGCTCTTCTTATGGATTTCTTTTACTTTTTTGGGAATGTTTTTGATCCACGTCATATGCGAATCTCGGTTCAGGGAAGTGGGGTGTATATAAATCGGGAAAGGGGATATAGTATAGATCCGATTTATATTGATGATCCTTTGTTTCCTGCAAATAATGTTGGGAGGAATTGCTTTAGGATACATCAATGTATAAAAGCATTTGCAGATGCTTATTCTACTTTGGAGGATCAACTTGCAGGGCTATCTGATAACTGTGATTCAAGCAATGGATCCTCATCATTGAAGCTACTCCCATCAATTATTCCTAGTATTGCTCCTGTGTAGTCAATGTTTTTTATCATACAAAGAACCTTCATATATCTGGAAATGCACATCTAATCAGACATGAAAGTGATCAGGGAAATTGACCAGCCTGAAGATATTGCTCCTACTAAAGGTCGATATTTGGAGGTCTTCTGAGCAGAAGGTTTTTCGTCAATGGAGAAACCATTAGGTTCCTGATGAACACGACCACAGATCTTTTCTGATGAAATACCATGGTCCATTTAATATCCCCTGCGCTTCAAGATCATGATGGATCGGGCTATTTTACTATCTTAACCCTTAGTCCATTCTGGTGTGTCTGAGATAGTTGCTGCAAGTTGCTTGAAATCCTGCTGACACGGGGTTGGATCCTTTTCTGGACTTCTTGCGACCTTGGCTTCAGACTCATTGCCTATTCATGTATGCTGAGGTAAACTATTAGCTTTTCTAGTACACTAGAACCCTTCTTAAATTTTGTGACGTCATAGTTTTGACATTCGCAGACAATCCCATTGGTTCCTTCTGGTGCTGTCAGTGTGTCGTTTTAATGAACTTCATCAGGATCCATCTTCCGGCTTACATATGGTGAGCTTTTTCTCTTAATAGTTATCTCTTCGTGAGTCGTTACCATGTGAATCCCTGGCTCATTTTAACGAGTTATTCTTTTTATCATTAGTTTAAAAAAAAACAAAAATTAAATTATAGTGTGCCAAAGATTTGCTATTGCTTCTCCTTTACGGCAAATCATACGTAAATCGAAACCAAGAACAGAAGCCCAGTGCTATTAGGAAGTGTTAAATAACTGCACGACTATATCAGAAGACGAGCTGTGTTTCATACTTTCATTGCACATGAGCACTTTGCTCTTTGTTTTACATGTAAAGGAAAATGGACACTCTTGTATATAGAAAAAGGAGTTAGCTTGTAACCTGCACAAGTTGTGCCCTTGTGAGCGATATAGTTAGAAAATTGGTCTCATAATTAAGCTGTATCCGGTCGTGCACTTTCAAACTGATTTTTGTTACTTAAAAATTCTGAATGTTATAGTTGGAGATGGTCAGATTATAAGAGATTTGAAGTTAGTGCATGTGTTTTATGTTCACCCTTAAATGTTAAACTTGTTTATCCATATCTGACTACAAGTTCAGATTTATGAATTAGTTTATATACATTTAAGTTATGGTCTCAATTTACTCTCATAATACATGGATTAATGAAGGGAATTGAGTTTTGGAATATTAGGATATCATTCAACCACATTTCTCTATGGAACCACATTTAACAGAATGAGACGTTTTACAATATGCTTGTTAATATATCAACGGTTACTATATGAATGGAATGGTGGGATATGGAATAAATTCCATTTCTCATTGTTGTCTGACACACAGAATGAAGACGGAGAATCAAAATCTGGTTTCCTTTTGTTCAGTTCTCTACAAAACCATAAGATTGTTGGTTAATGATGAAGACATCAGATGCATTAATAGATGTGAGAGAAATCAACTTGTGGTACAAGCATTATTATTAATCATACATATTTTGCATATCACTAATAGTGCGAGTCAAATGATATTATAGTCATAAAAATTAAGGATACCATACCATCATGAGTCAACAACGATGCATACATCAATTTGCCTTGTAATTAGCTACATGTTTTTCAATAAATATACTTTTGTCTACTACAGTGTGCACATGAAGAACCTATTTCTTGTCTTAAACAATAGTATGCATTAATGCATGCATTGGCTGCACACCTAGGAATATAAAAGATCCTGTAAATTGTAATGTATTGTTGCTGCTGACATCATCTCGAACACCATGTCTAGGGATCAGCTTGGTTGCCTTCTTCCTTAAGAAAAACTATCCTAGTGGGCTGAAAACGTTACCGCATGTGGATCAGTTCCCCAAAGTCAGCCATGTGAAGCTGATATTGCTGAACTTTCGGAGTTTTGGCTGTCGATCAAATGAGGAAACTTTGAAAACACAAAGTTGTGTCGTTACTTGTCTCTAGTAAGAATGATTGATATATATTAGACCTCTAGTAAAGATTTCAAACTCTTTAATTGATTTACTTTTACCTTTAAAATAAGACTAGACGAATGCTTGTGCAGGCGTTGTATAGCGGCAAATAATTATACATGTGAACTTATGTTTTGGTGTGACCCTTGATACAATACTTACGAGTTAAATGTGTAGTTATTGCGAGGAAAAAAAAGGTCTATGGGTTATAAATGTTATAAATGAAAAATGAAAAAATTTTGAAGATGTAATTTAGTCCAAACATTTTATTCAATTTTAAGTCATTTTAATTTTAGAGAATGAACATACGCTTTTTATATATTTATAATATATAAAATTAACAAATCTATTTACGTTAGTTCTTTGGTTAAGTTTGTCAATCACTAACCCGTGGAAATCCTTCGCCCTTGCCATTTAGGTATATCATTAGTTTATCATGAATATGCGGTTTGCTAAGAATCGTTTATATGCTAAGGAGATGACAAGGTACGCACACTTTGGTTTGGGTCGTTTTTGGCCGGAATCTAAACCGAAATATTGATCCATAATTGATGCTGATTGTTAATATGGGTTTATTTTTTGTTGGTTTCAGTTTGGTTTTGTTTCCATTCCATTGCATGATTTACCCGCAACCAAAAGAGACTTTCTCTTGCCTACTTCGCATACTTTTTTCTTCAATTTGTATTTCACTGCCATCTTACTTCTCGACGAATCCTTCATGCCAACCGCCTAGTGATATTAAACATTAATAAAATTTCATTAATAATTAAAGCGTATCACATTAGTAAATTTGGTATTTATTTTTCATTTGTTTTAAACATTAAAATCAATGTTGCAAAAATCATGAATTGGTAGTCGTGCGGTCGATCTCCCTGTAGCTTGTAATCGGTCTAGGCGGGATTAATCGGTGATTAATCGGATTGGCATTTCCGACAAGTTTTTAGTATTTTCAGCAAATTTTACGTATTTTCGACAAGTTTTAGGTATTTTCGACAATATTTTTCTTGAAAAACATCTTGTAATAGATATAAACAATGACCATAAGTTATTCAAACAATTTTATGGGTAGTTTTAAGTATTTTCAGCAAGATATGAAGGTTTTCGACAAGTTTGACCACCATTAACCGTCATTGACCACAGTTGACCGATTTGTTTGACCGATTTACATAAATCGAAAAGGTTGGTAGCCTTGTAGCACCTAATCGGCGATTAATCGGCCTTGTAGGCCTTGTTTTGCAACACTGATTAAAATTATTAATTATCAAAACACGTTACATTAATAATTTAAAAAAAAATAAAGACTAAAATACACTGTTGATCCCTAAACTTGTCCCGAAACATCAAGCTGGGACAAAACTTGTCTTTTTCATCGTCGGTAGTCCAAAGTATGCATTTTATAGGCTAAATGAGTCCCTTGACCATTAATGCCCAGGTCAAAGTCCCGTTATATTTCATAAAATCTCGTTATCCGTTTATTGTTGAGGGTAGAATCGTCTTATTACCTTGATGTACTATGTAGCAGATGTCTAATCCAATTTCCCGCCATAATGTCTAATATAACTAAGCTGTGTACTCATTGGTCATCCCCAAACTTGTTTCGGAAGCCTACCAAAAAACCCCTAATGCAATGTCAATCATCAAATCCAATAATCTAAGTAAAAAAATAACAAGCAGCAACCTTGGATTTAGTTTATGGCAAATCAGATAACCCCCTTTCTTTGATGATCATAAGAAGGAGGAAAACTCTGCAATTAGGAGATATGGTAAGTTTTTTTTTTAATCGTATACACTTATATATTAGTACGATTCTTTAAGTTATTCCCCTTTTAGGCAAGTTTATCGTAACAGTGTTTTTTACATTTTTTATACAACGGATCAACCAGGTTCCTTTAGCATGAAGTTCCATCATAAAGGTACATTCAAATACTGGCCAGATAGAATATATGATGGAGGTAAGGAATGCCAGGTTGATTATGTTGAAATCAATGAGGTATCTGTTGATGAAGTGGATTCTCTCATGATCGAAATCGGTTATGATAATGGACAAACCAATTATTACTACTTTGTTAAGCCTGGTAGTACATTGGATGATGGATAGTTTAGTTTTCGTGAAGCAGCTAATCTTGAGTTGTTGAAAGACCTTGTCAAAGACCATAAGTTGATAGATGTGTATGTGGAAATAGGTAAGACAAGATTAGAGCTGTCTGAAATGTCCCCACAATCTATTAAGACTGTTTTTTGGGAGATGGATGAAAATAGTAGAAAAGTTGCTAGCGCTGCTATTCAATCTTGTTGTAGACAATTGGTTTTAGATGATCTTGATAATGAGCATGCACTAGATCCTTTTATGCAACTTACACAAGTACCTATTGACCTCAATTATATTGGTGAATCTAGCAATTTGCCAAACATTGAGCTTGTATTTTCCACCCTAGACACATCATTTGGTAGCCAACCTGTTCATAAAAGTGATCGTGCTTTAGTACTTATAGATGAGGACAATACTATTAAGGAGCCTGATAATTTTGAGGTTAATCTGTTCCGAGTGACTCAGGGGAAGCAGTTAGAGAAAGTAGGAAGAGCACTAGTTGATGTAATAACAGGTTTGAGGAGCCTGATGCTGATGTAAATCTGTTTTAATTGACTCAGGATAAGCATTTAGGGGAAGTAGGAAGCGCATCTGTTTATGCCAATAACATGGAAGAGGATCCTGTTGTTGATGTTACTATGTTCCAAGTGATTGAGACTAGTAACTTAGGCAATGCAGTTAATGATTCAATTCAAGCAAATGAAGAAAATACTTGTTAGGAGAATGATGCAAAACTTGCTTTGGTCCAAGTAAGTCATAGTAATGAGTTAGGTAAAGCAGGAACAACCAGTAATATAAGTGATGACATGCATTTGGAAAATAATTTACCTGTGATGGTTGATGATGTCTTTTACAGTGATTATGTTGCTTACCCACAGGCACATAAGTCTGGTGTGCCAAGGGGTAGGGAAGAGTTTGCATATGGAGTTTATACCACATTCTTCTATTGTGGTCAGGACTTTCCTACTGCAATGGATGTCAAAAATAAGGTAAGAGAGCATTCAATAGAAACTAAGAGGGAGTTGATTTTTATGAAGAATGGCAAAACAATAATAAGGGTTAGATGTAAGGGTTGTGTTCCACTTTCAGGCCCAAGTGAAGGTCCTGGACTGGATATAGGCCCATCTAGAAGTCCATTAACCAGAAGGGGTATAAATGCATTGCTTTCTGGCAAAAAGGACCCTTCCCAAATACTTTGCCCATGGCTATTGTTTGTCGGTAGGCATGGTGAGACATTTCCATGGTCAGTCAGAAAATATAATAAGCAACACACTTGTTTGCAATCAAGGGAAGTCAAAGCTTTTGACCTTGACTATATCTCAAAGCAAATTACAGTAAAAATTGAAACCAATCCATGGGTTCCTGTCAAGTATGTCCATAATCAACTTACTAATCAATTCGAGCTTGAAGTGTCCACGCAGAAGGTTTTAAGGGCAAAAAACCTAGCATTAACAGGCATCAAGGGTAAATTCAAGCTACAATTTACCATGTTGAGAGATTATGTTCAAGAGTTGCAGAAGAGAAACCCTAATACAACAGTACTGATGAATGTGGAACGGCCTACATATGAGGCTCTTCCAACAAGAGAATTTAAGAGAATGTATGTTTGTTTAGGCGCACTGAAGGAAGGATTTAAAGCGTCTGGGAGATTGTTGTTGGGGCTGGATGCTTTTCCAATTCATGGTCCTTTGAATGGTCAACTGCTGACAGCTGTGGGAATTGATAGCAACAATGGTATATACCCTTTAGCTTATGCTTTTGCTGAATCAGAAAACATAGGATCATGGACTTGGTTTCTTCATTGTTTATCCGATGATATAGCACTTGAAACTCAATCATCAGTTTTATTACTGACATGCAAAAGGTACTCCCTTAACTTGTTCATGAAATAAAGTCTCTCTGTTTTGAAATAGACAGTAAACATATATGATTTTGTGCAGGATATCAGTGGAGCTTTAAGAGATGTTTTTCCAGCTGTAGAACACATATTTTGTATTAGAAGCATTCATGAGAAAATGAAACTTTAATGGAAAGGTAGGGCCTTCAAAGACCATTTGTGAAAATGTGAAACAGCCTCAACTATTGTACAGTTTGAGAAAGCTATGGCTGATTTCAAGAAATTTAATCAACCAGCCCATGATTGGTTAAGTAAGATAGCACCGATCCATTGGTCAAGGTCACATTTTTCATGTAAGTCATCTATCTGTTTCAGTTAATTTGTATTTCTTAATGCAATATAAACAATTATAATTAATACATGTTTATTTGTAATCTTTAGAGAGAGCTCATTTTGATGTGTTACTTAATAACATGGGTCTAGTGTTTCATGACAAAATAATTAAGGGTTTAAGCAAACCAATTATTACAGCCTTAGAATACATCAGGGACTACTGTATGAAGAGGATAATGCATGTTGTGATGGTTATTGAGAAGAGTGATGGGCCACTAACACCAACTACACAACACATGCTAGAGGGTATTAAGAAAGAGGTTGTTAAGTATAATGTTTTATGGAATGGGGGAAGTAAGTTTCAGGTTAGTGGACCATGGGGTGACCAATGTGTAGTTAATGTTGTAGAAAAGTCTTGTACTTGCAGAAAATGGGAGATAACAGGTTTACCATGTAAACATGATGTAGCTACCAATTAGAATATGGCTTTAAATAGGCAACAAGTAGGAGCTGTAGAAACATGGGCTCATCCTTGTTACTATCTTATCACTTGGGAGGCAACCTACAAACACTATGTCGAGCCTATTACTAGCAACGAACATTGGGAAAAATCAACTGTGCCAACAAAAATTGTTCCACCGAAATCTGAAACAACTCTGGCTAGGTCAAGAGGTAGAAAAAGAGTTAGTATAGCTCCTGAAAGTGAAGAGATTGTGAAGAATGGTAAGATGTCAAGGGCTTGGAAGAGTGTTAAGTGTAGTATTTGTGGCATTGCTGGACACAACCAGAAAACATGACTAGGGCATGGTGGAGCTCAAAGTAGTCAAACTGGCCCTACGGGAAATGTCAAACAAGTGCCTAAAAAAGCTGCAACAAAGAAGACACATCCTAAAGGTAAAAAAGTAGTAGCAGATAAAGAAGCTGAAGGTACAGGTATTGTTGAAAGTCAAGTTAGTGCAGTTCACGGAAGTGATGTTCAATCTGAAAATCAAGATCAAGCAACTGAATATCCCATCATATATGATGCATCACTGTCTCTATCCCAGCAACATCAATATGAAGCAACAGAAGATCCCAGGATACAAGATGAATCCCTCTCTCAATCCCAGCAACATCAAGATGAAGCCGATCCCAGCATACATGAGCAATCCCAGTGTCAATCCCAGCAACATGATCAATCACAGTCTGATTCTCAGCTGCAGTCAAGTGATGTGCAAGCAGTTTCTGCTTCAACCCAACCTACTACACGAAGAATGACTAGGCAACAGCCTGCACTAGAAAGAATGATGGCCTTAGCATTGGTCAATTCTGTTATGCTAATTAGCTAGACAATGTTTCATCTAGTTTATTTCCTATGGACAAGTTATGTACTCTAAAAACATATGTGTGTGTCTAACTGTAATTCTCATGCTTCGAAAAGTATGCAATTTTATGCATTTAGAATTATATCCATTTGCATTAACTATGGAACCATGTCATGTTTGTGTATTTTTATAAATTGACTAAGCTTGATGTGTGAATAATTTGCATCAAAAGTAACCAAAGCAAAAACATCATAAGAATGTTGACAATTAAAAGTCAAACCTAAAAAAATTGCTAACCATCTGCATAACCATAAGGCCAAAAGTAAAAAAAAAAAAAAAAAAAAACCAAACTGAATACTTCATAACAATGTTGACAATTAAAAGTCAACTTTAATCTTAACCATGTGCATAAACATACGGTAAACTGAGTATAATAACAAAATTCATAACCTTCTGGGACACAACGTTACTACAATTCAAGATAAGGAACATTAACCATCTGGCCTCATTACATAAAACTAAACAAGTTATCCCAAAGCATAAAAAATCAAGGAAAATATCCAACTGAGCACCAGGTAAATCTTCCACTTCCACACATCACCTTGAGCAGCTTCTAATCTTGCCTCAAACTCATTTCTCCCCCTCGAAAGGCCTGGTATGATCATTCTCGAACGAGCACAGATTTCAAGATCATACGATCGTATCCACCGACAAGAAGACCCCTATTCATGATTATGGCAAGTCATTAAACAACAACCATTGTTACAATGTAGTTTGCTACTTGCGAAAAAATGATACGATACATATTAAAAGAGACTTACTTCAACAAGACAACCAAAGAATCGACGCCCTGGGTTGGCAGAGGTCCACGAAATACGAATTATAGCTTGCTTATCACACCAACAACGTACCATATTGAAAGAATTATCGTTTTGTAGAAGACAGTTTTTGTAGGATAGTTTAGGGATGGTAACTGACGACCAATCTGTGTTACACAGACATATAGCAACTATAAACACTGTACAACGATTTGTATAAAGTAAGCTACAGTGAAAGACTGTTTTGCCCTCAAAAACAAAACTTTGACCTGAGCATTAATGGTCAAGGGACTCATTTAGCCTATAAAACGCATACTTTGGACTACCGACGATGAAAAAGGCAAGTTTTGTCCCAGCGTGATGTTTTGGGACAAGTTTAGGGACCAACGGTGTATTTTAGTCTAAAATAAAAACAATAATAGAAATTCAAAATTTTTGTTATAAATTTTGGTTCAATCCAAAACCACTACAACGGATAAAACCGGCCCACGATTTTTGTTACAATTGATCAAAACCAATTTTGGTACGGATCACTTGAAAAGTGAAAAATCTAGAAAGTATAAAAAGTAATCTCAACCCTTAATTTTATAAGAACATTTAAAGTAATGATCATATCCGTCCAAATCACCCACTCCACTCTAGGGATGGCAAAAAACCTGAACTTGATGAGGCAACCTGAAACCCAAAAATTTTGGTGCGGGCATGGCATGCTTATCGGGTTACAGGGTGAGTTTCGAGGCATTAACGGGGATTTTTATCGAGTTTGGGGCAGAGAGCGGGTCACAACATCCCAACCCGCCTCACCTCAAAACATATATATACAATATAGATTTATTATATTCTACATTATTATATTATTATGTTACTATTTGCTTAATCAAAACATGATTCTTGAATTTTTGTTGTTTTGTATCTTTGCAAGACCGCAAATTTTGATTAAAAAAACTTCTTTTTGTCATGTTTTGTCACACCCCCAAAGTGTCGCAACGGAAAGGTAACCAGGGGCGTGATAGTCATAGCACAAAGTCAGGAATATAAAAAAAGACCTCTATATGAGCCGTTTTAAAAAGATACATTTGACTGAATAAAATAAGTTTTGACTATAATAAGTCTCAAATGTAAAGTAGTTCAAAATTCAAATCGAATGTTATGATAATGATGAAAAATCTTCATGATGAAATGCCCATGAGATGAGACTCTATGCATGAAGCTTCAGTGCATACCGGGTTAGAATGATCAACAACCTGAGAAATATATACTAAAGTATCAACAATAATGTTGGTGAATTCATAGGTTTAAGTAAATGAAAATGTCAAGTTCGGAACACAAGATTTCAATGTATGACCATTATGACAAATACAATGTCATATGAAAAAGTAATACTATTGCCCTAAGCTCATGACCCCAAAACCTTAACGTGATATGTATGCATAAATGCACGTGTAAATAAATTCCCTATGTTGGGTGTGTAGCTAAACACCTAGTATGCCCTCAAATGATATGCGTCCGTTTACCCAGTTGATGTAACCAACCCGGACGGGGGTGTCAACCTAATAGATCTATTCACAACATTCGCGATCACAAGTAACTAAAGGTTCATGATATGTGGGGACTCATTATTGTCAAAACTTATATTATTCAATCAAATGTATCTTTTTAAAATGGCTCATATAGAGGTCGTTCTTTATATCTTGACTTTGTGCTATGACTGTCATGCCTCCGGTTACCTTTCCGCTGAAATACTTTGGGGGTGTGACATATTGGTACCAGAGCCATGATTATAGAGAACTAGGTTGCATTATTAGGACCTAGAATATAACCATTGCATCATAATATTTCATTATAACATTCCGCACGCATACTCATTATACGTGTCTTTACTTGTTTTATAGAAGTTATTTATATGTGTACCAAACTTGTTACATCGACATGTCTACCTCTACCTTCCCCATTTTGAATCCATCTGACTCGGAGATCGAGGATGCCGCCTCGACTACCGCTGCACCAGTACCACCACCATCCCCAGATCATTTCCCGGCATCCGAGACTGAGTTGGAACCTTTTGAGGATGACCTTCAGGAGGCTGACCCCGAGAGTCCTCAGAGGAGGAGGACCCCGCAAAGGAGGATGAGACATTACCGGTTCAGGCTGCCCCAGCACCACCCTTACCTGGCTATATCCCGACATACCCAGCCAGAGACGATACTGAGACCTTTGAGTCTCAGGAGCTTGCACCTACTCCAACATCACCCATTTCCACACCTACTGCACCTATCCCGATGTACCGATGTTGCAAGACCGTAACCTGTCTACGGAAGACGGTGCATCCCTAGCCACCACTACTATCACCTGATATTCTGGCAGACATTGCCGTCTATACTGCTGCTTCAATATCATCACCACCACACTCATCATCACCACCATCCTCACCACCTTCATCAGCACCATCGTCAGCCACACCACCTTCATCAGCACCATCGTCAGCCACAGCATAACCATCACCCTTACCAGTGCCATCACCTCCACCATCACCACCATGTAGAGATGCTATTCCAGATGGTCATGCTGCCTCAGAAGAGGGCACGATTCCTTACACCATCACCATCTCTACCTGCTGCCCCTGAGACTGCGACCGAGGCCGTAACCGAGACTGACCCGCCCCGTAGGTTTGAGGTAGAGTTCTCGGGCTGTTGCTGCTAGACAACCTACGATTCATACACTCATGGCGCGTATGGCACACCTTGAGGATCAGTTGGACGCCTTAGGTTACCTTGATGAGATCCTACTGGTCAGGATTGAGGCCATTGAGCAGGATGTTGATACAGTGTGAGAGGGTAACCTACTCGCTCGTCAGGATATTGATGGCATTGAGACAGCTATGAGTACGACCCGTAATCGAGTTGTGGAGTTGCATGACCGTTTAGAGATCCAGGTCGATGATAATTTCCTCATTGCGGATGCTACTCAGCAGGTGTTGG
This sequence comes from Chrysanthemum makinoi, assembly GCA_910596185.1. Classification (NCBI taxonomy): domain Eukaryota; kingdom Viridiplantae; phylum Streptophyta; class Magnoliopsida; order Asterales; family Asteraceae; genus Chrysanthemum; species Chrysanthemum makinoi. Next base: position 112,413,728 of record OU343217.1, read on the forward strand.
GCACACACCAGTATGAGCTCATGCCAGCACTAGAGCGGATCATGGCTCTAGATGGTCGTCTAGCACAAACCCAGTCTCGCAAGCCTGCACTTCGAGGCCTAGTTTAGGAACTCAGAGGATAGCATGGAGCGTCATTTTAGGGCTTTGGAGTACAGAGTGGGGGATAATCAAACCCGTTTGCAGGAGAACGGGGACAGAGCGACCAGATTTGGGGCACGAGTCAGAGCTTTGGAAAGTCATCCTGGAGGATCACCAGTGTGGAAAACTAGAAGGGGGGGGGTTGAATAGTTTACCAATTTTAACTTTGTTATAAAATTTACTTTTTGAAAAACTTCGATTCGATTCATTAAGAAATCACGCAAGTGCAACTTCACGTGTATGAAAAAATGAAAGAACTAAGACTACTAAATGTAAATAAAAAGTAATAGTTAAGAGATGGAAAGATCAAACCCAAGACACGATGATTTATAGTGGTTTGGTAACTAAGGTCTTCTTTGGCCTACTCCACTCCTCGAGTATCCAACTCGAGAGTTTCAAGCATTATGTCAACAACCTCCCTTCAGGCAGAGAAAACCACACAACGTTGCTTATCACAATTACCGACACTAAGCTAAATTTCGAGTACTAATCTAGCTAGTACCAATCTCACACGATCCACTTGATCCTCACTAATCACACACACTACATGATCCACATGATCTACCCTCGACCCACATGATCTACACAGTATCAACAAAAGCTACACGAGATCTCGAAGATCTCCACAAGATCACAATGATCCACACAAACAAAAGCTAATCAAAGATGAGAGGCTTGATGTATGCCTAGATACAACAAGTTCATAAAAAGCATTACGAGTGCACTACACTAAACTATAACACCTTGTATCTTCTTGATACTTTGTGTTCTTCTCTTGCACAAGTAAATGAATGAAGGTGACCACTTGGTTGGATGAGAGGATCACTCTTAAACAAAAGAAACTATCTAAATGATCAAGGAATTGCAAATGTGTTTGAGGGTTTGAACTCATAAAGTTATGTGTGAAAATAGATAGAGAAAATCTGTGACATGATAAGGTATTTATAAGCAAAAGAAAAATAGCCGTTATAGCATGGACGGTACCACTAAATTTAGTGGTACCGTCGGTATTTAACGGTACCGTGGGGACCAAAATGCTCCACATTTTGTTTTTAGTGGTGAAGGTTTATTTGGGGAAGATTGGAACTGTTTTGGGGGGATAAATAGCTGTTGGATCATTCAAATGTATTTATCCAATTAAAACATTTCTTTTCTTTTCAAAAATAATTTTTCATGTATATTTTTGAAAAAATGTTTCGTCACATTTAAAATGTAAGGTTTAGAACACAAATTTAAATCTTTGATCAATTGTCAAGTTGTAAATTTGTTTGTTCTTACCTAGAGTGATTTGCGTAGAAACGGGATATTTCGACTAAAAACTTGTTTACGTTAATTTTGATATAAAGTTTTCTTACATTTTGTCATCATCAAAATGCAGAGATGTCGAAAAATAGAAATAACTCCCCCTTTTTGATAATGACAAAAACATAAACTCATTTTAGGTGAAAATTAATATTGGCAAGTTTTTGAGTTTATATCTCATTTCATCCCCTTTTTGTCGAAGCAAAAAGATTGTCGAGAAGATGCTAAGGCTCTCACTTGATGTGTGCTCCCCCTCATTTACCAAGGAATCGTGCAATGGTTCTTGCTACAAAAACGAGTTAGACGACAAATATGAAATATCTAACAAGTAGCAACCACACATATGCAAAGTGTAAAATAAGCAACAAAAAAAATACTAGCCAAACAAAAATTGATCCAACCAATATCATTAAAACAAAAGATAAACATGCCCATTCATAAGTGAAAACAAGATATCACATATAAAATGTGAGTAGTACAACCATACAAGCTTCACAAACTACAACTAGAGAAGGCACATAAACATCCTTAGTGACAATATAGGCCCTAGGATTTTCTCCTTGCACAAAAGGGTTTCAAATATTTTATTCATTAAAACTAAACATCCAAATGTTTATTTGGAAGGGGCATTGGATGGTGGAGGATGTGGTATGATTGGTTCTTGTGGTGGTGTCAAAAGATGCTCTACATAGGAGAACATGGCATGCATTTCATCTCGAAGGGTGAAGATGAGATTGCGATTATGGTGACAACATGGACAACTTAGGCTATGTGGTTTAAGTGGGTAAAGAATGGGATAGCCCATGAGCGGTTGTGTTGATGGAGAGGTGGAAGATGATGTGAGTAGGTAAAATCAAGTGGACTTGTTGGTGATTGAGTGAATTGTTAGAGCTAACGGATAAGGAGAGCTAAGTGGTGATAAGTGTATTGTTGTCCTAAGGTTAGTGGAGGAGGATGAATTGGCTCTTGTTCACAAGGTCTTTGAAGGATCATTTGGTGTAGAAATGGATTGATTTAAGTTGATTGAAGGTAGTGATGTTTGGATATCCTCATCATCATCAAGTGTGAGGTCAATGAAGATAAATTCTTTAGGTGGTTTGGTGGAGACTCTTGGCTTCTTGGCAAGGTTGGTTGAAGAGGTGGCAATGGTGGAAGACATTGTGTGTTTAAAGATTAAGTGATTAGTTGATTGATGAGATGAGGATGAATGCATGAAAAGAGCTTAAATAGCCAAATCTAATGCATAAAAGTTAGTGATTTATGGAAGAGTAATAAGGATAATAAGGTGTAAGGAGTTTTAGGGAGTAAAAAGTGTTGGAATCAGCCTATAGTTTACAGAATCTAAGGGAAAGGAAGTCAAAAAGTGAAAGAAAATAGTGAAATTCGTAATTCCCAGGGGACGGTACCACTAAATCACCCACGGTACCACTAAATTTAGTGGTGCCCTGGCATAATTAGTGGTGTCGTGACCTGCTGGGATCGAATTTACCATTTCTACACTATTTTGGGCAACCTAAGGGAGTGTTTTAGGGGAACTATTTGCAGTAAATTCTAGTGCCTCAATTCACTAAAGAATAATCACGTGAAATTCCTAACTTATGCTACAAGTAGCATCAAACATAAACATGTGATGTGCTACATTTAGGCCACTATTAAGAATGCACGAGGACAAGTATAATCATTCAAAATAAATAAATAAAAAATCATGCAGGGAAGTTAACACCTAATCGTGCACATAAGAGAGATTAACCAAGAATTATGCTTGATTAAAAACGTTAGGTGGTAAAATTATACCACACACCCGAAGCTAACTAACACAAGTTAGAGATCTTAAAAACTAGTTAAGTCAAGTATTTAGTGTAATAAGGCCTTAGCCAATAACCCATTTTAAGTTAGTGTATTAACAATCATTAGATAATTGTTTTAAAAGCATGCAAATTATCCCTCCTTCCAAGCTTCTTGATCGATTTACGGTTGATCTCCTTCCTGATTGACGTGAGACCCTCGATTGTTTGCTCATGCATCAAAACTTGTCGATTCATCATCGTTGTTTGCCTTCGCATCATTGATCTTATATTGGTGTTTTGGAAAGTAGGATCGGTGGTTGTTGTGAAGTCCCTCATATCGAGATCACGGAAGTAAGTGGTTGGTGATGGAGAACGAGTACGGGAAGTTCCTTCATCATTCATTTCAACATCATCATCATCCATAGGTTGAGATGAAGATCCATTATGGAAGGAAGAAGATGAGGCATCGAAAGTGGATTTACGACCATGTTTTGACCCTTTATCACTACATTGCTTTGTGCTACGTTGTGGTCCACCAAGAGGTTTCGTGATGGGTTCGATGAGGAAGAAGTCATCACTTTCGAGATATGGGTAATTAGCCATGACCCAACAATAAAGACGAGTAAGCAACATACCATAAGGCATGAGCTTATCAGAATGACTCTTGACATTTTCCATTCACTTTGCCATGTAGTAAGCGAGGTTGTAAGGAGTTTCGGTACTAAGATAATAGAGCATATGGGCACAACAAGCCGGAACATGATCTCGGTTGCCCCCTAGAGACAAGACATTTGCATGAAGGAGTTGTTCCCATCGTTTGAGATCGGGAAGAATTTCTTTGAGATAGATTTTGTTTGGGTCGAGGTAGACAATAGTACCATCACGTTTTTTATAAGTATTTTTGACTCGAGGGATTTGGATGTATTGTTTGATTTATTCGGGAGTAGGAATATTGGTTCGATAAGGACCACCGTTTTCCAAGTAGTAAATGATAGACACAAGAGAATGATCTTTCGTGTAGGCGCATTGTCCTACGGAAGGGACACGAAGGATATCACCGAGTTTGAGAATGGTCAAAGTGATATGTTCATCTTGAATCCAAAATTCTATGAAGACATTATCATCAAGATCGTTGAAGGTACGAACACGGCTATAGAAGTCAAGGATGAAAGGAGGACAAACTTGATCATTTATGGTGTATAAACAATCAAAGTCAATGGTTGGAAAACATACATTTATGCCATCCAATTGAACATAGCCAGCATTAACAACAGGACCACAATGAATGAATCGATGTTCGACGCGTTGGTAAAAGGCTTTGAGGTGATCGGGGACATTTGGATCTTCGGTGAGAAGAGGGATATAGGTTTTGGTATCTTGGTAGTCGTTACAAGGCATTGTTACCTATAAGAAAAGAATATGAATGTTTATATATGTTTTTCTAGTTAACTTGTGATCACTCGATAGTGAAGACGTGCCTAGTGTATGCCTATATGCAAACAATGTGGAGGTGCGGTAATCTTGGCTCAAAAACAAAAATAATGAGATTACCCAAACGTTCCTTAATTCACTTTAGCTCAAATGAATATGATGAAGAATACATATCAGTTATGTATTTTGGCAAAATTCATGAGTTTGTGTATGCAGGAAAAACGTTTTTAGATTGTATTAAAAATGCATGAAAATTTTTTTATGATGATCCTAGTCTCATAAGTTTCTTTAAACATGGAATTGGGAGGTGTTTGGATAGTTCAAAATTTTTAATGCCTATGATTCTTTAAAATTGAGAAGCATGAACATCAATGATTTCTAGTTCAATTTTAAGTTTTCTAAACATGATTCCACTAAAAATGCCTAATAATTTGTGAATTTACTTCAAAATTCGAACTAAAAATAAAAATTATATGGGTTTATGTAAATCCTATGGTTGGAGGAATCAATATAATTGTACATTGTCTAACCCTAGTCATAATTTCATAAAACCTAATCAAAATGGAAACCCTCAATTCAGATTATGTGAAATGTAAAACCGTAGACTCAAAATTAAAGAAAATTGGAATGAATTAACTTACAATTAATGTTAGGAAATTTTTTGTAGTTGATAATCTTGTAATTCAGTGCCTCAATTATGATTTTGTGGAGCGGAATTGGATTTTTGAGCGTTGGTTCGACTTTGGAGTGCTTGTAGAAAATATGTATTGTTTAAATGTGCAGAATGAGGGAAAAGGAAAAGGATAAATCGTCTTTGTCAGGTGCACGGTACCACTATATTCAGTAGTGTCATGCCCCACTTTAGTGGTGTCGTGAAATCTTTGAGACAGTGATAACATCAAATTATCCTGAATATTAAGTATCAATTTCCCTCGATAATGCTTGTAATTTATATCATTTATATGCATTTACGCTTGTTTTCCATTATATTCCACTTTCAGGACAATTACGAGAATTGGAGCTAAAGAGACGCGGATTTGGAGAGTTTATTTAAGATTTATCATAGTATGCTCACTTTGAAGAAGTTATGGCGTAACTCTTCTCTCACATTACGCCGTAACTAAAGCGTGGCTCAGAAAACCAACTCAACAGAAGATTACGGCGTAAATCTATCCAAGATTACGACGTAACCATATTAGGTCAAATGAGGTTCCGCGCCGCTACTAATTACGCCGTAACTCATGCAACAACTACGGCGTAACCATGATTTATTGAAGATACGACATAACTCCTTCCAGAGGTTACGCCGTAACCAACATTATTAGTGCAAATTACGAAGAATTGTATGTTACTGCGTAACTCTTTTAATAGTTACGCCGTAATCAGATCTGGCCTATAAATACTCTACGATTTCCAGCATTTCAAATCATCCCATTTCACACACAACAATCAGTGAACGTGAGAAGAATTCGAAGGCAGATCTAGAGGAGCATACGGAGCTATCTCCAAGGGAGAAATCACTCCCCTACGATAAGCATTAGCTTTCTATCTTTTTTTTACTTTCAATTCATATATTTCGTAACATTAAACATTGAATTGATTGTTATGGTTAATATGAGCGGCTAAGCACCTCTTGGTGCTGGCATAGTTATGATTCCTTAATTTTTTTGTTTGCGTTTATATTGCTTTCGTATAATTATTTTTAAGTGTATGCATGCATAGTTTATTGGTAGCTACCCTTGTTTCGGTAGTTTTGAATGGCGATAGAGGCTAGTTGCTTAGGAGATATGACCAACTGACCCTAAGTGAGTAGACTGAGACGGGAAGGGTAAGATATGACCAATTGAAGACCCTTTCTACTTGTGCGATTTGACCAACTGATCACCTACCGTTTGGATGAACTTAAGAAGTAAGGGGTGAGTGTTTAAGTTGCTAGCGCCCGGGCACTCACTATTATAAATCTAGCATGTAGCAGTACTTAATGACTTGGCTTAGGGGACCAGGAACAACTGGACTTATGAGGGGACACCTGACTTCTCCAGTGGGAACCTTTGTTGATAGGTTAGGACGAACTGACCAAATGCTGTCCTATCGACTTTGACCCCACCTGAAGTAATTGGAAGTAGTTAGACGTAAACACTACTAGTTAGGATGAATAACTAGGTTAGCACCACTCTTCTCTATTGATCACATCTTTTACCTTTATTTGCTTTATCAGTTAATTCCATATCAAAATCATATTAAAATTTGTGACACCTAGACTTAGTATAAATCCACACACATAGCTCTTGGGACGACCTCGGTTTTACTGAATACTACACTACACACGATAGGGTACACTGCCCGTTAGTGCATTAGGGTAGACCATAGGTATAACGAGTAATTGTAAATATTAAAACCTTGTCAGTAAAACCTGCATCAAGTTTTTGGCGCCGCTGCCGGGGAGTTATATTAGGATTTCTATTAAATCTTTCATTTTTTTTTTGCTTTAAAATCTTCTCAAATTCTCAATATCTCTTTTCAAGTTTTCAGGTACCATGGAAGTTGTTAACATTGATGACCTCACTCTTGAGGAATATTTGGCATTGACAAGAGAAGAACAAGGACCAGGGATTGTTAGGCCGGCCATCGCAGAGGATGCTCAATTCGAAATCAAACCTCAATTTATGAGGGAGTTGCGTGCAAACCCTTTCTCAGGAAGCATTACCGATGATGCTCATGAGAATATAGACAACGTGGAATACATTGTCATCCTATTCTAAATTCCTAGAGTCTCAAACGATGTTGTCATGTTACGTGTGTTCCCTATTTCTCTCACTAGAGCTGCTAAAAGATGGGTTGATCGATTACCTGCCAGAACAGTCAACACCTGGCCTCTCCTAAAAAAATATTTCATTCAGAGATATTATCCTCCATCCAGGATTGCTAAACAATTAGAAGAAATCCATAACTTCAAGCAGGAGGGTGATGAAACGTTGTACCAAGCATGGGAAAGGTACAACGAATTATTATACAAGTGCCCTACTCACGACCTCAACAGCCAGCAAAAGGTGAACGTATTTTACAAAGGTCTGAACATCTCCTCAAGACAAATGATCGATTCTCAGGGACCAATTCCCGGAATGACTTCAACATTGGCTCTTGAAACTATTCAGAAGATGGCTGACCACTCTCACAAATGGCACAATGGGGGAAGCAATAGAAGTAAGAGTGGAAATATGGAGGGCCTTGCAGCGATAAACAACAAATTAGAAAGTCTCGGAAGAGACATGAAAAAGCTCAAGGAAAATGTGCACTCCATACAAGTTGAACGAAATGAACACAATGGAGCCCTCCCTACTAAGGAATGCTCCTCCAACGAGGAAGTTAAAAGGATTGAAGAAGTAAAATATGGAGGTGGAAGTCTCTTCAACGGATACAATGGTAACGGGGCTAGATACCGAGAAAAATCGCCAGGGTTCTATACAAGAGTCAACAACAATCCTCCTAGAACAAACCTTGAAGAAATAATGCATAAACATATCGAGGAATCTACAAAGAAAAGCGATAGACTCAAAGAATGGATGGTCAATGTAAAATAAGACACCAACATGAACTTGCGGAACCAAGATGCCGCAATTAAAAACCTCGAATCCCAAATTAGGCAATTAGCTAAAAACCTTGAGACTAGTAATGACAAAGCCAGTGCCTGCAAAGCCATATTTGCATAAGATAAACCGAAGAAAGAACAGTGCACCTCTTTTGTCACCAATGATCTATCCGGGATTAACTACCTAAAAGAAGATGATAAATCGGAAGACAACGAGGACCTGCCAAGCCAACTTCCTGAGAAACAACACTATCAGGAAAGTTTTCTTCTTCCTTGCACTATCGGTAATCTTAAAATTCCCGCATTAGCTAATTTGGGGGCTGGGGTAAACCTTACTTCTACCACTTTGTTCGATAAAATAAAACTTGCCAATTTAAAAGAAACAACAATGATGATTGAAATGGTTGATTCCTCTAAGGCTGTACCTAGGGGAGTGGTTAATAATGTCCTCCTTAAAATTGGAAAATTCATTTTTCCCACTAATTTTGTAGTTATTGATATGGGAAAACGGGAGACTTACAACTTAATTGTTGGAAGACCTTTTCTGGCCACTTGTCGTGCACAAATTAAGGTCTTTGAAAGACAAATTTCTTTGGGGACTGAAAAAGAACGAATAACTTTCATCATGAAAGAGAAATTAAACCCAAAATTAGAAGTTTCAAATAAAGTTGATATTGTCAATATTTCGTCGCTCGACCCACCTATGTGTTATAATCTTAGTACTAACAATCGTGGAGAGAATGTTGATAGTTGTGAGCAGGAACATGGAGATATTGTCCAGATTGAGGGTATTAAGGAAGCTCCGGATCCTAACAAACATTACTGCAACCCTATATTGACAGAAGATAACGAATCAATTCAAGCATGGACCTCGTGTAACCCTTTTCGTGAATTTTATGATGGAAGGGCGGATGAATGGACGTGCCCTCACGAGATTAAGAGACACGATTTAAAATTCAGAAAATTATCTTTTGAAGATTGGTACAAGGTAAGATTCGGAGACTCGGAAATCAATACGAGATTGGTAAAACAACTAAAATGCAATTACGATAACTATCGCCTTATTGATGCAATGCACAATGATGAAGAATCAAACGTGAGTTCAACAATTGGTCCTATAGCAGAAGGTGATGACTGCGGGAAGTCATGTTTATCATATAATGAGTGGCTCTCGCAAAAATTTAGAACATGTAGCATCGGGAACACAACAAGAAAAAAGGTTTTTATCGAATGGATGAATGATTGCTGCCAACTAGTGGAGGAAGTTGGCCAAGTCCAAAGGCCACCATAAAGCCCGAGGCTCTGTGTCTAACTTAAAGACTCATAAATAAAGAAAAGTGCTCTTTCGGGAGACAACCCAAATTATCCCTTTCATTTGTTTTATTTCCATTTCTGTTGGGTTTTGTGTTTTTATCCATTTCTGCAGGAAACGAAGAAAAGTTGTTGCTGCAGCATGCTGATCTGACTAGAGTTACGGTGTAACTCATTCTCATGGTTACGCCGTAACAGGCCCTTTTGTAGCAAAACCTCAGAAGCATTACCAATTACGGCGTAGTCTCATTTCAGTGGTTACGCCGTAGCTACACTTATGCAGCGTATGCCAGGTTTTGCCTAGTTACGGCGTAACTCCTTCTGGAGTTACGACGTAACTATCCTCTTCATTACTTCTTTCATTTTAAACACAATAACCTTGTATTAGTCTTTTAAATGAACTTTTTGGGTATGTTCCCTGTAAGCCCTCACGAGACTACACTCGTCCACTTGGGACACCAAGTGGTTTAAAAGGCTTGTTGCATGCGCTAAATGCAACCTTGATTCCTACGAAAGTGAGTCAGGTTTATTTTTCATTTTTCATTCTTTTTCTTTTTAGAATTATGCTTGTCGGTAGTGTGATTTCAGGGATTGAAGTTTGCTTGTAGATGCCTATACGAAGGCACGACTCTTTTTCGTGGGCCTTCTTTCTTTTTGGAGCAAATTTTAGGGAAGTTGTCGCTCTAATTCTACTTTTCTCTTCACCTTTATTTAACGCTTAGTACAAAAGGGACTTTGTACAATTCAAGCATGGACCTCGTGTAACCCTTTTCGTGAATTTTATGATGGAAGGGCGGATGAATGGACGTGCCCTCACGAGATTAAGAGACACGATTTAAAACTCAGAAAATTATCTTTTGAAGATTGGTACAAGGTAAGATTCGGAGACTCGGAAATCAATACGAGATTGGTAAAACAACTAAAATGCAATTACGATAACTATCGCCTTATTGATGCAATGCACAATGATGAAGAATCAAACGTGAGTACAACAATTGGTCCTATAGCAGAAGGTGACGATTACGGGAAGTCATGTTTATCATATAATGAGTGGCTCTCGCAAAAATTTGGAACATGTAGCATCGGGAACACAACAAGAAAAAAGGTTTTTATCGAATGGATGAATGATTACCGCCAACTAGTGGAGGAAGTTGGCCAAGTACAAAGGCCACCATAAAGCCCGAGGCTCTGTGTCTAACTTAAAGACTCGTAAATAAAGAAAAGTGCTCTTTCGGGAGACAACCCGAATTATCCCTTTCATTTGTTTTATTTCCATTTCTGTTGGGTTTTGTGTTTTTATCCATTTCTGCAGGAAACGAAGAAAAGTTGCTACTGCAGCATGCTGATCTGACTAGAGTTACGGTGTAACTCATTCTCATGGTTACGCCGTAACAGGCCCTTTTGTAGCAAAACCTCAAAAGCATTACCAATTACGGCGTAGTCCCATTTCAGTGGTTACGCCGTAGCTACACTTATGCAGCGTATGCAAGGTTTTGCCTAGTTACGGCGTAACTCCTTCTGGAGTTACGACGTAACTATCCTCTTCATTACTTCTTTCATTTTAAACACAATAACCTTGTATTAGTCTTTTAAATGAACTTTGTGGGTATGTTCCCTGTAAGCCCTCACGAGACTACACTCGTCCACTTGGGACACCAAGTGGTTTAAAAGGCTTGTTGCATGCACTAAATGCAACCTTGATTCCTATGAAAGTGAGTTAGGTTTATTTTTCATTTTTCGTTCTTTTTCTTTTTAGAATTATGCTTGTCGGTAGTGTGATTTCAGGGATTGAATTTTGCTCGTAGATGCTTATGCGAAGGCACGACTCTTTTTCGTGGGCCTTCTTTCTTTTTGGAGCAAATTTCAGGAAAGTTCTCGCTCTAATTCTACTTTTCTCTTCACCTTTATTTAACGCTTAGTACAAAAGGGACTTTGTACAATTCAAGTGGGGGGACGGGAGTAGAATTGTCTCTTGAACTTTATTTTGCCCTCGTTTTTCTAGTTTATTTTGAAAAATTATGCCATTTTTAAAATTTTGACATGTTTTTCTTAGCCTAACTAGATTAGACCTTATCCGAGCACATACAACCCTCTATATTATGTGTTGAGATTAGCCTTATCCGTTTCCATATTTTTATCCCAAATCCACCAAATTATGAGTGTGCCGGTAGCTTGTAAACTTCAGAACTTGGCCTTTGCATCATTTTGAGACCATAGACGAGGTATGTTGAGTTAGCTCGATGTATTTGGACTTTTCAGTTTAAGAAGGCAGTATTATAGGATTATCATCCCAAATAGCCTACCATTGTATGTCTATCGATTAGTCACCTTGACTTCTTGACCCCCTTGTGAAACCCTTTTGTTGCACTCACCTTTAGTGCAAGATACCCCTAGATACACCCATCTTAGCCATTCCTTTCATTTTGTTAACCCAATATATTGTTTGGTTACACCTATACACCTTAGCCTACCCTGTAGTCTTCATTTGTAATTGGGAAGTCATCATTTGCCTAAGTTCAAGGTTCAAGTGGAAAGGTTCGGGAATCACGCTTTCGTCGATGACATATTCTTAAAGATCATTAAAGACCCCCCCGAATTCCCATTGTTCATCTCAAGTGGGGGGATGTTACGTTTATGATTCAAAAAAAAGTTATGTATTTGTTATTCAATTGATTGTAAAGTGCAATGTTATAAGCACCATGTTATGAGCTTAATATAGATTTAGTATCGAGGAGGCCACCTCGGTCACGTTTGAAGATTGGAGTTGGTAATTGCGCCAACAGTTGGAAAAAAGGTAGTGTGCCCATCATGACGTCCTCTAGTAACACATCTACCTAGTATATCATGATCCGGTTTCTTAACTTCGAAACTTGAACTTTGGGCGAACTGTAAGTGGTGATGACATGGTTATGAATTTAGACTATTTGCTTGATTTTTATATTACACCATTTATATATCCCATGTCTTATCTCACCCTTTAGTCATGAAGCGTGTCTAGGTGATGCAGCGAGCAGCGAGCAATTATTGGTATCTTGGCCATGGATTTGGTCATGTATCATTGATTTTGTCCACTTCGCCGTGACATGTTAGTAATGACAAATCACTCTTAACCTTTGTCGTGTCTACCCATATTGCCTTCGAGAATTTTTTTGCCCTTAACTCCAGTGGTGGAGATTTGTGTAAACGCCAAGCTTATCATAGAATACATGCTATGACTGTGCGATTGAGTGATCACCCCGAAATTGACACTTAGAATAGTTGAGAGATTTGAGTGTTTCGTTCCCATTTCGTGAGGTGTTCTGCTTTGTTTTATTCTAGCATAAGGGATTTGTAAACTTATATTTTCCAAAAAATGGGAGATATCTTTTTAGGAATCTATCTAATAAGGTCTACTTGAGGGCAAGTAGAGTTCAAGTAGGGGGATATTTGATAACATCAAATTATCCTAAATATTAAGTGTCAGTTTCCCCCGATAATGCATGTAATTTATATCATTTATATGGATTTACGCTTGTTTTCCATTATATTTCACTTTCAGGACAATTACGAGCATTGGAGCTAAACAGACGCGGATTTGGAGAGTTTATTGAAGATTTATCATAGTATGCTCACTTTAAAGAAGTTACAACGTAACTCCTCTCTCACATTACACCGTAACTAAAGTGTGGCTCAGAAAACTAACTCAACAGAAGATTATGGTGTAACTCTATCCAAGATTACGACGTAACCATATTACGTCAAATGAGGTTCCGCACCGCTACTAATTACGCCATAACTCATGCAACAACTACAGCGTAACCATGATTTATTAAAGATACGACGTAACTCCTTCCAGAGGTTACGCCGTAACCAGCATTATTAGTGCAAATTACGAAGAATTGTATGTTACGGCGTAACTCTTTTAAAAGTTACGCCACAACCAGATATGGCCTATAAATACTCCACGATTTCCAGCATTTCAAATCATCCCATTTCACACACAACAATCAGTGAATTTGAGAAGAATTCGAAGGCAAATCTATAGGAGCATACGGAGCTATCTCTAAGGGAGAAATTACTCCCCTACGATAAGCATTAGCTTTTTATCTTTTCTTTACTTTCAATTCATGTATTTCGTAACATTAAACATTGAATTGATTGTTATGGTTAATATGAGCGGCTAAGCACCTCTTGGTGCTGGCCTAGTTATGATTCCTTAATTTTTTTGTTTGCGTTTATATTGCTTCCGTATAATTATTTCTAAGTGTATGCATGCATAGTTTATTGGTAGCTACCCTTGTTTCGGTAGTTTTGAATGGCGGTAGAGGCTAGTTGCTTAGGAGATATGACCAACTGACCCTAAGTGGGTAGACTGAGACGGGAAGGGTAAGATATGACCAACTGGCGACCCTTTCTACTTGTGCGATTTTACCAACTGATCACATACCGTTTGGATAAACTTAAGAAGTAAGGGGTGAGTGTTTAAGTTGCCAGCGCTCGGGCACTCACTATTATAAATCTAGCATGTAGCGGTACTTAATGAATTGGCTTAGGGGACCAGGAACAGCTGGACTTATGAGGGGACACCTGACTTCTCTAGTGGGACCCTTTGTTGATAGGTTAGGAGGAACTGACCAAATGCTGTCCTAGCGACTTTGACCCAACCTGAAGTAATTGGAATTAATTAGACGTAAACACTACTACTTAGGATGAATAACTAGGTTAGCACCACTCTCCTCTATTGATTACATCTTTCGCTTGTACTTTCTTTATCAATTAACTCCATATCAAAATCATATTAAAATCTGTGACACCTAGACTTAGTATAAATCCACACACATAGCTCTTGGGACGACCTCGGTTTTACCAAATACTACACTACACACGACCAGGTACACTGCCCGTTAGTGCATTAGGGTAGACTATAGGTATAACGAGTAATTATAAATATTAAAACCTGGTCAGTAAAACCTGCATCAGACAGTTTTTGGTCTCATTTTGATTTTTGATGATTAAGTCTCGCTTATTTGGTGATACTTTTAGACGTGACAAAAGAATTTATCCCTAATAAATTCTTTTGGGAAGAGAATCAAAAGATGTAAGATAATCAAATGATGACCTATAAATAGTCATAAGATGAGACTCGATCTATGGACACATGTAAATTATTGATTTATTAAATGTGTTCCGTCATTCCTAATCCTAAGCGTAGATAATTGAAGGGTTCACGTTTGAGGGGTTTGGTTAGGATGTCGGTGATATTATCTTCCGACAGGAGTTTTTCAATGGAAATCTTTCCTTTTTGAACATTGTCATGAAGGAAGTGATGAGGTATTTCGATGTGTTTCGTACGTGAGTGTTGAATGGGGTTCTTGCTCAAGTCAATCGCTCCCTTGTTGTCGCACATAATTGGAATGTCGTCTAGATGTATGTCATAGTCGATTAGAGCTTGTTTCATCCATAATGTTTGTTGATATGCCTTTCCGGCACTTACGTATTCGGCTTTGGTAGTGGAGATAGCTAGAGCCATTTTTTATTGGAGAACCAAGAAGTTAGACAACAACCCATGAAGGTACAAACGCCAATCGTGCTTTTTTGATCTACATAATTTCCCTCATGATCAGAGTCGGCATAGACAATAGTTTATACACCGATCCCCTTGGGATAATATAATACCAAGTGCATAGTGCATGTAATGTATCGGAAGATACATTTAACCGCTTCAAGGTGAGAGGTTTTGGGATCCTCTTGGAAGCGAGCGCAAAGGGAGACATTAAACATTATATCGGGCCTACTTGCTGTTAGGTATAATAAAATATCTATCATACCTCCGTGAGTTTCGTATCTGAAGACATGGGTGTTTTAATTGGTTTGGACGCTTCTAATCCAAATTTCGTAAGCATTTCTTATGTATTAGATTGATTAAAGAAGATACCATCTTCCATTTGTTTTATTTGTAGACCAAGGAAGAAATTTAATTCACCCATCATGCTCATCTCAAACTCATCATGCATGATTTTTGCAAAATCATCGCATAACTCTTGACAAGTTGATCCGAATAATGTCGTCTACATATATTTTAAGAATGATGAGATGTGAATTTCTTTTCTTCGTGAAAGGTGTGTTATCTACCATCCCCATGGTATAATCATGTTTAACCAAGAAATCCTTTAATCTATCGTACCCAGATTTAGGGGCTTGTTTGAGACCATAGAGTGCTTTCTTAAGTTTGGAGACATGATTTGGTTTCTCGTTGTCAACGAATCCCGGAGGTTGTGCAATGTACACCTCCTCGTTGATGAAACCATTTAGAAATACACTTTTCACGTCCATTTGGTATAGCTTATAGTCTAACATACAAGCATAAGAAAGAAGTATCCTAATAGATTCTAACCTAGCTACAGGAGCATATGTTTCATCATAATCTATTCCTTCTAGTTGATTATAGCCTTGTGCCACTAACCTAGATTAATTCCTAGCCACAACGCCATTTTCATCAAGTTTGTTTCTAAATACCCACTTAGTTCTTATGATGGTTTGGTTCCTAGGAGGTGGTACTAAAACTCAAACCTGATTTGCGGTGAATTAGTTAAGCTCCTCTTGCTTGGCAATTACCCAATTTTCATCCTTAGTGGCTTCACCAATGTTCTTAGGTTCTACGATGGATAAAAAAAATTACTTATGTTTTGGGCTTGTGGCCTAAGAGTTCTTTGGTTAAGATTTCCTATGAAATTATCTAAAGGATGAGCTTTGGATTCCTTAATGTTGACAACTTCGTCAACTTCGACTATTTCATCCTTAATGTCATTTTCTAAGTTTTTCTTGCCATTATCCTTTATGTCATCTTCTTCAACTAAATCATCATCCTTTATGTCATCTTCTTCGACTATTACTAAGGGTGATGTCTTAGTTGGAGGTGGGCTTTCATCGAATGTCAACGTGATTCTTCGACTTTCATGGTTTCTTTGTTGAGAACTACGTATGCCTTACTATTTTGGGAGTATCCTAGAAATACATGATAAGGATTTAAAACGTACGTTTTTATGGGTCATTAAAGCCCTAAACTTATGTATTTATGATCAAATATTTCCTAAAATAATTCATTTTCACTTTTTAGGTACTTTGGAAGCAAAAGCTGAAAATCATAAATATTTGTATGAAAAGGGATGAAAATGTGAAGAAAACGACCAAGTCATGAAAAAGTCTGGAAAAGAGCAACAAACGGTGTCACAACCTATAAGGTGACGCCGTCACTTGAAAACGGAGATACCAAAACAACCCAGATTTTACTATAGATGAGTCAGTGAAAAATTTATGAAGTAACAAGTGACGCCGTCACTTGTTAAAAGAGTTGGAGTTTTCTGCCAAATTTATAACGTGACGACTCAGATTAATTAAAGAGGGACGGCGTTAGAGATTTCTGGACGGCGTCAGAGTTACAAAGTGACCCCGTCACAAGGCTGACTTGGAAAAGACGAAATCCTAATGGCGGCGACTTGACGGCGTCACAACTATAAAGTGACGTCGTCTCAACTGTAATCCTATATATTGTTTTATAATTTTCTGCATTCAGCATTGGAGAGTAACTTTGGTGTACGGATTTTATCCATTTTTACTATATTTTTAGGGTTTTAACACCCTCTATCAATAAGAGATAAGTTCCTTTATCTCTTCGATCATTATGTTTGATTCATGCTTGATTATGATTACTTTTTTCTCTATGTTTAACATGTCTAGCTAAATCAACATAGTATTTGCTTAGATGTAATGAAACCTAGTTGTTAACTATTGATTGTTGTCTCTTGTTTAAGTGGTTGTTACATGTTAGGTTAGGGAAACTTGCTTCTTCCTTTGGTGTTGCGAGCTTGAACGTCCTAAACAACGTATTTATTTCCTAGAGTACACTAGTAGATTTTTCTTTGTGTTTATTGCGTAGATTGCGATTTTTGATAATAGGAGATTTAAGGGAGATAACTTAGGTTACTTGGCGATCCCGATTTTCTAGAGGAGATCAATACATTCATAGAGTTAGGGCATTAGGCACCTCCCTACGAATAATGGAATACAACGCGCCAATTAAACAAGGATGTGACAATTCGACTAATCAATAGGAGATAACTAGAGAGTAGTGAAATCTAAGTAAATACACTTTTACCTATCATAAGAATCCCTCATTTACTTTATTTGCAATTTTTTGTTTTAGTTTTAATTAGTTTGAGTAGTTAATAATCAAAACCCCCAATCCAAATACCAAGATTTTACTTTGCTTTCATAAAATATAAAAATAAAAAAAGAATCATCCCTCACCTTAGACCTATTCGTCATACATCTCGACCTTCCCAACACTATTCCCCTAAAGAACGATCAATCCCCCGAGTCTTACCTATACTATGCTACAACGGTTAGGTACACTTCCTAAGAGGATTGTAAAACTTCTTCGGAGGTTCGCAAACTCTGCATCAATACACCTTCGCAAAGACTTTGGGTAAAACTTGGTGAGATAATCTTTTGTGTTTAGGATAAAACATTTGCTTCCAAATACTTTGAAATAACCCAAAGTAGGTTTCCTACCTTTTAATATTTTGTATGGTGTTTTTCCTAAGATTGGCCTAATGAGGATTCTATTAAGAATGTAAGTTGAGGTGTCTACGGCATTACACCAAAACTTTGTGGAATGGATAGTTCGTTTAACATCGTCTACTCATCACTTGTAGAGTACGATTTTTCCTTTCTACTGCCCCATTTGATTGAGGAGTGCGTGGAGCCGAGAAATTGTGAGTAATACCATTAGCATCACAATATACTCCAAATTTCACCTCATTATCAAATTCCCGACCATGATCCATCCTAATGAAAACTATTGTACATCCTAGTTAATTTTGGAGTTTCTTACTAAAGATTTCAAATTTCTCAAAAGCTTTCGTTTTGTTCTTTATAAATTTAGTCCAAGTGTACCTAGAATAGTCATCTACTATTACTAAATTCTTAGCTTTGTGACTTGAATGTGCTTGTTTCCTAATTTTTCAAGCGTCACAAAAGTGTTGATCAAACTTAATCTTAGGCAAGTTCCTAACTAAATCCTTAGATGCTAAATATTGAATCAAACACATATTTGCATGTCCTAATCTCCTATGCCATAATATGGAGTTTTCTTCTATGGTTGTGTTAGCCTCGCTTTTTTATAAAGATAACGTCACTTACGTGAATTGGACTAGATGCGTAGTATATTTTGCCCATAGGGACTAGTATCGTTTAAGTGGCAAATTATTGGTTTGTTGAGCCTATAAATACCCCTTACGACTCTCCATGAGGGGTGAGTTGAATCATTAGGTGTATTGTATTGTTTTCATTTTATTCAAGTTATCTCTTGTTTCTCCTCCCTCCCTTTACTTTCTCTCTCTAACAAGATGAAGCTTTTCATCTTCTTCCACCAACCTCGACCTCCAAACCACATAAATCATTTATGTTTTTACGGTCTAACAAGAGGTATCAGAGCCATGGTTATGTTTTGATGATTTATGGTGGTCGGAAATTTTTTTTCCGTTTATTCTGTGGGTAAACAGTTTTTTAAACAAGTTGTTATGTATCCTTTATTGGTTTAATACAAAAAAATCATATGGTCTATCATGTACAATATGTCTTTGTGTCACTTTTGTCCAAGTCAGTTTTGGTTACTCATTTCTGTGACTTTTTTGTACCAAACGTGAAGTCAAAGTTGGTCATCTGGACATATCTGCTTATTTAAACGTGGTCAAACTGTGGTCAAAAGGGTCAAAATGAATATTCATAGCAGTTTTTCTGGGTTTGTATGAAGATGGTCGGAATTTTGGTCGGAATATCTCGTCGGAAAAAAGGTCAAAGGGTCAAAACCCTAACCTTACGCCTAAGGACAATCTTACGCGTATGGAATACGCGTAAGAACAGGACTACTCGTAAAACCATATCTCTGCGCGTATGGTTACGCGTAAGAATCAGGTTTACGCCTAAGACATGGTTTACGCGTAAGAAATGCTTTACACCTAAACAAACTGCTTACACATATGGAAAAAGAAGAAGGCTTACGAGTAAACCAGTTTTACGCTTAAGGTTCCGAATAACAAAGATACGCATAACTGATAATTTTTTACGCATAAGGAAAATGAAAGAAAAAGTTACGCGTAGACTCGACCACAATATACCAATACTAAATACAGACTCGACTTCAGTTTTAAATCATCATCAGTCCATATCACAACAAACCCTAATCTAACTCTCCAACACTAAACCTAACCAAGACTCCAATCAGAAAATCGAAAAACATTCCTGATCTCAGATTCATGTTCAATTTTTTTGCAACCTTGTTTCAAGATTGTTTTAATTGAACTTGAATATCATCATTGACCCCAACTGGTGCTACTATCCGAACATAAAGAAATGAAAGCAACAATTATGTTACTTCACTTTCTTGGTTCGGTTGAATCTAAACATGACTCAAAAACATAAACATATCATTCAACCTACCCGAGACCTTAATTAAGATCTTGAAGGAAAACCCTTTGTTCTTCAGTCGTGCTATTCAAAAAAAGGAATGAAAGGTTGTTTGTTTGTGGTTCGATGAAGAGCTGCAATATGTTATTATTTTCTGTTCAGATGTTGAGATTCATTTGGTTAAGTGATGAATAGTTTTTGATGAAGATGGGAGTGATGGAGATATGTAAAAGGCGTTGTTTTTATTTTTTCAGATCCGGTTGGTGAGAAGTGGTGGTAGGCGTATTTTTTGAGAGTGAGATTGTGTTTAGGGTTTGATTATCTAAGCAAATAATTAGGGTATCCCCTTTAATACCCGAATATTATTTGTGTGTGACATATAATGGATCGGGCTATGATTTAATTATGGACTGAACCAATTTTTTGGCCTAGGTGTTAAACGAAATCGGGGATTAAGGTGTTATCATCTTGGGCCTTAAGGACTTTAACCCACAATGTGGTAAAAGATTGGTGTTGGGCTATTGATTAGTGTGAATTCACTTGTTCTATTCGAATATTATTGAGCTAATAAATTGTCATACAAATTTGGTGATTATATGGTTGATTACCGAGTGGTATTTTTGTATGGTAATTTTTCACGGAGGGATACAATATTCACGGCTTGAGCAAAAATTTGAAAAAATTGATCACGGGGTTTTTGTATGGTATTACTTACTCGGAATTGAAGTAACGTTTCGCGGGTGAACTTCTTTATCGTTGAGACGTTGGTTGGTTGGTTGCATGTCTCAAGATAACTTGTTGGGGTATTACTGTCACTTTAAGTGATTATGAATTGAAAATTTGGTTATAACTGATGTAAGGAGTTACGTTGTAGTGCTCACAATGTATAACTATCACTTTAAGGAAGTTGTAGTACTTAGTGTCACACCGCGTTGTGGATTGTTCAATAATTTAGAACAAGCAGTAAGTAACAAAGTTGGGATGTTTACTTCCTTTTTAAGTTGGTCGTATCGGGTTTTCTCCATATGTGGTCATTACTATTAGCCGGTGAATTCAAAGGAGGTTCGATTTCAGGTTGGTTTGAGAGAAGTAGTATTGAGAGTATTTTTGCGACATATTATCACGGAATTATGATCAAGCTAAGGTTTTAATATTGCATCAAGAAAAAGGTAATACGGTATGTACGCAACATTATGATGATTCCGATAGCTCGCAACCATCAGGAGGGAGAAGTTGCTATTTCATCTTCCGTGATCGGATTACGAAAGGATTTGTGCGTAAGACAAAAGAAGGAGAAGTAGTGTGTGTACATCGGGGCTTTCTACCAACTTGGATGCAATACTAAGTGAGTTATGTTGTTATGATGTACCCAGAACGACAACCATTGTGCTATAATCAAGAGTCTATTTTCTCCGCTGCGTGTTGGAAGAGTGTTGTCGATTCAGGAGGGGGCAAAAGAAAGAAAAAGTCTCACTAGTTAGGAGGCAGTAATAACCTAACTAGACCGTTACAGTTGAAGTTCAGAGCTACAAGGATTTGTGCCGTCAGTGCCAAAGATCAAATGCCGAGATCGTCGGAAGGGAGAACTTCAAGTTTGCCTCAGTATCTAGACTACAGAGACTCTGCGCTTCAACAAAGTCAACATTGTTCATTACTATTGTAATTTACTTTGTTTTGTATTTATAGGTCTCTTTGTAACCATTCACGTGTGACGATATATTGAAGGGAGATTGTTAGCCTCGCTTTTTTATAAAGATAACGTCACTTACGTGAATTGGACTAGATGCGTAGTATACTTTGCCCATAGGGACTAGTATCGTTTAAGTGGAAAAGTATTAGTTTGTTGAGCCTATAAATACCCCTCATGACTCTCCATGAGGGGTGAGGTGAATCATTAGGTGTATTGTATTGTTTTCATTTTATTCAAGTTATCTCTTGTTTCTCCTCCCTCTCTTTACTTTCTCTCTCTAACAAGATGAAGCTTTTCATCTTCTTCCACAAACCTCGACCTCCAAACCACATAAATCATTTTTTTACGGTCTAACAGGTGGTATCAGAGCTTCATCATCTTCCACTAACAACAAATTGCAGCAATACATTCCACAACCACAAGCTGTCATCCCTCAACAACAATTCTACCCACCAGAACAACAAGTCATTCAACAACAACAGTATCCACAATACCAGGAACAAGGAATCCCTGATCTTGAAGCTGAACAAGAAGAGGCTTTGTCAAATGCATTTGCTTATTTGACTCAAGCATTCAAAGGTCGCTATTCCACACCAACTAACAACAAACAAAGGATTTCATCAAACACTCGAAACAAGCAAATTGCACAGCCGGGTTTGAATATGGGTCATCCAGGACAAATAGTTGGAGTTATTGGGAACCAGCAGGGATATGCTACTGGATTTCACATGGGTAATCAGGCGGTTCCGTATCAGGGTAATCAGTTGGGTCAGAATGTTGGAAATCGATGAGGCGAATGTTGGGAATAGAGCATGGGTAATCGAATGGGAATGTTGCAACTCCAGTTGTTGGGAATTATGGAAATGTGAATCAGGGTAATCAGGTTAAGTGTTACAACTGTCAAGGAGTGGGTCACATTGCAAGGAATTGTCCCACTAAGCCGAAAAAGACGAATTCTGCGTATCTTCAGAAAGCAATGTTGTTGGCACAGAAGTCTAAAGCAGGGATGCAGTTGAGTGCAGAGGAACATGACTTTTTTGCTATTATGGATGAATTTGAAGACCGAGAGGACATCAATGCGAACTTCATCTTCATGGCAAATCTTCAGGAAGCGAAGTACGACACTGATTCTGACGCACCTCCTGTTTATGACGCCAATGCAGCATCTGAGGTACTAATTATTGATCCATGCTATAACAATGTCATATTTGGTGTGTTTTCTCATGACGAACAGCATTTTGTGACACCAGCACTTACTTATGATACATACCTGGACAATCCGAGTAGTAGCAATACTCACTCTGAAACTCCAGATGTGGATCCTAGTGGAGGCTGTGTGGAACAAAATACTGAGACAGATGAGGAAACACATGCCTTATTTGAATCATTAATCAATAATTGTGGCATTGAAATTGAGAAAGTTAAAAAGGTCAATCGCGATGTTAAGGCCGCGAATGATAAATTGACCGCTGAGCTTGAGAGGTACAAGGAGAATGCAAAAGCCTTTGAATTTCACAAAAACAAAGAGTCAGAATTAGAAATTGGTTATCGAAATTCCGTTTTAAAAGAAAAATAATTGCAAATCAAGTATAACACACTTGATGTTAATTTGAACTTGAAAATAAAATCTTTAAGCGAATAAATTTCTGATCTTAAAAACCAGCTTTCTAAACAAAAAGTAACTTATTCTGATCTTGAAAAAGAGAAGAAACAGTTGACTGCTGATTTTTCAAAACGAGAAGATTCTCTTCTTGATGAAATTCTTGAGAAAAATGAAAAAATAACAAATTGGAAAATTTGCTTGTTACAACGGGTCATTCTGCTCAAACTATCAATATGTTAACAAATCAAACAAATTCGTATTTTCATACAACTCAAAAAATGGCTCTTGGTAACAAACCTCCTTGTGCACTCAAGAAAGCTCAGAAAGAACAGAATGTTTTGTATAATGGAAAAGCTTTGTTAGATAAACATGAACCCGTAGAAGTTCGTGATTCTCATGAAACGTTAGAACTCACCGACGAGAGTAGATGAAAAATGAAACAAACGAATCCAGTAATAAAACCAATCGACTATAACAAATGGAACAAAATTTCTTGAATTACTTTTGTTCCACAAAAAAAAAAGTCAAAGTTTTCCATAATGCCTAGTGTTTCAAACAGTGTGTCAACACCACTTTCAAAACCTGTTGTTGTCTCGCAATATCTTTCGAAAATCGAACAAATGTCTTCAAACAATCCTTTTAACACAAGTGATGCTAGAAGCATTTTAGATGACGTTAAAACTAGAATTGGGAGACTTCAAGAGACTGTTAAATCTAAAACCAATATTACAACTAATATCTGGTTTTCTAGTTTTGATGATGAAATGAAAAAGTTTTTTGAAACTCAAATTGCCCCTCCGCTGAATAACATCAGTGCAAGGGTAATTCATTTTGAACAAGCCTTTTTGATAGAAACAGTTGACTTTGTCAAGGACCATAAATCCCTGGTAAAGAAAGCTAATAAAATGTTGAACACATCAAAGTTTTGGAAAATTTAAATGATTCTCTCGTCGAAGATGTTCTGACTACTGATATTATGTCCATTGTTTTACAAACATATTCTGTTGAAGATCATAAAAGACTCCAGTCTGAGACCTCCGCAATTGTTTCAAAATATGAAAAAGCTCTTGAAAAACTTGAAAAAGAAAATGTCTCATATTTTAAACAACTTGATCGAAAATCTGAGGAATGCAAGTATGACAAATTGTCATATGAGCGTGCCTACAAGGACATGAAAGAGCAAAATGATCTTTTGAGGGCTCAGCTGGAATGTCAAAAAGGAAAGGCTGTGGATACTAAGATTGCAAAACCATTGACTGAGGAGAAGGCAAATGTTCCAAAACCGGGTTTTAAACCAAAAATGTCCATTTCTCAGCCTCCTCCAAAAGTCATTGAGAAAAATGATTTGTCAAAACCAGTCACTCCACCTGCCTTGCCTAAGCAAAAAGAAATGATTGTTGAAAATGAAAAAGCGGTTATCGAGAAACAAAAAGTTTTAGCACCTGGCCTTTTTAAGATGAGTACCACAAATGCGTCTGCCTCCACATCTAAATCATATGGAACAAACGACATAAGTTTAGAAAAGCACTCTAAAGAGACTAGGAAAGACGAAACCACTTCTCTTGATAAAAAAAAGTGAATCCTAATGCGTGTGCCTTACCTTCTACAGGACTAGAAAGCACCTCTAGGAGCAGCAGACTAAAGCCTAAGAGCAATACAAGGAACAATAATAGAGTCTCGTATGCCTCTAAGAGTAGTAGATTGAATAAAGAGAAGAAAGTAGAAGACCACCCTAGGAATTTACCGCTTTGTAATAAGAAAGACATTTCATATAAATGTAATGAACCTATGAAACTTGCTAATTTTAATGAATGTGTTGAAGCTGTTTGTTTAACTTGCAAGAAATCTTTAACTAATATTGATGATGATTGTGTTTCTAAGAATGAGAATGTTAAGCCTATTTAGAAGAACGTTCCTAAAAGAACTTATGCTAAACCAATAGGAAGACTAGTTGCAAGATTTAGGTCTTACACTACTGATAGGAAGCATACTCTTAACTTTAGGGATGATATTTGGAAACCAACAGGTAGATTTTTCACACTTCAGAATGGTAGAATGAGTGCTAAACAAGTATACCCAATATAAAACTTCTATGAGTGTGATCAGGATTTTACTTCTAACCCAAAGGAACCAAAATCAAAACGGTTTCCAAAAACATCTTCTTCTATATTTGGCAGGTTATCAAAATATGTCTTTGGATCGTCGGCTCGGGTTGCTCCAAGCACATGACCGGGAATCTGAAGCTGCTGATCAATTTCGTTTGGAAATTCATGGGAACCGTACGTTTTGGAAATGATCATGTAGCAGCTATCATGGGTTATGGATATCTACCTTTTGGAAATTATTTGATCACTCGGGTTTACTATGTTGAAGGGTTGGGACACAATTTGTTTTTAGTTGGGCAGTTCTGTGATGCAGATTTAGAGGTTGCTTTTAGGAAAAATGCTTGCTTCGTTAGAAACTTGGATGGCACTAATCTCTTAACTGGGAATCGTGATACAAACATGTATGCTATCGACATTAACCAAATGGCCTCTTCATCACCAATATGTCTTATGACACGAGCATCTGGAACAAAGTCCTGGTTGTGGCATAGAAGATTATCCCATCTCAATTTCGACAAAATCAACAAACTTGCCAAAGACAACATCGTCAACGGACTTCCAAAGTTCAAATACACCAAGGATCACTTATGTCCATCATGTGAATAAGGAAAAAGCAAAAGAGCATCATATAAACCCAAATCCGTACCAAGTTCAGAAGCAAAGTTGCATATGTTGCACATGGACTTATGTAGCCCAATGAGAGTTGAAACCATTAATGGGAAAAAGTATATTCTTGTCATTGTTGATGATTATTCAAGATATACATGGGTTAAGTTTCTGAGGTCAAAAGAAGAAGCACCAGGCATCATCATCGCCTTTCTGAAGCGTATTCAAGTACTTCTTCAAACTCCAGTAATGGTAGTAAGAACAGACAACGGCATAGAATTTACTAATCAGGAGTTAAGAGCTTATTTTGAAGATGTTGGAATCACACATTAGACATCAGCTGTTAGAACTCCACAGCAGAATGGGTTAGTTGAAAGAACAAATCGAACTCTTTTGGAAGTTGCTCGCACAATGCTAATCTATTCCAGTGCACCGTTATTTCTATGGGCTGATTTTGTTGCCACTGCTTGTTTCACTCAGAACCGATCCCTAATCCATCCAAGATTCAATAAAACCCCATATGAGCTAGTGAACAACAGAAAACCTGATATCTCTTACCTTCACGTGTTTGGCGCTTTGTGCTATCCAACGAACGACAGAGAAGATCTAGGAAAACTAAAAGCTAAAGGTGATATTGGAATCTTCATTGGATACTCAGAAAACTTGAGGGCATTTAGGGTGTATAACAGAAGAACTAGGAAGATAATGGAGGCGATGAATGTGAATTTTGATGAACTTTCACAAATGGCTTCTGAGAGACTCGCTCTAGAACCCGCGCTTAATCCGATGGCTTCTAATCAAAACAGATTAGAACCCGCACCAAACCCGCAGACTTCTGGATACATCAGTTCAGGACTCATACAACAAAGAGCTCCATTAACTTTTGCTGACACACCTCATGAACAAGAATAGGAGAATTTCTTCGAGTTAATGTTCAATGAATACTACGGTGGAACTTCGACAAATGCATCAAACCATCATTCCGCTGCACCCGCTCAAAATCATCCACCACCACTAACAGAAGATGCATCTACCACTGTCGAAACCAATGCACAACTCCATCAACATCATCTACATCGACTTCTGCAAATCCTATTCTTGAAATAGTCTTACCAGCAGTTGATGAGCAAAACCAAAACATATCATTTCAAGAAGAACCTTCACAAAACCAGAAAGATGCAACGTTAGATGAAGACTTATTTGAAAACCCGTTTGCTACGGAATCAGCTGAATCATCTTCAAGCCTACGAGAACCATCTAACTCGTATACGCTTAACCAACGATATCCTTCTACTCTGAAGTGGACAAAAGACCATCCAATTGAACAAGTTATTGGTGAACCTTCACGGCCAATTCAGACGAGACGTCAACTTGCCACCGATTGCGACTTGTGCATTTACCTTTGCTCAATTAGCAATATTGAACCGAAGAACATTCGGGAGGCAATGGCAGACAATGCATGGATAGATGCAATGCAGGAAGAACTTCTCCAATACTGTCTACATGACTCTTGGGATTTGGTTCCAAGACCAATTGACATTCGCGTCATTGATCTCAAATGGTTATGGAAGAACAAAAGGGATGAATAAATGACAGTAATTCGCAACAAAGCTCGTCTCGTGGCCAAAGGATACCGACAGGAAGAAGGGATAGACTTTGAAGAGTCATTCGCGCCGGTAACTAGACATGAAGCAGTCAGGATTTTCTTAGCCTATGCAGCTTACAAAAACATCACGGTTTATCAGATGGACATTAAGACTGCGTTCTTGAATGGAACTCTGAAAGAAGAAGTGTATGTGAGTCAGCCAGAAGGCTTCATAGACATGGAACATCCAGACTACGTCTACAAACTCAAAAAGGCAATCTATGGTTTGAAACAAGCTCCGAGAGCGTGGTATGATGAACTGTCCTCTTTCCTGATTCTAAACAATTTCACCAAAGGAACTGTTGATCCTACCATGTTTACACAAAAATACAAAAATGACATTTTGATTGTTCAGATTTATTTACTAAATCCCTTTCAAAAGAACGGTTAGATAATTTAGTTTGACGAATTGGAATGCGAAGCCTAACCCCTGAGGAGTTAGAACGTCTTCTCGAATCTTCTTGAAAATGATTTCCAAAGCTTCGATGTAAATATTTTTGAAAAACAAAATACAAAATCTGAAAAACCAACAAAAGCAAAATATAAAAATATAAAACTTTCAAAAAAAATACAAAAATAATATAAAATCAAAAATCCAAAAATATTCTTCTCACGACATGTCTCTCGTATAATCGATATTTTGTACGTTTCTAGAAATGTCATTCAACAATGATACGGACATGTACAGATGCTTGAGCGAGATTTATTTAAATTTTTTCTAAAACATGTTGTTTCTCAAAAATTTCTTCATAAAATGGCTTTCGTATACTTCAGTACGAAACCCGGACAAAAATGATGACTTTTGATTATTTTCAAATCAAAACTCGTGTTTTTAAAGAAAAAATCTAGTGTACGCTTCAGTGCACTACATTTAAAACTGGTGAGAAATCATCATCATCTTGAGCACCTTTTTCAAAAAAATTCAGAAAGATTTTCAAAATCTTTCAAAATTTTTTGTGCTCAAGATAACTCCCTCTAATTAATTGATTAGGCTTTCTTAAAGGGGGAATATAAAACCAAAATGTTCCAAATTCATGCTTAAATCAAATCCGTTTGTCTCCCCATAAGATTCTAAAAATGATGTTTAATCCGTTGATATCAAAAATATCAAGAATATGCTATTTTTGAGGGGGAGAAGACGTGATTAAAATTTGATCAAAAAGTTTAATGATCGTTGTTTGATTCTCAAGAGAGCTCAACTCAGTTGAAACCATTGAATTGATGTTAGGATTTAGTAAATCCAGTTATTAAAGTGTCGGTCACCTCAAATATATGTAATCATTAGAAAGCTCGTAGTCGTAGTCATTTAATGTTTGGTAGTATTTAGTTAAGTAACACCGTGGAGGACGGACGGGTCTTTACCCACTGTATGCCTGATCCACAGCCCCGTAGGTGGCGTTTATGTAAGATACTATAAATACCCTCTACCTCCCAAGGTAGAGGGTTGGAGCTCATAATAATACTTTTACTTTCTCTCACTAAGTTCCCAAACCTCTAACTCTTTCTCTCTCTAAAAACCTCAAAGTGTACGCCTCTTTGATCATGGTTTGATGTGTTTGTGAAATCCAATATGTTACAAATGGTATCAAGAGCCATGGTTTGATCATCTCTCTTACATGTTCTTGGATTTCTAGTGGTTTTATATGGTTTTTGGGTTTGAAAAAGTTTAGTGGTTTTTGCACCATTTGGATCATTTCTTGTGTTAAAGTTTGAATTTTGATTGTACTTTTGGGTTTAGAATCATTGTAAGTGCTTGGGTTTTGATTTGGAAAGCTTGAATCACTGTGGTTGGGCTTGTTTTGGATTGAAAAAGGTTGTGTTTAAATTTTTCTTGCTAGCGACTTGACTCTCGGATAAGTTTTCTTCGTAGCGACTTGATTCGTTAGTTTGCAGCGACTTGTAGTTGAAGTGGTAGCGACTTGTTTATTGAGACAAGGCGACAAATAGTACAAAGTAGTGGAGGTACCACTCCGGCTAGCGACTTGTTCAACGTAGCGACTTGTCTTTATTATTTTCAGCGACTTGACTTTGTTGTGACTAGCGAGTTGCTCTTTAGCGACTTGGCCTCTGAGCGAGTTGTTCCTTAGCGACTTGCCCACTTAGCGAGTTGCTCTTTAGCGACCTGTCAGCTTAGCGATTTGTTGCTTTAGCGACTTGTGTTTAGCAACTTATGTTTAGCGACTTGGTTCATAGCGACTTGATCCTGTTAGCGAGTTGTTACTTAGCAACTTGGTGATTTAGCGACTTGTCTTCAAGGGTTATAGCGACTTGGTTGATTATTGTTTCTAATACGGTTTTCTCTTGGTTTAGTAAAATCTCGTGAAAGAATCTATTTCCCGGTTTAATCATAGAGTTATAAAATCCCGGGATATCTGTAAACATGTCTACCAACGTGCCTACAATCATCTTTTCTGTAGCTGAGGACGTTCAAGCAGCTGGATCAGATACTCGTCCACCCATGCTTGAACCGATTATGACTCATGGGCTCAGCGAATTAGGTTGTATTGTCTGGGAAAGGAAAATGGGGTAAACATTCTCAAGTCAATTGATGAAGGGCCTTATCAAATTGAGACTACCAGAGATGTTCTTGAAACTGCTGCGGATGGTACAATGATCTTAGGTTTGGACAGACCAAAGACGTATGATGAGCTCGGTGATAAGGAGAAAAAGAGATACGATGCGATATCGGGCTTCAAACATTATACTTCAGGTCTTCCAAAAGATATCTACAAGCTTATCAATCACAACACTGAAGCCAAGGTTGTTTGGGATAATGTCAAGATGCTTCTCTCGGGTTCCGAATTAACTAAGGAAGACAGAGAATCACAACTGTATGATGAATTTGAGCACTTTAAGATGAAACCAGAAGAAAGTGTTTATGAATATTACGTGAGATTCCACAAGCTTGTGAATGACATGAGGAATATCAAAATGACCATGCCAAATATTCAGCTGAACTCAAAGTTTGTGAACAACATGAATCCCGAATGGCACAAATTTGTCACCTCTGTGAAGCTAACAAAAGGATTAAAGAACACCAACTATGAGCAACTGTATGCCTTCCTTCTTCAGAATGAGAGACATGCTATGTTTGAACGAATGATTCTTGAACAGTTCAAATCTAAACAGGGAGAAACAAGTTCGTCAAATGATTCAGCAGCCTTTTACACCAATGTTGGAATTACCACCAAAGCTTCTCAAGTCATACCAATGGGTAATGGTAATTACAACCTCATTCCTGATCCAGCATATAATCCTCCAGACTCAAACACACTCATGGAAAACTTCATCAATCAACTGTCTCTCATGGTTAGTCAAAATATGAATTCCACTCCACACACCAACAATAACCTCAGAACAACATCCAATCTACACAATCAAGCTACTATCAGAGATGGTAAGGTAGTGGTGCAGAATGTGCAAGGAAGAAGGTATGAACAAGGGATGATTGGAGCAGGTTATGGTAATACTGGAGTAGGTGGAGGATATGTGGCTAATCAGAATTGAGGAAGAAATGCCAATCAAGGGCAAGCAAAGCCAATAAAATGCTACAACTGTGGTGGTGAGGGACATATTGCGAGGAACTGCACATCTCCAAAACGTCCACAGAATGCAGAATACTTTAGAGACAAGATGTTGCTTGTGCAAGCTCAGGATAATGGAGTAGCTTTGGATGAAGAGGAGTTGTTGTTTATTGCAGAAGGGAATGCTATGACATATGATGTTGATGTGGATGAGCAGCCAATTCAGGAAATTGGTCACAATCATCAAAATGCCTTTCAAGTTGCAGACTGTGATGCATTTGACTCTGATGTCGATGATGAACCTCTTGCCAGAAAAATCTTCATGGCTAGCATCTCTCCTATGGTCTCTCCAAAGGTCTCATCACCACAACAGGCTGGTCCATCCAAAGAATCAATCATCTCAGAGGTATTAAAACTATACGATGAGGTGGATGAGCAAAAGATACATAACGAAGTACAATCTCTTGAAACTTATGAATCAGATATTGATAATGAGGGTAATAGTAATATTGTCCCATATGATCAATATGTGACACAAAGTGAAAGTGAGATTGTACCAAGTGATGCATCTTCTGCAGTCAACAATGACTATATTTTTGATGAATTCACTGCATGTGCCCCTGATGATTCTGTTAGGTCTGAACTTAATGCCTATAAAGAACAAGTTGCTATTTATGAACAACGTGCTAAGTTTGAGTTAACTACCCCGTGAACAGGAAATGGATGACCAAATGCGTACAATTATTAGAAAAAGTAATTTTAGAGAAGAAGTGTTAAAACAAGAGTTAAAATCCTTACAAGAAAAGCTTTCTAAAACTGTTAAGCAAAAACAAGAGCTTCAAGATAATGTTAAAGTGCTTAAACAAGAATTTAATGCTAAGGAATCAAAACTTTTGAATGACTTTTCTAATCTAAAAACTTTGAAAAACAAGCTTGAAAATAAGTTGTACGTACAAGGGAATACCATTCAGACTGCTCACTTGATCAATAAGCACAGAGTCTTAAGCGATAAGCATAGCATTCCCCTAATTGAGGAACCAAACCTTGAAGCTTGTAAGAAAGCTAGAGAAGTTCAGAAGGTAATCTATGATGGAAATGAAATCCTTAAGCCTAGGCAGAAACCTAGTTGCGCTGAGTGCACTGAGGAAGATAAGCAATTAGAAGAAGTCACTAGAAAGAAATTGGATGAAAAACTTAAGAGCCCCTCATGCATAGAAAACAACATCAGTTTTAAAACACCTAACTATACTAAGGAAAATTGGATTGCCTTTAACAAGTTTAGACCTCAAACACAGCTGGCCCCAGAACAAATTTTTTGGAAGAAAGACATGGATAAGCAAAAAGTGGAGGTACTTGATCAAACAAACCCTCCCCTTAGGAAAGTGCCTACAGCTACTGTGTATCCTCCGAATACACCAATGCATTTAGTTCCTAAAACGATTGCCACTAATAGCAAGACTTTAATCATCCTGTATGTTGTTTATCAAATGTTCGTTGATTTTGAGAAGACATGTAAAAAAAGAATTACACCCACGGGGATAACTGAAGGGGAAAGGGGTTTTGAGCAAACTAAAGAATGCTATTTAACTGAAGTCATGCCTTTCTTTAAATAATTAAAAGGTCAATTTGAGAGTCTTCAAAAGGGGATAAACTCGGATATTAAAGAAATGGAAAAGGAATTTGATGCAATAATTGTTGAAGTCAATGATTATGAACGGGAACTCAAATATAATGAAATTGAAAGGAAGAATTTGCATATCCTAAATGAGAACTTAGTATTAAGTTGTGTGGCTCAAGATGTGTTTTATACTGTTACTAAGCATTCTATTACTGCTTCTCAATTTCATGAATTAACTATTGCCTTGAAAGTTTCCCATGATCGTTTCATTGAGCTTGAAAACAAAAACTCGGAACTAAATGAGAAAATTGATCAGGATGATCACGATAATTTGGTAAAACATTTTTCTAAGCTAGAAGTTGAACATTTTGATTTGCAACTAAAATATCAACATCTCAAAGAAAATATCAAAACCTCAAACATCAAGACATCCTTAAATGTTCCAGAGTTTGATGCACTTTTTGAAATAAACAAACGTGACGAACAGATTCAAGCTCATTGTAACACGATCAAAAAGTTGAAATCCCAAATTTCACAATTAAAGGGTGAAAAGAACAATGTGACTAGCTCCCAAATGCCTCCTCCTTTAGATTCTCAGTGTTCTCAAACTTTTCATCTTCAAAACTTATTTAATGTTTTACAAAAAGAAAATGAGAGTTTTCTAGAAGAAAATGAGAGTTTTCTAGAAGAAAATGAAAAAGTTAAACGACACTTTAAAGAGTTATATGATTCAATGAAAGTCACTCGTGACAAGAACAACGAAAAAATAACGTCTTTACAAAAGGAAATTGAGAATCTGAAGAGTCAGGTAAAAGGGAAAATGCCACTTGTCTTTAATGAGAATGTTGCATCAAAGTCATCTGCAGACTCTAAATATACTGTGACTGTGAAATACATTCCTCCTCATCTGAGAAATAACGAACTTGTGTTTCATAACTATTTTGCTCACCTTAACGATAGTCTAGAATGTCTCCGTGAGATTGTAGAAGAGGATTTCATAAATAAGCCACTTGATAGTGAAATTAGGTTCGCTTGCATTCAGGCCAAACGATCTCAGGAGCTGTTAGAATGTTTAATTGCAACATGTCCTAAATCCCTAGGTGCAAAAGATAAAGCTGTGATGCCTTGCTCTATGCCTAGTGCTAAGTATGCAACCCCCTATTCTATGCCCAGCATTAAGAAAGTGAACTCTAGAGTGCCCTCAAGTAGTTCAGATCCTAGCACTTCTAGTTCAGGAATGCAAAAAGTAGTTCAACCAACTAATGTTCCCATAATTCCCTCTACAGGAGTAATCAGTGACATAAAATCAAGCGGGTCAAAGCCTCCAGGCAATACAAAGCAAGATAGGACCTCGCAAGCAAAGAATGTGCATTGGAAGAGAGTAGAAGACCACCCTAGGAACACTAAGTTTGAGTTGAATAAAATGAATCGTGTTGATTCTAGTATTAGCTATAAGCGTACTGTAATTAATTCGAATTCAGCTACTGTTTGCAAACCATGTAATGATGATTGCTTGATTTCTGTTACTAATCATGAATGTGGTGTGAATGATTTGATCAATGCTGTTAAATGCGCAGTTAAAATTGTTAATGTCAAAAATCAAGTTAAGAAGGCTAAAAGGCAAATCCGAAAGAAAGTTAGAAAACATTGGAAACCCACAGGAAGAAAATTTAGTAATATAGGTTATCAATGGATACCTAACGGCCGTAAGTTTAATCTTAATGAGTTGTGCCCTAAATTTGCTAAGTCAATGCCCATTAGAAAATGGATGCCTACTGGTAGAACTATTCCTTTAAGAAGTGAACATACTTTGAATAGGTCAAATACGGACACTAGCACTGCATCTATTTCTGATGATTCCATTGTTTCTATTTCCGATGTGGGTG
This sequence comes from Chrysanthemum makinoi, assembly GCA_910596185.1. NCBI lineage: Eukaryota > Viridiplantae > Streptophyta > Magnoliopsida > Asterales > Asteraceae > Chrysanthemum > Chrysanthemum makinoi. The sequence goes on from OU343217.1 coordinate 112,448,409, forward strand.
TTCCAATCACTGTTACTAACCAAATGGAACCCATTCTTGCATGGGGATCCCTATTATCCAGTTATCCATTCTTGTCTGTGTTCAACTGCAGATCGTTCAAATCGTTCTGTGGTCCTGGACTCAGGCTGTTCCAAGCATATGACTGGATATCGCTCGCGGCTCATGAACTTCGTGAGTAAATTCATCGGGACTGTAAGATTCGGGAACGACCATTTTGGTGCAATTATGGGTTATGGAGACTATGTTGTTGGTGAAAGTGTAATCTCCAGGGTATATTATGTTGAAGGTCTTGGTCATAACCTGTTTTCTGTTGGTCAATTCTGTGACTCCGATCTAGAGGTGGCTTTTAGAAAACATACTTGTTTCGTTAGAGAACTTGATGGTGTGGAACTTTTAAGAGGAACACGGGGTTCAAACCTATACACCATCTCTATCGAAGACATGATGAAGTCTTCTCCAATCTGCTTGTTGTCAAAGGCTTCTAAAACAAAGTCATGGTTATCGCATCATCGTCTCAATCACTTGAACTTCGGCACCATTAATAATCTTTCCAGAAAGGATCTTGTAAGAGGCTTACCCAGATTAAAGTATGAAAAAGATCATCTTTGTTCAACATGCCAATTGGGAAAAAGCAAGAAATATGCCCACAAACCCAAACCCACAAACTCAGTAATGGAAGTTCTTTATACCCTTCATATGGATTTGTGCAGACCAATGAGAGTACAAACGACAAATGGGAAGAAATATATTTTAGTCGTTGTTGATGACTACTCTCGATTTACTTGGGTAAAGTTTTTCAGGACAAAGGATGAAACTCCAGATGTCATCATCAAAATTATCAAGCAGCTTCAGGTTCAACTCAACAATACTGTTAGAATTGTTCGAACAGAAAATGGCACAGAGTTTGTTAACAAAGACTTAAGTCAATTATATGAAAGTGTTGGAATCAGTCATCAAAGAAGAGTTCCACGAACTCCTCAACAGAACGGTGTAGTTGAAAGAAGAAATCGAACTCTTGTGGAAGCCGCAAGAACAATGCTAATTTATTCAACGGTTCCAATGTTTCTTTGGGCTGAAGCCATTGCCACAGCTTGCTACACCCAAAATCGTTCCCTTATACACACCTCTCATGGAAAAACTCCATATGAACTTGTCCATAAACGAAAACCTGATCTCTTCTACCTTCGTGTGTTTGGTGCTTTGTGCTATCCAACAAATGACGGTCAAGATTTAGGTAAATTAAGAGCAAAGGCGGACATTGGAGTTTTTGTTGGTTATGCATCAAACAAGAAGGGTTACCGAATCTACAACAAAAGAACTCGAGATATCATGGAAACTATTCACGTCACGTTCGATGAGCTGTCAGGGCAAATGGCTCCAGGACAATCAAGTTCTGGACCCGTATCACAACCTACATCAAGTAGTCCCATTAGTTCGTCTCTTGTACAATATCTCTCACCAGCAACTCCTTATGTACCTCCTTTAGAAGATGATTTGAAGAAATTGTTTGATCCTATGTTTGATGAACATTATGAACTAATTGCTAATGATCTGTCAAATTCATCAACAGAGGCTGCTCTTATCCCTGTCAATGAAGTCAAGAAGCGCCTGCTGCTGATCACTCTGTCTCATCAACAAATCCTCAATCATCGAGTGTGCATCATGGAATTGTTTCTGGCACCTATGATTGAGATAATCCCTCTGCTACTCCTGAAGATGCACCCTTTGAAAATATATTTGCTCCTGAATCATCATCAGAACCATCTTCTTCAGGAGAAAATGACTCTGCTACTTCAGTTCCTCAACAACAACCACATGAACACCTTAAAAAATGGACACATGATCATCCATTGGAAAACATCATTAGAAACCCCTCTCGTCCAGTATCTACTCGTAAACAACTTGCAACTGATGCCTTATGGTGCTTTTTCAACTCCGTACTCTCTAAGATCGAACCAAAAGACGTTAAAACTGCCATGAATGAAGACTGCTGGTTCAATGCCATGCAAGAAGAAATTCATGAGTTTGATCGACTAGATGTATGGGAATTAGTACCTGCTCCTGACTGTGCTATGATCATTGCTCTAAAGTGGATCTTCAAAGTAAAACTCGATGAGCATGGTGATGTATTAAAGAACAAGGCTCGATTGGTTGCAAAAGGATACCGTCAAGAGGAGGGTATTGACTTTGAGGAATCATTTGCTCCAGTTGCATGCATCGAGGCAATCAGAATCTTCCTTGCTAATGCTACAAGTAAGAATATGGTAGTCTATCAGATGGATGTGAAGACGGCTTTTCTTAACGGAGATCTTAAAGAAGTCGTATACGTCAGCCAACCTGAAGTTTTTGTGAATCCAGAGCATCCTACTCATGTCTATCACTTGAAGAAGGCTCTTTACGGCTTGAAGCAAGCTCCAAGGGCATGGTATGATAGGCTATCAAAGTTTCTTCTATCTTCTGGATTCAGCAAATGAGCAGTTGATCCGACATTGTTCACCAGAAAGTCAGGAAAACATTTAATCCATGTTCAAATCTATGTTGATGATATTATTTTTGCCTCGACTGACCCCAATGAATGTGACCGTTTCTCAAATCAAATGGGTTCCAAATTTCAAATGTCAATGATGGGACAAATGTCATTTTTCTTGGGATTACAAATTTCACAAAGTCCCAGAGGCATTTTTATCAATCAATCTAAATATGCAAATGAGATTTTAAAGAAATTTGAATTTGATTCTTGTGACACTGTTGACACTCCCATGATAGAGCGTACTAAACTGGATGAGGACCACTCGGAAATCATGGTAGATCAAACGAAATATCGTAGTATGATTGGATCCCTGATGTACCTCACAGCCAGTAGACCTGATATTCTGTTCGCGGTATGCATGTGTGCTAGATACCAGTCTAAGCCTACCAAAAATCACCTTGAAGCGGTTAAACAGGTCTTTTGGTATCTCCAAGGAACCATCAATATGGGACTTTGGTACCCGAAGGACACCGGTATGTCACTAACAGCCTATGCAGTTGCTGACTATGCAGGATGTCAAGATACACGTCGAAACGTTGGAGGTGCTTTCAGTTTTTGGGTGATTAGCTTGTGAGCTGGTCTTCAAAGAAACAAATGAGTACTTCTATATCCTCTACAGAGGCTGAATACATAGTCATGTCATCTTGTTGTGCTCAAATCCTATGGATGAGATCCCAATTATCTGACTATGGCTTTGAATTCAACAAAATCCCTCTGTATTGTGATAACAAATGTCACAATTCTCAATTTCCGGTCATTCTCAAAACATTACTCATGCTTCATTATTTATCATTTATCGTGAACTAGGTTTACGAGCATCAAATTCACGTAACCGTAATGGTTTAGCTGTGAATTCATGATCATATCATCGAGGACATTTCATATAGAATAAGTTTAGTCTACATTTCATTAACATCATTGTCATCATATTAGTTCATGCATGGTTTTGCATTTTACGTTAAACGTATAACTTTTATTAAATAAACGTTATCGCGTGATTAATTATTTTGAACAATTGATCCGTTACTTCCAAAAATTATCCCGATATATTTTTATACTCATATTAAGTTTATAAAAATAATATTATGAGTTTACCCAGTGTTTTAAATTTATTTTGTATATAAATTGTAATATTTATATAATTACGACGGTTTTCTTAAAATCTACACGATTATTATTATTTCACTCAAATTTTGCAAGAAATGTATTTTTATAATTTTTATGATCTCAATATATTTTATCTTGACCCGTGAAAATTTATTTTTAACTAACGCTACCCTATATACTCAAATGTGACTACAACTTATCATTTAACTTCAATTAACTTATTAAACATTACACTTAAGCTTATTTAAAAAAAAATACATATCAAGTGAATGACTAACCTCCCTTGTCGACAAGGGAGGGTGAGTCATGTGGTTTTTGGCTAAATATCTCAAGTATATGTATATTATACTAAAATCTAATCAAACTCTTTCATTCATTTTCACAAGTAAAAAAAAAAAGAAGATCAAACTCTTGCTTTCTTTTCTCTCCAAAACCGGCAGCCACAAGGATCAAAGGAGGATCATCATAAAATTTTCTAGACAAGATTATTATACTCTAGTTACACTCTTTGTATAGGTTTTGAAATAAAAACCTAGGGTGATTAGGAAAAATCCTTTGTTCTCATAAACCTCATCAAGTTACTAGTAAGCATTTATATTCATCATAATATTTCATATTCATTGTTATGGTCATTTCATTTTTATTTGAGAAAACATGCAAGTCTCATGAGGTTTATACCACTTTGTCATTGATTTTAAGAGTTATGTATATATAAGTCATCCTATAATTACTCCTTGTTATATATTATTTTGGTGATGTCTAGGAACCCATGACACCCTAAGAAGGTGTATGGTAGGATTAGAATAGCTTCGGAGTTGTTTTGAATGGGTTAGAATAGGTTTGGCGCGAGAAAAACTCGTTTCGACAAGTTTGCAAAAGGGTCTGTCCTTATTTTCAAAATCTGGAAAATCCGACAGTAGGTAAAATTTATGGCCTAGATATTTAGAAAATACACTTTAAAACGAAAACGTGGCCGCTTGAACGGATTAAAACGGAGTTATAACGAAGAAGTTATGAATTTTTCAAGTTGGCGACGAAAACTATAATTTTCTGGAAATTTCAGTATGTATTGCTTATTTTGTACGAGTCAAAAATGAAGCTTGGGCGTTGTAAATTATTTCGACTTGTCAAAAATATGTTAGTATACTTTGATACAAAGCTAAGGACCTTTAAAACGTAGAAAACGGATTTGTAACGATTAAATTATACACGTTTACAAAAGTTGCCGTAACTTTATTATATAAGAAAAACTATTATTTCTAATAGGCAAATATTCCGGCAAAACTAGAGACCAAGTTGAAGGTCATTTTTAACATTAATGAAGAACTTTTTATAAAGTGATGTCTTCTAATAAAAGTAAGTTCGCCAAGTATATTTTCCAAAATGTTCGACCGTTTGTCTAGCGGAGTTGTAATGACTTAATTATGGTTACTCAAACTTGGCCGAAAACCATCCTTAAACTATACTTTGGACTAAAGTACCATACTTAACTTATATTTTCCTTTGTGATCGAGACCTTTAGGATGGAAACTTAAACACTAAAACTTTGAGATAATGATACGAGCTTCCAAAAACCGTTTAGTTTGTTTCCTAACGCTCGACGTGCACCATTTTACGACTAGCTTTTAGAGGCCGTTTTAGTCACTTTCATGGATATTTCAACGACATTATTTTACGACGAAAAGTTATATTCTCTTAATAAATCACTAAATGATTATCGTCGGATATCATTTCTACATAAATACATGTAAAAGTAATTTAAAAATGGTCAAGACGTTATAAGATTATATTTCGACGATAAACTTTATTTTCAAAAGTGTACAAGTGGTATGGATATCATATGAGTTTGCATGCACGACATTGTTTCATGACTTATTTTAGAGCACATCATTCATATTAGGTTGCGGATAGAGATCGCACCTCATTTCTGTGCATCCACTTTGTCATCATAACTATTGCAACAGATGAGTTCGTAGCCCCACTTTTACTCGTTTAATTGTTTTATAAACTCTTCGGGGGAGATACATGCTCAACTACTTGCTTTTACTTTGCATTTATATGAACTTAAATATCTTTTGTTTCACTCTATGTGCGCGTAAGTAGATTATGCCCGAACTAAATTGATCACTATGTTATGAACGCTATTAGTTGAAACACTTTCCTTGATTTTGAACCCTTCGACATGTATATTTGAGCTCTTTTAAATTGATTTGGATCCTTTAACGTATAAGTGAACACTGTGGACTTGATATGAACCTTTTGACATATAGTTAAACTCTTTTAACTTGTACAAGGACCCTTTTGATATATTTTAAACTTGTTTGACGTGATTTTGAACGCTTCGACTATCTTGAACCCTTTTGATATTATTCGAGCTCTTTGAATGTTCTGAACTTTTGAACTCGACTTAAATCTTTGAACTTAATTACGAACTTTTGAACGGAACTCTTGAACTTAAATACAAACTTATGACTTGTTTGAACTTATTGAACCGTACGTGTTATGACCTGGACCTAAAGTCTCCTATGATCGGAGCATCATTATAAAGTCTCCCTTGATCGGAGCATCACTATAAAGTCTCCCATGTTCGGAGCATCACTATAAAGTCTCCCATGTTCGGAGCGAACGTCTCACTATGTTACGGAGCGTTCTTGACCCAAAGTCTCCCTGTTCGGGCGAACGTCTCACTATGTTACGGGCGTTCTTGACCCAAAGTCTCCCTGTTGGGCGATGCAAATTCTCCCATGATCGAAGTGTTCTTAATTGTATATAATAGTTGTATGATGTACTGTTCGTACATTCGCATTGTTAGTCTCCTATTAGTAGGTAGTATGGATAGTGCTATTAGAGGTCGGCCAACCTCTCGTCCACTATGTTACGGGACGCATATTATTTATTCTAGGGGCTTTGCCTGGCATACATTATTATATACGTGGTACTATATTGTGAACTATTATGACTATTTATACTTGACTACTTGATACACTATATTTTGTGCAATGGGTTGTGAACACACAGGTTGCAAGTTTTGTATGGGCAGAACTTGGGCGAGTGGATTACAATGCCTTTGCTTTGTGAACTCATTTGACCACGTGTGCTTGAACATAAACTAGACATATTTTGGCAATGGGTTGTGAACACACAGGTTGCAAGTTTTGTATGGGCGGAACTTGGGACTGAGTGGATTTACGATGCCTTTGCTTTGTGGACTATTCTAAATGACCAAAAACTTTGCCTTTGTTGCATGATCGCTCTTTAAAAGCTCTATTTGTTAACCAAACTCTATGAACTCACTCAACCATTGTGTTGACACTTTTAGCATGTTTTATCTCATGTATCTAAGGCATTTACTTCATGGCATGCATGTGGACTTATCATAGAGTCGCGGTGTCGACGCGTCTCACCTATTTTTATGCACTTAACTATCGTGTGATTGTAACAAACTTGTTTTGGTATATTGGAAATCTTTTGGGACCTAATGTTTGTAAACTCTGATTATTTTAATGAATCAAACGATATTTTCAAAATGACACTTTAGGTCGTTCGATATAACTGTAACTTTGATGCTATGACAGTCCTCCCCAAGGTATTCCATTCCGCTGTAAAACAGGTAATTTGGGGGTGTGACAACAAAAGTGCCATTGCTCTCTCATGCAACAACGTCCAACATTCAAGAGCAAAGCACATTGACATTCGACATCATTTCATCAGGGAGAAAGTGGAGAACGGTGTGGTGGAACTCTATTTTGTAAGGACTGAATACCAGTTAGCAGACATCTTCACCAAAGCTCTTCCTAGAGAACGTTTTGAGTTTATCCTTCCACGACTTGGTCTAAAGAGTCTACAACCGGAAACACTCAAACGTCTTCAAGAGGAAGACGAGGAGTAAAGGTTGTTCTTCATCCATTTCTTGTAAATAGTTATTCAAAAAGCAAAATACAAAATTACAAAATCAACAAAAAGCAAATAGAAAAATATAAAACTTTCAAAAATCCATAAAAATTTGAAAATCTTGAAAAATTTCAAAAAATTTTGTCATTTTGTCATGTTTTTCTTGATTCGATAATATCTACGGTCTTTGTGCTGTCATTCAAAGAATGACACGGGTCTTTAGATGTTGTTCGAATGTACTTTAAAAAAAATCAAAAAATACTTTTGAGAGAATGTAAAACAAAGGCTTATAGTCATTTCAGTCTATAACCCATTTTTGAAAGAAAGAACAGAGCCATACTTAATCTTTAATTTTAAATCCTCATGCTTTGATTCTAAAAACAAATGTTTGTCGTTAAAAAGACAAATGTTTCGTTTCAAATATTTTTCCTTCAAATGATTCTTCTGAAAAATATTTGTCATCTAATGAAAACAAAATTGCTTTGAAAATACTTCGGACTCTACTTTTGAAAATCATCCGGGCTTATCATTTGTCAAAATCTCTATCCTTCAATCAACAACATATGTCATTGATTGAGGTGGAGAATGATTTCAATCAAAAAGAGTATTTTTCAAACAATTGGCACTTAAACGAGCAAGGTCTACTCTTAAAGAATCAAATGTTTTACAATATTTTATACAATTGGTACAAGACCTTGGTTATTGTTATGTTTTCATAAGATATTCAAGCATGTTCCTTCTTTGGAGTTTAAAGTCTCAGATTTGATCCTTATCGGTTAAATGTTTTCATAAGCAAGTCACAATTCTCCTCAAAAGCTTTCAAAATCAATTTAAATCTCCAGAGATCACAAATCTCAAATGATTTGAAAATTGTGATCGGGGGAGAATTTGTGATTTAAATTGGATTTAAACTGATAATTCAATAAATGGTTTTATAATGATTTACAAGCTCTCCTCCCCTCATGTGCCAAACGATTTCAAATTTTCCATGCACATGTTGAGGGGGAGCATCTATTTCAAACCAAAAAGGATTGAAACGTGATTGATTTGTTTCAATGTGCAGGTTTTCCCTAATATGTGCAAAACACTTTCAAACCCCTATGCACATATTGAGGGGGAGCAACTTTTTGAAAAACCACATCCTTTCCTAAAATACCCTTTACAAAGTATGAAAAGTACTAATTTTGATCAGGAAAGTGATGATGATATCTTTTAGAAAATGGTAATCAAAGAAGTGAATCCTTCCTCTTGCCTCTGTGTGCCAAAACGATTTCAAACACATGATGCACATGTTGAGGGGGAGCTCTTTTTCTAAAAATATCAAAAACAATTCAGGTACAAAATGCTTTGATTATATATCACAAGTATCTGGATTGATTTTCAAATGGTTTTCAATTGGTTCCAATGGCAGATGAACAATACCAAATAGACCGACCAAATTTACTTTATGTATGGTGATATAAGGATGGTTAGGTTAGGTATTTGTTAGCCTTAATAGTTTTATTAGAAGTGATGGTCATTCACGATTAGGAACTTTGTAACGTGTGTTAGATATCGTGATAGAATAGTCAACGGGCTAGTGGATTGGACTAAGCTAAATGGGTACTAGTTATGTAAGGCTTGCCTTTTATCCAATCCAACCCATGTCCAAGCCCACGAAGCCCATAAGAAAGCCTTTAGGGCATCAAGTCCCTTGGACTATAAATACCCCTCAAATGGTCATTTGAGGGGTGTGCTTGAAAGTGTGTGTGTGTGTTTTTCCTTTGAAATAAACATCATGTTGTTTCATCATTCTCTCACAACATACACGGTTTTTATATCATTCAAGTCACCATCTTCCTTTCTTTATTTCATCTTCTTATACGTATATGTGTTTGGTTTAACGTGTTCTAAGCAAAACGTGGGTGTTGGGTTTGCTTGGTAAAGTGATAAGGTTGATATATCTTAGGTCCTACAATTGGTATCAATCGCCTAACAATGGTTTAGGAGTGTTTGTGTTTGTTTTGAAGGGTTACGCATAAAGCTCTCGTTTTACAAAGTTGTCACGCTTAAAGCTTTAATTTTTGCACTTAAAAATTCAAGATTCTTGTGGTTTAAGGTTTATTTGGTGCTAAAGTTTCAGTTTTTTGCAAAAAGTTCGAAGCTTTACGTGGTTTGCTTCAAGTTTGAACTCGTGTTTTTGAAGGTGGTCATTTCTACTCGTAACTTTTATAAGCACTTTGGGTGAAAAAGGTCAAAAGATTTGTGTTATTGGAGTGTTTTTAAGGCTATCTGTGCAAGAGAAATCGTTTGAATCATTCGAAATTTTTTACGAGTAGGTCAAAACCCTAGTTCTACTCGTAAGAAAGTCAACTACGCATAAGGTTCTACTCGTAACTTTTTGGTGCAGATTCTTCGAGCTTAAACGGTGACTCAGTGCTTCCCTCACTTGGATAAGTTTGTGGAACACTTCGACTTTTGGATATCTTTTACACTGTGATAGTGTAAAGGATTTTTTTGGATTCTACGCGTAAGCCATTCCTACGCGTAAGCCATTCCTACGCGTAAGCACTCTTGCTACGCGTAAGTTGGGTTCTACGCATAAGAATTTCCTACGCCTAAGGATTCCTACGCCTAAGCATCCTACGCCTAAGATCCTACACATAAGATCCTACGCCTAAGCTTCCTACGCATAAGATCCTACGCCTAAGCCATCCTACTCGTAACCATTTCCTACTCGTAACTTTCTGTTTCTACGCCTAAGCTCTTTCTACGCATAAGGTTTTAAAAAAAAAAAAAAAAAAATAAAATTTGAGTAAAATTTAAAAAAAATTCAAAAAATTCAAATTTGGCGGGGAAACTTGAGTAAAATTTAAATTTTTGAGGAGACTAAACGTTCAATTTTTACGCGAAATTCAAATTTTGGTTTAACTGTGAAAATTTTGGTCAAAAATTCAAATTTTTGGGCCTAAATTCAAATTTTTCGGGTCAAATTTTGCGTCAAAATTGTCATAACTCAAATTTTTCATACGTCCTTAGAATTGATTTTTATAGTGAATTTCAAATTTTGGGCGAAAATTTTTAGAACCAAGGTTACGAGTACGACTTTCAGATACACCTCAACCGAGCTTAATCTTCATCAACCACAACTCCTTTATCGTTGAATCGATCCTACATCAACTTTATCAGATCATACCTTCATCAATGGCTACTCAACAAGACATTCATGCAGCCGGTGCTGAAAACCGACCTCCTATGTTGGCAAAAAATGGTTATCTTCAATGGACAAGTCGTATGCTTCGTTACATCAAGACCAACCCTAATGGAAAACTCATGATTAAATCCATTCAGGATGGACCCTTCAAGCCTCGACAAGTTCATGTACCGGGAAATGCAGATGCAACACCTCCCGTCCCACCATCTTCTCGTCTTCAATACGAATCTGAATACACTGCAGAGGATCGAAACAAGTCGAAGCAAATGACATGGCAATTCATATTATCCAACTGGGTTTACCAATAGACATCTTTGCTGCGGTAGACAGTTGTGAAACTGCTTTCGATATGTGGGAACGTGTTAGACGACTTTGTCATGGAACGAAAATTGGTCATCAAGACATGGAGAACAAGTTGCTAACTGAATGGGAAAAGTTCACATCTACACCAGGAGAATCCATTGAATCCTACTATGGAAGGTTTTGCACTTTGATGAATGAGCTAATCGAAACAAGTGACACCCGAACTATCGTTCAAAAAATCAAGTTCCTGAACAATCTTCCAGAAGAATGGGGACGATATGTCACTATTGTCAACCAAACAAAAGACCTTCATCAGGTGAACTTTGATCAACTGAATGATTTTCTGAAACAAAACCAAGCTGAAGTGAATGAAGTCAGGAAAGAAAGATTGGCAAAGAATCATGATCCATTGGCACTCGTTGCAAAGACTCAACCTTCAGTGAATACACAACAACAAGCTTCATCATCTTCCAACAACAACAACTTGCAGCAATACATTCCACAACCACAACAACAATTCTATCCACAAGAACAACAAGTCTTTCAACAACAGTATCCACAATACCAGGAACAAGGAATCACAGATCTCGAATCTGATCAAGAAGACCCTATGTCCCAAATACTTTCTCTCTTGGGAAAAGTAATCAAAGGTCGCTATTCCACACCTACTAACAACAACCAAAGGATATCATCAAACACTCGCAACAGGCAAATTGCTCAACCGGGAGTGAATATGGGTCATCCAGGACAAATGGTTGGAGTTATTGGGAATCAGCAGGGATATGCTACTGGATTTCGTATGGGTAATCGGCGTTCCATATCGGTTGGGTCAGAATGTTGGAAATCGATTGGACGAATGTTGGGAATAGAGCAATGGGTAATCAGAATGGGTATGTTGCAGCTCCAGTCGTTGGGAATCATGGAAATGTGAATCAGGGTAATCAGGTTAAGTGTTATAACTGTCAAGGACTGGGTCACATGGCAAGAAACTGTCCCACTAAGCCGCACAAAAAGAATGGTGATTTTCTTCGGAAAGCTGCTCTGTTAGCAGATAAGCAAGAAGCGGGGTTACAGTTGAGTGCTGAGGAAATTGATTTTTTCGCTATTGTGGATGAACTGGAAGACCTCGAGGAACTCAATGCGAATTGCATCTTCATGGCAAATCTTCAGGAAGCTAAGTATGACACTGAGTCAAACTCACCTCCTGTCTATGACGCCAATACAGTATCTGAGGTACCAATCACTGATCCATGCTATAACAATGTCATAGTTGATGTGTTTACTCATGACGAACAGCATTCTGTGACATCAGCACCTACTTATGATACATACATGGACAATCCGAGTTGTAGCAATACTAACTCTGAGACTCCAGATGTGGATCCAAGTGGAGGCTGTGTGGCACAAAATACTGAGACTGATGAGGAAACACGTGCTTATGTTGAATCATTAATCAATCAATGTGGCATTGAAGTTGAGAAAGTTAGAACGGTCAATCGCGAAGTTAAGGCCGCGAATGCTAAATTGACCGCTGAGCTTGAGAGTTACAAGGAGCACGCCAAAGCCTATGAATTTCATACAAACAAAATTTCAGAGTTAGAAATTGGTTATCGAGATTCTGTTTTTAGAGAAAAAGATTTGCAACTCAAGTATGACACACTTGATGTGAATCTGAATTTGAAAATCAAATCTTTAAACAAGGAAATTTCTGATCTAAATGACCAACTTTCTAAACAAAAAGCACTGTTTTCTGATCTTGAAAAGAGAAGAAACAGTTGATTGCTGATTTTGCAAAACGAGAAGATTCTCTTCTTGATGAAATTCTCGATAAAACGGAAAAAATCAAGAAATTGGATAATTTGCTTCTTACAACGGGTCATTCCGCTAAGACAATCAAGATGCTTTCTAATCAAGTAAATCCGAGTTTTCATACTACAAATAAAATGGCTCTTGGTAACTCACCTCCTGGTTTCCTCAAGAAAGCTCAGAAATCTCAGAATGTGTTGCACAATGGAAAACCTTTGCATGAACCCATATCTTTGCATGATTCTCTTGAAACGTTGGAACTATCTGAGGAGAGTAGATCAAAAATGAAACAAAAACATCCGGAAATCAAACCAATTGATTATAACACATGGAACAAAATTAATGGTATTTCGTTTGTTTCTCAATCAACGTTTTCCACCAAACCAAATGTTTCAAACAAAGTGTCAACACCTGTTTCAAAATCAGTTTCAAAACCAGTTGTTGTCTCCAAATCTCTTTCGAACATTGAACAAATGTCTTCAAACAATCCTTTTAACACAAGTGATGCCAGAAGTATTTTGGAAAATGTGAAAATGAGAATTGCAGATCTTCAAGAGACCGTTAAAACTAAAACCAATATTACAACAAACATCCGGTTTAATAGTTTTGATATTGAACAGAAAAAGTTTTTTGAAACTCAAATTGCCCCTCACCTGACTAACATCAACTCAAGGGTAATTCATTTTGAACAAGCCTTTTTGAAAGAAACAGCTGACTTTGTCAAGGATCATAAATCCCTGGTAAAGCAAGCTAATGAAAGTGTTGAACACATCAAAGTTTTGGAAAATCTAAATGATTCACTCTTCGAAGATGTTCTGACTACTGATATTATGTCCATCATTTTGCAAACATATTCTGTTGAAGATCATGAAAGACTCCAGTATGAGACCTCCAAAATTGTTTCAAAATATGAAAAAGCACTTGAGAAACTTGAAAAAGAAAATGTGTCATATTTTAAACAACTTGATCGAAAAACTGAGGAATGCAAATATGACAAACTGTCGTATGAGCGTGCCTACAATGACATGAAAGCGAAAAATGATCTTTTGAGGGCTCAGCTGGAATGTCAAAAAGGAAAGGCAGTGGATACTGTGATTAAAAAACCATTGACTGCGGAGAAAGCAAATGTTACCAAACCGGTTTCCAAACCAAAAATGTCTGTTTCTATGCCTCCTCCAAAAGTTAATGCGAAAAATGTTTCATCAAAACCAGTCACTCCACCTGCCCTACCTAAACAAAATGTTGATAAGGGAAAAGCGGTTATCGAGAAACCAAAAGTTTTAGCACTTGGCCTTTTTAAGATGAGTACCACTAACGCGTCTGCCTCCACATCTAAAACATATGGAACAAACGACATAAGTTTAGAAAAGCACTCTAAAGAGACTAGGAAAGCTGAAACCACCTCCCTTCATAAAAATGTGAATCCTAATGCGTGTGCCTCACCTTCTACAGGACTAGAAAGCACCTCTAGGAGCAGCAGACTAAAGCCTAAGAGCAATACAAGGAACAATAGAGTCTCGCATGCCTCTAGGAGTAGTAGCTTGAATAAAGAGAAGAAAGTAGAAGAACACCCTAGGAATTTACAGCTTTTGAATAAGAAAGACATTTCATCTGAATGTACTGAACCTATGAAACTTGCTAAGTCTAATGAATGTGTTGAATCTCTTTGTTTAACCTGCAAGAAATCTTTAAATGTTCAAGATGATTGTGTTTCTAAAAATGTGAATGATAAGCCTGTTAAGAAGAACGTCCCAAAAAGTAATTACGCTAAAAGAGTAGGAAGACTAGTTGCAAAACTTAGGCTTTACACTACTGACAGGAACCAACGTGTATACTTTAGGGATGATATTTGGAAACCCACGGGTAGAACTTTCACACTCCAGAATGGAACAATGAGTGATAAACCAGACTTCCCTGTAGAAAACCTCTCTGAGTGTGATCAGGATTTTACCTCTAACCCAAAGGAACCAAAATCAAAACGGTTTCCACAATATTCTTTTTCTGTTACTGGCAGGTTATCGAAATTTGTCTTTGGATCGTCGACTCGGGTTGCTCCAAGCACATGACCGGGAATCTGACGCTGCTGATCAATTTCGTCTGGAAATTCATGGGAACCGTACGTTTCGAAAATAATCATGTAGCAGCTATCATGGGTAATGGAGATCTACCTTTTGGAAATTATTTGATCACTCGAGTTTACTATGTTGAAGGGTTGGGACACAATTTGTTTTCAGTCGGGCAGTTCTGTGATGCAGATTTAGAGGTTGCTTTTAGGAGAAATGCTTGCTTCGTTAGAAACTTGGATGGCACTGATCTCTTAACTGGGAATCGTGATACAAACTTGTATGCTATCGACATCAATCAAATGGCCTCTTCATCACCAATATGTCTTATGACACGAGCATCTGGAACACAATCCTGGTTGTGGCACAGACGGTTATCCCATCTCAATTTCGACACCATCAACAAAATTGCCAAAGACAACATCGTCAACGGACTTCCAAAGTTCAAATACACCAAGGATCACTTATGTCCATCATACGAACAAGGAAAAAGCAAAAGAGCATCATATAAACCCAAAACCGTACCTAGTTCGGAAGCAAAGTTGCATATGTTGCACATGGACTTATGTGGCCCAATGAGAGTTGAAAGCATTAATGGGAAAAAGTATATTCTTGTTATCGTCGATGATTATTCAAGATATACATGGGTTAAGTTCCTGAGATCAAAAGACGAAGCACCAGGCATCATCATCACCTTTCTGAAACGTATTCAAGTACTTCTTCAAACTCCAGTAAGGGTTGTAAGAACAAACAACGGCACAAAATTCACTAATCAGGAGTTAAGAGCTTATTTTGAAGATGTTGGAATCACACATCAAACATCAGTTGTTAGAACTCCACAGCAGAATGGGGTAGTTGAAAGAAGAAATAGAACTCTTGTGGAAGCTGCACGCACAATGCTAATCTATTCTAGTGCACCGTTATTTCTATGGGCGATGCTTTGTTGCCACTGCTT
Organism: Chrysanthemum makinoi; assembly: GCA_910596185.1. Lineage (NCBI taxonomy): Eukaryota > Viridiplantae > Streptophyta > Magnoliopsida > Asterales > Asteraceae > Chrysanthemum > Chrysanthemum makinoi. The sequence continues at coordinate 112,464,257 of OU343217.1, forward strand.
GTTTCACTCAGAACCGATCCCTCATCCATCCCAGATTCAATAAAACCCCATATGAACTTGTGAACAACAGAAAACCGGATATCTCTTACTTTCACGTATTTGGCGCTTTGTGCTATCCTACGAATGACAGAGAAGATCTTGGAAAACTGAAAGCAAAAGGTGATATTGGAATCTTCATTGGATATTCAGATAACTCGAGGGCATTCAGGGTGTATAACAGGAGAACTAGGAGGATCATGGAGACAATGAATGTGAAGTTTAACGAACTGTCACACATGGCTTCTGAGAGACTCGCTCTAGAACCCGCACTAAACCGACAGACTTCTGGACACATCAGTTCAGGACTCGTACCTCAAAGAGCTCAATCAACTTCGTTTGACAATCCTAAAGAACAAGAATGGGAGAATTTCTTCGAGTTAATGTTCGATGAATACTATGGTGGAACTTCGACAAATGCATCAAACCTTCATTCCGCTGCACCCGCTCAACATCATCCTCCACCACCAACAGAAGATGCATCTACAACGGTCGAAACCAATGCACCAACTCCATCTACATCATCTACATCTACTACAGTTATTGCACCCGTTCTACCAGCAGTTGATGAGCAAAACCAAAACCAAAACGATGCAACGTTAGATGAAGACTTATTTGAAAACCCGTTTGCTACGGAATCAGCTGAATCTTCTTCAAGCTTACGAGAACCATCTAACTCGCATACGTATAACCAACGGTATCCTTCTACTCTGAAGTGGACTAAAGACCATCCAATTGAACAAGTTATTGGGGAACCTTCAAGGCCAATTCAGACGAGACGTCAACTTGCCACCGATTGCGACTTATGCATTTACCTTTGCTCAATTAGCTATATAGAGCCAAAGAACATTCGCGAGGCAATGGCAGATCCCGCATGGATAGAAGCAATGCAGGAGGAACTTCTCCAATACCGTCTTCATGACTCTTGGGAAATGGTTCCAAGACCCATTGACGTTCGCGTCATTGATCTTAAATGGTTATGGAAAAACAAACGGGATGAAGAAATGACTGTCATTCGCAACAAAGCTCGTCTTGTGGCCAAAGGATACAGACAAGAGGAAGGGATAGACTTTGAAGAGTCATTCGCGCCGGTAGCTAGACTAGAAGCAGTCAGGATATTCTTAGCCTACGCCGCTCACAAAAACATCACGGTTTATCAGATGGACATTAAGACCGCGTTCTTGAATGGAACTCTGAAAGAAGAAGTGTACGTGAGTCAGCCAGAAGGCTTCATAGACATGAATCATCCAGACTACGTCTACAAACTCAAAAAGGCAATCTATGGATTGAAACAAGCTCCGAGAGCGTGGTATGACGAACTGTCCTCTTTCCTTATCCTAAACAATTTCACCAAAGGAACAGTTGATCCTACCTTGTTTACACAAAAATGCAAAAACGACATTTTGATTGTTCAGATTTATGTGGACGACATCATTTTTGGGTCCACTAATCCGAATCTTTCAAAACATTTTGAAAATCTCATGAAAAGTAAATTTGAAATGTCCATGATGGGGAACTAAAATTCTTTCTTGGTTTACAAATACATCAGTCCCCTCGTGGAATTTTTATAAATCAAGCTAAATATACAACTGAGATTTTGAAAAATCATGGTATGGATAATTGTGACTCGGTCGGAACACCAATGGTAACTTCACCAAAAATTGGAGCCGATTTGTTTGGGAAACCTATTGATCCGAAGAAATATCAGAGCATGATTGGTTCTCTCATGTACCTTACTGCTAGTCGACCAGATATTCATTTTGCTGTTTGCTTATTAGCACGGTTTCAGGCAAAGCCTACCGAACTGCACCTCAAAGAGGTTAAAAGGATCTTTCGGTACCTGAAGACATCCATTCACATGGGACTTTGGTATCCGAAGGAATCCGGATTTGATCTAATTGCTTTTTCAGATGCCGACCACGCAGGTGATCAAGTTACAGAAAAAGTACATCGGAGGAGCACAATTTATGGGTGAAAAGTTAGTAAGCTGGTCTTCAAAGAAACAAGATTGCACTGCACTATCAACCGCTGAAGCTGAGTATGTGTCTCTATCTGCGTGTTGTGCTCAAGTTCTATGGATGAGAACGCAACTCACAGATTATGGCTTTACTTTCGATAAAATACCTATGTATTGTGACTCGAAAAGTGCCATAGCCATATCATGCAATCCTGTTCATCACTCAAAGACTAAACATATCAGAGTCCGCTATCACTTCATCAAAGAGTACGTCGAAAATGGTACTGTTGAATTATTCTTCGTGAAGACTGATTACCAACTCGCCGATCTATTAACTAAAGCCCTTCCAAAAGAAAGGTTTGACTATTTAGTTCGACGAATTGGAATGCGAAGCCTAACCCCTGAGGAGTTAGAACGTCTTCTCGAATCTTCTTGAAAATGATTTTCCAAAAAGCTTCGCTGTAAATATTTTTGAAAAACAAAATACAAAATTTGAAAAACCAACAAAAGCAAAATATAAAAATATAAAATTTTCAAAAATACAAAATTAATATAAAATCAAAAATCCAAAAATATTCTTCTCACGACATGTCTCTTGTATAATCGATATTCTGTACGTTTCTAGAAATGTCATTCAACAATGATACGGGTATGTACAGATGCTTGAGCGAGAGTTATTTATCTGTTTTCTAAAACATGTCGTCTCTCAAAATTTCTTCAAATAATGGCTTTCGTATACTTCAGTACGAAACCCGGACCGAAATGATGACTTTTGATTACTTCATATCAAAACTCGTGTTTTCAAAGAAAAATGTAGTGTACTCAAAAAGATTGTACATTTAAAAATGGTGAGAAATCATCATCATCTTGAGCACCTTTTCAAGATTGTTAAAAAAGATTTTTCAAAATCTTTCAAAATACTTTGTGCTCAAGATAACTCCCTCTAAAACCCTTTAATTGATTATGTTTTATTAAAGGGGGAGTATAAAACTAAAATGTTCCATATTCATGCTTAAATCAAATCCGTTTGTCTCCCCAAAAGATTCTAAAATGTTGTTTAATCCGTTGATATCAAAAATATCACGAATATGCTATTTTTGAGGGGGAGGAGACGTGATTAAAATGTGATCAAAAAGTTTTAATGATCGTTGTTTGAATCTCAAAATGAGCTCGACTCAGACGAAACCAATGAATTGACGGGAATCAAAGTCAGTAAATGTACCATCTCGAGAAACTTGTGATAGATATGCACCTTCATGGGTCTAACCTCCTTTTCAAGGAGTGTTTACAACTTCAAGTTAATTATTAGAGCTAGTTGTCACCTAAAAACTGACAATGGAACTCTCTAACTAAACAATGTAACCGTGTCTCGTGAGGAATTGTCTATCATGAGCCGATCAATTCAAAAAGTGCGAACTCTACCCTCTATGTGCAGATTTCTGTTAAAACTCATAAGCACATGTGAAGGGGGAGTGTTTCTGAAAATATAAAACTCGCGGAGTGTTTCAAACATGTTTTCTATCATAAACACTTTGAGAGATTTTCAAAGAAATTGGTTTTATGGCAACAATAGGACAGTCATGGAGTTATAAGGTGACTAAGGATAGGAAACTCGTCCTATGATCCGCCAGAGCCGGAGGGATCTACCCAAGGACATCTCAAATAGTTAGTATTAGAAGTCCTCAGGTATGATTGAAAAAAGGAGTAAAGTGAGAAAGGAGAAAGAAGGGGTTGAAGAATTAAAAAGAAATATAATGAGAAAGGGTGAAAAGAAATAGCCCTCCATATTCAACCTTAGGGCAGAAACCGGGTTCAATACATATGCTACTGGTTGTCACTAGATGACACTGGTATTGAAGACAAAGACATCATGGACCCAGTGACGCACTGCACCTAACCTTCTAGCCACTCAATTCCTCTTAAAAGGATTTGTTTCATTCTCACTGGGAACCCTGCATAATCTATCGGCTTTCTCTTAGAGATTGCTGATATTGAAGAAGGAGACCCTCTCCCTAGTCTCCGCTTAGGAAAACCAAAATGCACTAATTGAGTCTAGAGCCACGAGATTCATCAAAAGATCTCATAGGAACACATGACATGACATCGCTTGTTGTTCATCAATAAGGACACAAGTGATATATTCTAGAGTCCTACGCAGATCTTAGCATTTTGCCAGAACATTTATGAGAAGTTTTACAACTGTAATCCTCAGTGATTGAATGGAAATTCCTGCCATGGTCAACATCAGACAGCCCTGACAGCAGGTCACTTCGGTAATTCTCCGTGGATTACGCTTAGTGTGTCTCAAACGGTCTACAGTCGTGGGGTGATGCTTCGGTGTACCTCAGCGACTCATCTGAACTGTAGATGTACTTCGGTATATCGCGTTATCTCACTTGTGGGACTCCAGTTCAGGAACGGCCTTTGTGAGAATTAGAGACGTGTTTTCACACTATGCTGTTAACACCCTCGAAATTCAAACTTGTAAGTGCCGGAATCCGCTTATTACTAACCTGTTTTTATGTTTTCTTCTTATGGAAGCTCCGGAGCGGATGGATCGTGCAGACTCACCACATGCTCATACCAACGACACATGAAAGTTCTCATCACAATCAAAGGCTACACAAAGTTTAAAGACTCGAGAACTACATCATTGGTAACCAAAAGATAAATAGAAGTGTGAGCATGGTGGAGAAAGACGTGGAGATACCTAACCAATGAAGTTGACAACGGCAGACAACCACATTAATTGATCACAAAGCATGAAGGAACAAAGAATCAAGACTATTCTATATCTACGCACAAAGTTCGAGCTCAAGAAAAGTAAAGACCAAATCAAGTGGAGCATCTTTTGAATGACCACCCCTTAGGGGGAGATTGTTAGCCTTAATAGTTTTATTAGAAGTGATGGTCATTCACGATTAGGAACTTTGTAACGTGTGTTAGATATCGTGATAGAATAGTCAACGGGCTCGTGGATTGGACTAAGCTAAATGGGTACTAGTTATGTAAGGCTTGCCTTTTATCCAATCCAACCCATGTCCAAGCCCACGAAGCCCATAAGAAAGCCTTTAGGGCATCAAGTCCCTTGGACTATAAATACCCCTCAAATGGTCATTTGAGGGGTGTGCTTGAAAGTGTGTGTGTGTGTTTTTCCTTTGAAATAAACATCATATTGTTTCATCATTCTCTCACAACATACACGGTTTTTATATCATTCAAGTCACCATCTTCCTTTCTTTATTTCATCTTCTTATACGTATATGTGTTTGGTTTAACGTGTTCTAAGCAAAACGTGGGTGTTGGGTTTTCTTGGTAAAGTGATAAGGTTGATATATCTTAGGTCCTACAGTATTCATTCCCACTATCCCGCCAGAGCCGGAGGGATCTACTCAGGGACAATCCACTAGATAGTGTAGAAGTCCTTAGGTATGATGAAAAAAGGAGAAAAGTGAGAAATGGGAAGAGTGCGGACTAAGATAGAGCTAGAACGGGAATAAACCCAACAAGGTTCTAGTAATGAAGTCTCGGTAAGCACTGAAGGGGTTGAAGAATAAAAAAGAATTGAATGTGAAAAAGGGTGAAAAGAAATAGCCCTCCATTAATTCAACCTTAGGGCAGAAACCGGGTTCAATTCATATGCTACTGGTGGTTACTAAGGTAACACTGGTATTGAAGACAAGACGTCATGGACCCAGTGACGCACTGCACTAAACTTCCCAAGCTACTCAAGTTCCTCTTAAAAGGACTTGTTTCATTCTCACGGGGAACCTACATAATCTATCGACTTTCTCTTAGAGATTGTTGATATTGAAGAAGGAGACCCTCTCCCCAGTCTCCAGCATAGGAACCAAATGTGCACTATTGAGTCTAGAGCCAAGAGATCATCCACAGTATCTCATTAGGATACAAATTTAATGAAGACTTGCTGTTTCACACAATATGAAAAGTAAGTATATATTAAGTGTCCTACGCATTATCCTTGTGGTATTGCTAGAACATCCGAGTGATATGTAAAGTATTCACAATGAAGATGGAAATCCTTCTAGAGCCAACATCAAACAAGCTCTTGGTAGGTGGAATGTGAGATCTATCCAATAGATCAACCATGTGACAACTGAACAGAAACAATGGGGAGATTCAATCTTATGAATCAATCCTGGTTCAGGTTATGGATTGACGGATACCTTTGAAAAACCGGTCGTTGTGCCTAAAACTCCTTTCTCTAGCACATCGACTGTGTATTAATATTTTAAAAATAAAAGGTGTTTATGATTGATAATTGATTTTCCTTAAAACCTGCGTTGTATTGCAAAAACACTTTATTTTGAGCAGTACACGATAGTTTTTCAAATCTCTTTTCATCAATCAGTGAATCTCATATTTGCTGGTTCACTCACTCCATGTTGTGTTCTTTGAGACGTTCCGGTTTGAGAACAGCTAGAGCAGCTGCGAAACCCTATCAAGGAGATTCTTTGGAATTATACCTTATCACAGGCAGTACTTGTACTGATCAACGGGGAACCGTGGGTCGTGTACCTCAATTCAACAAAATTGATCAAAGACACTTTCATGTATTTTATTGCTAACTGTTGTACGCAGTTATACCCGACGTTTGCAGCTGATCAGAATGGAGAGGTCAATCCATAGCCACATGCTCACACAACACATTCATTTTTAAAGAAATCATGATAAGCGCATCAACGACTCTGATATTTTCACTCCATGCTTCTGCTACGTTGCTGCAAATATCATGAATCAACTAAAGCTTCCGCTACTCTGATGAAAAGATTTCATGATCCAGAATATGAGCATGTCGGTCCAAATGTCACAACATCACATAATGTCAACACCACAAAGTAAGAGTTTGAGATTTATGGTAGCCGATGATCTCAAAGCTGGCTCAAAACTCATTATCACGTGGATCAGTTAAAGACCTCCACTTGGATTAACCAAACATGCTAAGAACTTTAACAAGAATCCAAGAACAATCTTAATGTAATATCTGTTTGTATTCATTGTAATTTGAGGTGACCTCCCTTAGGGGGAGAATGTTAGGATTTAGTAAATCCAGTTATTAAAGTGTCGGTCACCTCAAATATATGTAATCGTTAGAAAGCTCGTAGTAGTAGTTATTTAATGTTTGGTAGTATTTAGTTAAGTAACACCATGGAGGACGGACGGGTCTTTACCCACTGTATGCCTAATCCACAGCCCGTAGGTGGCGTTTATGTAAGATACTATAAATCCTCTACCTCCCAAGGTAGAGGGTTGGAGCTCATAATAATACTTTTACTTTCTCTCACTAAGTTCCCAAACCTCTAACTCTTTCTCTCTCTAAAAACCTCAAAGTGTACGCCTCTTTGATCATGGTTTGATGTGTTTGTGAAATCCAATATGTTACAATTGATGAGGAATCAAAGTCAGTAAATGTACCATTTCGAGAAACTCATGATAGACATGCACTTTCATAGGTCTAACCTTCTTTTCAAGAAGAGTTTACAACTTCAAGGTAGTTATTAGAGCTAGTTGTCACCTAAAAACTGACAATGGAACTCTTTAACTAAGCTACGTAACCGTGTCTCGTGGGGAATTGTTTATCATGAGCCGATCAATTCAAAAAGTGTGAACTCTACCCTCTATGTGCAGATTTAAGTTAAAACAATATAAGCACATGTGAAGCGGGAGTGTTTCTGAAAATTCAAAACTCTCAAGGTGTTAAAAAAATGTATTACAATCATAAACATTTTGAGAGATTTTCAATAAAAGGTTTTATGGCAACGTAGGATAGTCATGGAGTTATAAGGTGACTAAGGATAGGAAAATATGTCCTATGATCCGCCAGAGCTGGAGGGATCTACCCAAGGACAATACCCATAGTTAGTATTAGAAGTCCTTAGGTATGATTGAAAAAAAAAGGAGTAATGTGAGAAAGGAGAAAGAAGGGGTTGAAGAATTAAAAAGAAATGTAATGAAAAAGGGTGAAAAGAAATAGCCCTTCATAATCAACCTTAGGGCAGAAACCGGGTTCAATTCATATGCTATTGGTTGTCACTAAGATGACACTGGTATTGAAGACAAAGATGTCATGTACCCAGTGACGCACTGCACTAAACCTTCTAGCCACTCAATTCCTCTTAACAGGATTTGTTTCATTCTCACTGGGAACCCTACATAATCTATCGACTTTCTCTTAGAGATCGTTGGTATTGAAGAAGGAGACCCTCTCCCTAGTCTCCGCTTAGGAAAACCAAAATGCACTAATCGAGTCTAGAGCCACGAGATTCATCAATAAGGACACAAGTGATATATTCTAGAGTCCCATGAAGATCTTAGCAATATGCCAGAACATTTATGAGAGGATTTACAATTGTGATCCTCAGTGATTGAATGGAAACTCCTGCCAGGGTCAACATCAAGCAGCTCTGACAGCAGGTCACTTCGGTAATTCTTTATGGGTTACGCTTAGTGTGTCTCAAACGGTCTACAGTCATGAAGTGATGCTTCGGTGTACTTCAGCGACTCACCAGAACTGTAGATGTACTTCGGTATGTCGTGTTAGCCTTCTTGAGGGCCTCCAGTTCAGGAACAGCCTTTGTAAGAATTAGAGATGTGTTTTCACACTATGTTGTTAACACCCTCGACATTCGAACCTGTAAGTGCCGGAAATCCCGCTAAGGAGATTCATTTCACGCATCGAATCCTGAAGATGTGGGTCGTTACTAGAATTTATTCAATGTAATGCCAACTGTCCCTTATGGGATTAGGACGGCTGATTCGCCCGACCAAGGTGAATGGAATCAATACATTCATCAGTAGAACAATTGTAGTAATCAATTCTTTAAGAAAAGATTACAATGATCAATTGGTGTTCGTGACTGTACCTGGGAAGCTGCTGCTGATGGATGCTTGCGGGAGGAAGAGATCGTGCAGATTCTCCACATGCTCATACCAACAACATCACAAATGAAGTTCTCATCATATTCAAAGGCAACATAAAGTTAAAGATGATTCTTCATCAATGTCAAAGAATCTTCAAAGTTTAAAGACTCGAGAACTTCATCATTGGAAACTCAAAGTCAAAAAGAAGTGTGAGCATGGTGGAGAATGACGTGGAGACACCTAACCAAAGAAGTTGACGTATGGCACAATACCACATTAACTGATCACAAAGCATGAAGGAACAAATAATTAAGACTATTCTATATCTACACACAAAGTTCAAGCTCAAAGAAAGTAAAGACCTAATCAAGTAGAGCATCTTTTGAATGACCACCCCTTAGGGGGAAATTGTTAGCCTTAATAATATTTAATAGAAGTGATGGTCATTCACGTTTAGGAACTTTGTAACGTGTGTTAGATATTTTACTAGAATAGTCAACGGGCTCGTGGATTGGGCTAAGCAAAATGGCTAGAAGCTATGTTAAGCTAGCCTTTTGTAAGTTCATGTAATCCAAAGCCCAATCCAAGTCCAAACGTGGCCCATGGCCAAGCCCATTAGGGTGTTTAGTATGGAAGTATAAATACCCCTCAAATGTTTCATTTAAGGGGTGTGCTTGAGTTTGTATGTGTGTGTTTTCTTTGAAGTAATACAAGTTTCTTGTTTCATCTTTTTCTCTCCACATACGAGTTACATATATTCAAGTCGCCATCTTTCTTAATCTTTTTTCATCTTTACGCATAGTGTTTAACGTGTATACGTGTGTGGTAAGTTTGGTATTCGTGATAAGGTTGAGAAAAACAAGGTCCTACAGGTTGCTAGGCAAATTTTGTCTTTTGGCTTAGTTCCTATTTTCATCACTTATAAGCCGTTTTTCCTAGTTCCTATACCTATAACCTTTTCATCTTTACTAATCTCACTACCCACCTTTTCAAATAATACCTTACACTCATTATCACATATTTGACCTATGCTAAGCAAGTTAAATCCTAGATAATCTACATGCTCAACATCAGTAATAGTAAAGGTGTTTTGAGTGATTTTACATTTTCCAATTATGTTGCCCTTAAGTTTGCTACCAAAAGTTACTTTACATCCGTTGTATGCTTTGTATGTGGAGAAAAAACTTCAATTTCCCGTCATATGATTAGTGCATCCACTATCCTTGACCCATTCGTCAGGCTCCAAGTCGATTCCCAAGCATATATATTTAATTAAGACAAAAACGTTTGGTCCCCAATATCTCATGGGTCCAAAATTGTTAGCGTTGAACATCCTATGCATTTGTTGCATTAGGTTAGGATGTTGAAATGGTAGACAAAAGTCCCAAGGCACATAACCACGTTGTGGGAAGTTATTCCAAGTTACCGGATAGTTACTAGGATAACTTTGCCTTCTATTGTTACTTCTAGGTGGGGGTGTATTCGACCTTGGCTTAGAAGTATTTGTTTTCTTAGGAGGATGAGTTTTTTTTATCTAGTTTCGGGTTTCTCATATCCAAGTCCGGGTAAAGACAATGGTTTTTAAAAGGTTTTAACTTCCTTTTTACTTGCAATAGGTACTTTGACATTATTAATAACTAAGTGACTTGGTTTAGGACTTGAGCTATTTTCAGAATCGATGCAGAATTTTCAGGCACGGCAGACGGATCCATGGTTCCACTAAATTTAGTGGTGCCGTTGCCATCTTTAGTGGTGTCGTGATATGTATCTTCAGATTCTGTGGGTCTTACGAATTTTACGTGTTTTGCTCCACTAGTTGAGGTTTCATTTAGATTAAAACCTACAACTACACCCTCACATTTTCTATACCTAATGTTATCTAACATTCATTAAGTGCCTTTGTGCCTTTTTCGAACCTAGTAATCTTAAGTGCGTTTTTCATACGTTCTTCATTTTCTAACTTAAGAGTGTGACATGACGTACAACCAACTTTAATCTCCTTGTTCTTTTCAAATTTATTAATCTTTTCATTTAGTTGCAAGTCTTGAATTTCTAGACTAATACTCCTAGTTTTTAACATCTTGTTTCTAGACTTATATCATTCTTGCCTTTCTTGTCATCTTGGCTCTTTGAGATGACTTCTTCTCGTCACGAGGTTGCCTAACGAATCTACCTCTTCTTTTGAAAGTCAAACTTTCCTCGTCACTTAACTCCTTCTTGGCTTTCAAGGCAAGAGATCTTGACTTCTCACCTTTGCCTTTGACAATATCGGAGTCATTATTGATTATCATTTCATGAACTTTCAAGTTTCCTATTAGTTCATCCAGTGATAAAGTCGCCAAGTTCTTTGACTCTTCAATGGCGGTGACCTTTGTCTCCACTTTGGATGTAGTGCCCTAAGAAACTTCCTAACATAGTTCTTGCTAGAGTAACCTTCATCAAGAGCTTTAAAACTAGTTATAATAATATTAAATCTAGCAAATGCATTATCTATTGACTCATCTTCCGAAATGGAAAGATGTTCATATTGTTGCACTAGCAAATCGATCTTGCTTTTGTTTACTTGACTATTACCTTGATGAGTGACTAACAAAGTTTTCCAAATTTCTTTTGTCATACTATACATAAAAATATTTTCAAATTCCTTTTTGGGCAAAGCATTGAAAATTACCATTTTAGCTTCATCATTTTTAGTTAGTTTCTTTTTAAGGTTATCACTTTATTTACTATAATGAACTCTTTCATCCTTATAGTTTGTGGGTTCTTTTCAATAGGTTCAAAGTCACCTTCAGTAATAACATGCCAAAGATCAACATCTTTCATTTCACATACGTTTCGAATCTTATGATTTCATCATAATTTTCTTGAAAATCTTGAACAACCTCATTAGAGAAAAAAGCAGTTGATATGGGTGTTGCAGTCAAGGGTTTTTTTTGTCTTTTGAGCTTTTTTTGAATTAGGGTTTTGGAAAACTAGAAAGGGGGGTTGAATAGTTTTACTGATTTTAACTTTGTTATAAAATTTAGTTTGTGAAAAACTTCTATTCGATTCGATTCGTTAAGAAATCACGCAAGTGCAATTTGATGTGTATGCAAAAATGAGAGAACTAAGACTATTAAATATAAATCAAAAGTAAAAGTTAAGAGATGGGAAGATCAAAACCAAGACACGATGATTTATAGTGGTTCGGTAACGAAGCTCTTCTTCGCCCTACTCCACTCCTCGAGTATCCAACTCGAGAGTTTCAAGCACTATGTCAACAACCTCCTTTCAGGCAGATAAAATCACATAACGTCGCTTATCACAATTTCCAACATTAATCTAAATGTTGAGTACTAATCTAGCTAGTACCAATCTCACACGATCCACTTGATCCTCACTACTACACGATCCACACGATCTACCCTCGATCCACTTGATCTACACACTATCAACACAAGCTACACGATATCTCCAAGATCTCCACAAGATTACAATGATCCACACACAAAAAAGCTAAACAAAGATAAGAGACTTGATGTACGCCTAGATATAATTGTGTAACAAGGGTTACGAGTGCACTACACTAAACTATAACACCTTGTATCTTCTTGATACTTTGTGTTCTTATCTTGCACAAGTAGAGGAATGAAGTTGATTACTTGGTTGGATGAGAGGATCACTCTTAAACAAAATAAAACTATCTAAATGATCAAGGAATTGCAAATGTGTTTGAGGGTTTAAACTCATAAAGTTATGTGTGAAATGGATAGGGAAAATCTGTGACATGATCAGGTATTTATGGGCAAAAGAAAAATATCTGTTATAGTACGGACGGTACCACTAAACATGGGACGGTACCACTAAATTTAGTGGTACCGTGGGGACCAAAACGCTCTACATTTTGTTTTTAGTATTGAAGGTTTATTTGGGGAAGATTGGAGATATTTTGGGGGGAAATAGATGTTGGATCATTGAAGTGTATTTTTTCAATTAAAACATTTCTTTTCTTTTCAAAAGTAATTTATCATGTATATTTGTGAAAAAAATGTTTTGTCACTTTTAAAATGTAAGGTTTAGAACGCAAATTCAATTCTTTGATCACTTGTCAAGTTATAATTTTTTTTGTTCTTACCTAGAGTGATTTGCGTAGAAACGGGATATTTCGACTAAAAACTTGTGTACGTTAATTTTGACGTAAAGTGTTTTTACATTTTGTTATCATCAAAACGTAGAGATGTCGAAAAATAGAAATAACGTTTTTAGACATTATTTATATTAACAAGGGTATCTCCTAGAAATCAAATTGTCTTCATAGCCAAATTTCCCATAGATTTCAGGAAACTCAAGGTTTTGCATGTGGTTTGCATTTCTAAGTCCCTGAGAGAAGCTTAACCACTTCTCAAGAAGACTGTTGACAACACCTACATTTATTTCATGTTTGGACAGGGTGACACCATCGTTGCTTAATTTATTTAGTAAGGTTTTGTAACGGGTATAGGTCTGAGAGAAACTTTCAGAGTCCTTGGCTCTGAAAGTGTATACTCAAGTTTCAAGTCAATGATATTGTTTTCCTTGGTATTTTAGGGACCCTCAAAGCTATGAACCAAGTCAGTCCAAGTCTGTTTAGCTATATCACAGTTAATAACTGATTCCATTATATCTTCAGGGAGACAGGATATAATGATACTTTTAAGGCGGTTTGGGTAAACCTTCAGTAGTATTAGGGACAAATGGACCTTCATTAATGCATTTAATATAATAAGGTTCCATTCCTGTTAAGTGGCAAAGCATGTGCTTTTTTCACTTATTGATTTTTTCAACTTCAAGTAGGGGAGCTGTAGTTAAATAGCTTCCTCCCTTTTTATCGACTAGTTGGGGTACATCACTTTCATCCATGGTAGGATTTTTATTTTAAAAACTTTTTGAACAATTTGTAAAACTTGTTTTATAAATCAGCACCGCTCTTATACCACTTGTTGTTCCCTTTACAGGACTAGTTTAACTACAAAGTTAATCTATCCGTGTTCCATGTTTCAGTGAGTAATGAAAAACTAGTTTGAAATGTAAAGTTAACTTAAAATAAATAACACTAGTTTTTCAACGTTTAAATCCTTATTAGAATTAATTCAAAGAATTATACCAAAATGTTTTCAGAATAACACCTGGGATTGAAATGGAAAGTATGGTGTAGTCTCCTCTATAAACTCAAGCAAAGCTTGAGTACGACTAAGCTAGCCAACTAAGTTAAGCTCATGGACTTAGTTGTCTTTGGAGGAGTAAAAGTGTTTGTGAATGTCTAAGCATTTAGTGCGTAAACTTAACTTTTACTCCACCTTATGAACCTATTTATACACAAGTAAGTTCAACCGTTACTATGAAGACAAAGATGACCTATGCTAGTTTGGACAAAATACCTGTGTATTTTGTCTCTGCTACAATATTCTACTTTGAGTAAAGGACAACATTACTTTATGTGTTCTGATCTTTTGCATTTTCAAGGTAAGTTTGACATTTGCTTGATAAGGAATCCCCTTTATACGTTTCAAACTTATCCCGCCTTTTCTTTAGTCACCAAGTCTTCAGTCTTCTTTATTTTTTAGGAGACTTGGGGTTCAGTGAGATATTGTCATCACTCCCTGAATCCATCACTTTCTTCTTTGGCTCAAATATCATTCGCTGAGTCCCGCCTCACTGAATGGAGAGTCTTTCTTGATAGGCTCGTTCTAAGCTTCCTGAAGGTGACTCACTGAGTGACTGTTCAATCAATGACTTGATTGATGATTACGGTTATACAACACTTAGCTTATTTTCTATTCAAATCCTAGATTAAAGGGACTTGGGTACTGAATTGACCCAACAAAATTTCTATCGTCCTAAGCTTCCTGAAGGTGACTCACTGAGTGACTGTTCAATCAATGACTTGATTGATGATTACGGTTATACAACACTTAGGTTATTTTCTATTCAAATCCTAGATTAAAGGGACTTGGGAACTGAATTGACCCAACAAAATGTCTATCGTCCTAAGCTTCCTGAAGGTGACTCACTGAGTGACTGTTCAATCAATGACTTGATTGATGATTCGGTTATACAACACTTAGGTTATTTTCTATTCAAATCCTAGATTAAAGGGACTTGGGTACTGAATTGACTTATATCATGTTGTTAATCAGTTTTCTAAAAAAATCACGTTGTCCATCACTTTTCTAAAAAAGAAAAAAAAAATCACGTTGTTCATCAGTTTTCTAAAAAAAGAAAAAAAAAAATCAAAGTGTTCAGTTAAACCACAATATTCAGTTAAAAGTGGAAAAAAAAGAGCTGACAAAAGTAAAAGAAATGATATTTGTCACAATATGATAACTTTTTAAATTTTTTATTTTATTTCATTTCTTAGATGATCACAACCCAACCAATCTTTGTTATATTGTCCAAAATATTGTTAACCAACAAATCTTTATTTATGTGTACATTGATGCAATTGCGCGATGTATTGATTCTGGTGCCAAAACTAAAGTTTGTAAAGATCGTTGATGGTTAAATACATATCAACCGGTGGAAAACGGAACTTTCCTTTACATGGGTGATGATCATTTCGCTCATGTTCATGGAAAAGGAAGTGTGGTGTTGGAATTCAGTTATGAAAAATCTATTACTTTGTTTAATGTGTTGTATGTACGAAAACTTCATAAGAATTTAATTTATGGTCCTGTATTAAATAAGTGTGGTTACAAACAATGGTAGGAGTCTGATAGTATATCTTATCGAAGTCTGGTGTATTTGTAGGATTTGGTTATTATAACAATGGAATGAATATGTTAAATATGAATACGGTTCCTGATGATTCTAGTTATGTTTATATGTCTTGTCTAATGTTGTTAATTCCTCATTACGACATGCTTGTTTAGGACATGTGCACTATAAAAAAATACTTGAAATTTCTAAAGATGATTTAATTCATGCTATTGATGAAAATACAGAAAAATGTAATCCTTGCATGTTAACACTAGACAACTATTTAAAAGTATAATAAGGAAATCTGCAATACTTGAACTGAAACATAGTCATTTATGTGATTTTCATGCAACTCCATATTTAGGCAATAAAAGGTATATTATCACTTTTATAGATGATGTCTCTAGGTTTACTTGCTGCATGCAATAGATGAAGCCCTAGATAAATTTAGAATTTATAAAACAGAAGCTGAATTACAACAAAATGGCTTGATTAAAACCTTTCGCACGGATAGAGGTGATGAATATTATGATCTTACATTTTTCCAATCAGTATGAATCATTCATGAAACTACGACTTCTTATAGGTGTGGTTGAAAGGAAAAATAGAGCTCTTAAAGAAATGGTTAATACAATGTTATCTTACTCAGGTTTGAGTGACAGGTTTTGGGGAGAAGACATGTTGACGGCTTGCTTTTTGTTGAATAGGGTTCTAATAAAATGAACAAAACTACCCCATATGAAACTTTGGTATTAACATTTTTGCGAATTTGGTAGTGAAGGGCCGTTGTTAGACTTCCGGACCCTAAAAGAAAAACTTTTGGTGGAAAGGGTGTTGATTGCGTCTTTGTTGGTTATGTTGACCATTCCAAGACATATAGGTTTTATGTTATAGAACCTAATGACTCTGTTTCTATTAATACAATTATATAATCAAGTGATGCAATCATTTCTCTTCAATACCTAAACACCATGCCTGTTAAATTTAAACAACATCAACTTAAACACGATCGGTTAAACAAAGTCAAATCTTTCAAAATTTTATAAAATATATTAATCTATATTAATACGTAATAAAAGTTTTATATAAAATTTGCGTTGCACGAGTATTATAATTATATAAATATAAAATATTTAATACTCCCTCAGTCCCATATTAAATGTTCAGGTTTGATTTTTCAAGTCTTTCCTTTACAACTTTGACCATAAATATTTTTGCTTGTGTTATATATCCTTCTCAAAATTTTGAAAAACCATTGTATTATGTGCATAAAAAACTTGTACAAAGGATATATATGCAATATTTGATGCATAAAAAACTTGTACAAGTTTTTGATGCACATAATAGAATTGTTTTTGCTTTAGATATATATGCAATTTTGCATTTTCGAGAAGATATATATATATGCAAAAGCCACTATTTAAAAAGTGGTATATTATTTGGTTCCTCGCATAAACATATTTTGTATGTTATAGGTTGGCATTTTCCCTCACGAAAACTAGCATTCCTTTATTTGGTGCGTTTCATTGAACGCTTTCCCACGTCGCATTTTGATTTTATGTTAATTTCCCTTTTCTATTGGAGATCCTTCCGGAGATTCGTAGGAATTATCCCTTTCCATAATCCATTTCTCCATAAATAAAGCTAAGGTTACAGCTACAACCATGCCACTTGTATATCATTATTCTTCATGATTTGCTTGTCATGTAAACCATCCGTCACCCTTACTCCAAACCAATCAACCACGAATACTAGTCCAAATAAATATTTCACAAGCTCACACACCTTAAAATAAACAAATGTAATAAAAAGATTTAATAATGGACCAATTTTTTGTATACGTTGTTATTAAATATGTGAGATATTTTGCATGTATTTTCATTCGTGCACATATGACATGAACATATAATGAAAAATAAATATGTGCAAATCAATTCCTATTAAATATGTCTCATGGAGTGAACAACTTTGCATTCGTAAAATTAAGTGTTAAAAAATTCAAGACTTGTAGTTTAATACGGAGTAGTATTCGTCAAAAACTTTTAATAGTTTTGACCAGAAAAATTGTGTAAATATTGCAGATTGTCATATTGTTAGTTGACTTTAAAAAATAACTCACAACAACAACAAACTCAATTTCGTCGGAGCAGGATATGGGAGAGGTAGAATGTAGACATATCATACCTCTACTCCAGAATATACCCGAAATAGGAAGACTGCTTTTAATGAGACCTCCGACTAGTGCATGTGTGGGGGTGAGGGAGTGCATGTATGGTATGTCTAGTGTGCGGCTAGTGCATGACTTTAAAAATAACTGTTAGATAAAAAGTATACGATTAACTTTATTGAAGAATAAGCGACGTCAAGAATCTGAACTAAGCATATTAGTAAATTTTGTTCGACATGCTTCTTTTTAGGTTTACATAATATATCTAAATGAACGGTGCATATCATACTATCATAATTAGGATGGAAACTTTGGAATTCGATACACATTAGGCATACCATATAAGAAAAAGGATAAAAACATCGAGTCTTATCAAAGTATTATTTAATTACCAAAAGAGTGATGTTACTCAATCTTGGTCCAAAGCATGAGTATTAGAAATGGAATATGCCAAGAATTCGCTTGCATCAAATTAAGACTTAATTCGTACCTTTTTTTCTAACTGCCACTTCATTCACGCCAAGCATATGCTCTTTAGATATTCTAAAACCCTTTTTTGTTAATAAAATCTCACACATTTCATCTTTTTTCATTACAATTTTTGGTTTTTGTGATGTGGGTATATTAGCATTTGAGCAAACTAGCAATACCCATATTTTAGTTTTTAATTTTTTTTTATCAAGAAAAGTAGGAATGAAATTTGGCAAAAGATTGAAGCAACATGTTCAAGAAACTTTGCCGGGGTGGCGCGATATGTATTTGAATTACAAGGACTTGAAGAAGCTTGTTAGGCTGATATCTTCGTCGTTGGAGTATGGGAAATCCGAAGACGAGTTTGTGTATCTTTTGAACAACGAGATCGAGAAATTTAACATGTTTTTCATGGAACAAGAAGAGGATTTCATTATTCGTCATAAGGTAATAAGTTTTAGTTTTCATTTGTTTGTGATCATGTTATATTGTGTTATCTGCCAACTGCCATATACAAAAAGTTCAGGTTCATTTTTCATTGAAAAAGACTTTATTGTTCTTTTCAATTTAATACAGTAATATTTTTACAAGTATTTAACTTTATATACCAAAGTGTCCATATGGATACAACCATATTGTACTCCTGTACTACTAATTAAATATTTTTTAAATTTATAGCTAACTGATTACAGTGAAGTCAAGCATCTATGATACTATAAAACCCTTCATGGACTAGTCTTACGGCCAACATCGAGAAATAAATCGTGTAATACCATGATTAAGGACACGGAGACAAGATTTGAACTCAAAGTAAAACTTAAAAACAAATAATGAAACTTTTAATCTGCTTATTTTTCTTTGCTTCTGTTATATAAAGTAATAAACAGTTTTTAGTGTGTTGGATTGCTTGTGGGAACTGCTAATTTCAAGTACTTTTGAGTATGGAGTATTGTGAATTAAAATCTTGTGTTGTATGTATGTATGCAATTTTCCAAGTATATAGAGGGATGTAGGCTATATCTACTTCATGTATACTAACTCAAAGCTCAACTTAAAAAACGAAAGATACTTTGCTTGTCCGGGAGAAATCATAGGCTCTCTTTTGTCTCGTATGTGGATTAACTAGAAATCTGAGTTGATTTTGGTGCATCGACTAAGAAGAATCATGTGTCGCATATTTAGTGACAAAAATTTAACCCATCACTTGATAAATGGGTTGTCTTGTATCATTGTATTAAAAACCATAGTCACATATTGAACCCTTTTTATTCTTAGTCAATTGAGGTTTCAAAAATGGTTAACATAACTTAGTCAACAACACGTGACTTTGAAAGCGAGTTTGTCGGTTTACTTATATATATATATTTTTTTAATGTTTAGGAATTGCAGCAAAGAATAAAGAGGGTGAACAAGAGTGAACCATTATCAGAAGGAGAGCATGAAGAAGAGATGGCAAAAATCAGAAAAGATATTGTTGACTTCCATGGTGAAATGGTGCTTTTAATCAACTACAGCAATATCAATTATACTGGTAAATCAAAAAGTCAACTATAGCAATATCAATTATACTGGTAAATCAAACAAAAAGAATGTCAATATTTGACAAGTTTTTGTTGTCAAATGAAGATCTTGAAGTCAAATATCCAATAGTTCTAGGTATTTTTACCTATTAATGGTTTGAACGAATTAACTAACACGAATAATATTAAATTTTTGGTAAAGGAATGGCAAAGATTCTAAAGAAATACGACAAACGAACTGGAGGGTTATTACGTTTGCCATTCATACAAAAGGTCTTGGAGCAACCTTTCTTTACCACGGAGCTCATTTCAAAGCTCGTAAAAGAATGTGAAACCATCATTGATGAGCTTTTTCCAACGGTGGTAGTGGCAGGAGAGATGAATGAAGCGGCGATCACAATGGTAGGAGAAGGGATTTTTAGAAACACTGTTGCAGCATTGATGACAATGAAAGAGATTAGAAAAGGAAGCTCGACCCAAAGTCATTTCTCACTTCCGGCTCTAAACTTGCCTGATACTGAGCTTATCCGATCATGTCAACTCAACTCACCCATACCTATCATTTAACTTAATGTTTGTGTTTTAATTTTAGATATGTATTGTTTAATTTCCCTTGATATATTTGGGATGTTAAATAGCCTACGTATTATACTAGAACTTGAAATTTCAACTCACTGTCTACACGCAATGAGCGAGGTAATTTAGCAGATGATGTGTTTAATCCATGATCACTTTAAAACAAGAGCACTCGTATGCAAAATAATGTTCGGATATATGCAGTGTGTTTCTTTTGTGGATCGTTATGTTTTATTACAGTGTGTGATAATGTTCGAGTCTTCATGTTTCCAAGATGGATTTTTATCCTTATGCGATGCAAGGAATAACAAGATATTTGGCCCATAAACATAAGTGGTTGTGATAGTGTCAAGCTGATTTAAGCCTGCTTAATTATTCAGTAATTTGTTTAAACTGAATTTGAAGATACTAATAGTACTATATCAGAGTATATAGACATTGTGCAAGAAATGTATATGGTAGTATCCGTAGGCAAACAAGACTTGTTTGCTTACACTTTTTATTAAATCATGTTTAAACTTGTTTATTTACACTTTTTATTAAATCAAGTTTAAACTAGAGATGTCTTAACATGTAGAACTTCTATTTTATCACTTTGTATTTTCTATATTAAGTCTTAAACAAACAACTTTTATATGAATTTTTAAATTTACATTTTTTTTATCTTTTTTTAATATTAAGTTAATTAAGTCAAATACAAACACCACCTTAGTGAAAGCTAAGTTTAATCCCTAAATTGATAAGGTGTTGCATAGCTTGGCCTACTAAATAAACTTAACTTGACGTCTATCAAAGGCCCATTATGAAATAGTTTGTCTATGTTAATGAAACACCCTGATTTTTTTCTTTCGTTTTTCTTTTACATAAATCAAAAATGCTCCTTTGACTCATGGGTTCACAAGTGACCCGTTTATAACCATTGACTTTCAACTCATGATTAAAAAAAAGAGGTCCCATATTCATTTCATTGAAAGACATATTTACAAAAATGTCAATGGGTTCACATTTGACTCCTTTAAAACATGTTTATTTTACAAAATACTTTGACTTAAAAAACGGGAGTACAACTGTATCTTAAGACTTACTCGCGACTATAAGAAAACAACGCGAGTAACATTCACTTTGCCTTGTAATCGACATAAGTTCCTTACATATACTTTAGCATACTTGAGAACCTACAAAAATGATAACAACTAAAGAATAAGCTTTCGCATAGTAAATAAGCGATAATATTAAACATAACCTAACTATCATTCAACACTTTCATTTTTTTAAAACACAATGACTTCTAAATAACTTTACAAAGCTCATTAAAACAATGTTAATCTTTTAATCACACAAGTAGAGAATCTTTTACCACATAAATAACTTTACAAAGCTCATTAAAACAATATTAATCTTTTAATTACACAAGTAGTAATCTCTGACTACATATCACATTTCAACTTTATAATAGCTTACCCAAAAGGGTGCTATAATTAAGATACCCTCAATGTACTTTCACTTATCCGGAAGGCTGTTATTACTTACCTCGAAGAACGCATTCTATTACCCTTTTCCTCCTTTTCCTCTATATCAGGGTAATCTGCCAAAAAATCATACTCCTCTGCCTAAAGTGGAATTCATGCTTCTTCTTTCTTTGCTAAGAGCATGTTTTCCTTGAAAAAGTCAGAATCTGTCACTCGCTTCCTCTTCGTGCACTTCTTTGCATAAGGCCATGTTCCCATGAAAAATTATAACACTTAATCACATTCATTGCATCATAATCACCAACATTCATTGCATCATAATCACCAACAGTCTTCACCACATCTTTCCCGGCATTCCTTGCAGCATTACCAACATAATTTCCAGTATTCCCAACATTCCCAATCTGTCGTCCTTGTACTTCATTCCTGCCTGCTTGAACATTAGCATGATTCTTGGTATTTGACGAGATTTTAAGCCGGTTGTTGGTGGGTGTGGAGTATTGCATACTAAATGCCTTAGTGAGGAAAAGAATTGTTGTGCAAACTCGCATTTTCAGGTTCATACTTGACCATAAACCTAAATCGGTTTACTTTGAATACTTGAATATTTGATTTAATGTATAACCGTGATGTTAACCTGCGTAAGACGAAAAACAACTTTGAACGTATACCGACACTAGACTAAGTTTAGTCTACGTCAGCTAACTACTTTATGACTCTTATAATCATGTTTTATAAGATAATGCATTTGGTGTTACAAGTTTTACGTAAAACGCCTACGTCTTGAATTTAAGTCTCATGCATGCAACACTTAACCAATTCACCACTTTTACATTATATACACATATAGACACTTATATTTATCAAAAATCAAAATACCCCCCCCCCCAAGCCTCATAAAACTGGCCAAGTATGGAAGGGTATGCTAACAACTCATTCTGAACTTTGAACTTGTAAATGTACCATAATCATGCTAACTTTTCAAACGATACTTACACATTGGAGACCTCCCATCTTGAGCCTTGAATTCCCACACCACAAGACCATCTTGTGATACCCTTTCCCATTTTTCTTCTACACTAACATGTGACCTATAGTATGACCATTCAACCTTCCTTAATTACTAGTATAAATAAGACCACCTAACTAGCCATTTCTTTCACATTTCAAACTCACAAACACTCCCATTTATGCACATCATTTTCAGTAGAAAAGGGGCAAGGAACAAGGGTATTTGATCTTAGTTAATTTTGGTCTAGGGTTCATATAATAAGGGTTACGTTTTCTTGGGGTTTTCTTAGAGTGCTTGTGCACCAAACATCACCAACACTTGTAAGAACTTCAATAACCCTTTTCATACTCATTTAACATTCCATATTTGATTTTGTATCGCCTCTATTTCTTAGAGTGCTTGTGCACCAAACATCACCAACACTTGTAAGAACTTCAATAACCCTTTTCATACTCATTTAACATTCCGTATTTGATTTTGCATCACCTCTATTTGTTATTGTGTTGAAAGTTGATTAAAAGTTAGAATATCAAATCCTAAATTTTCCCATGTATTTTCGATCGACTTTTGAACCCTATTTAACCACTTTCAAATGATCTTTGGCCAAATTCCTTTAGCTTACAGCTTGATATATCTCTTAGGTAGTTCATACTTAAAATTTATAATTTATATCATTTTTTTACTATTTTTACCATACGATACAAAACTGGTTGTTGGAAATATTGTAAATCTGAGTACTCGACACAAAACACCTAAATGGAGGACCTAAACTCCACCCCATGAACTCTAATTGGACTTTTTAGAAAGTTAAGACATATATCTAACTCTAGGAGTTTAAATTTTGAAAGTAGGATGAAAAACAAGTGAGTTATAGTCCGTTGAAGTCGGGAGAAGTTTTCAGTCTAAACTGTAACAGCAGTTCTGTCCATATTTGTGTATATCGATACCTAAATCAAGTTTTCACAAACCGAGGCCTTGATTTATTGAAAATAGATATTTTTACCTATGTTTAGAGAGTTGAATGACCAAAAACGGCTAGAAACGAAGGAGATACGCCCATTTAAAGTCGAACTTTACTTCAATTCATTAACAATTATAAGGGGTTCTAGGACTAAAGATGCGTTTTATTCATTTTTCTTAAACGTTTTGACTTACGAAACTTTATAAAACTTCTCTAAAAATATTTAAAGGTGATAAAACTTTATAAAACTCATATGCATATATTACATATCATATCTTTCCTAAGACGACTTATTTACTTAGGTCGCGATTAGGATTTGCGTTCGTTGAACTTACGTTATACTTACCCGTTACACTACTTACTTAAGGTGAGTTTCATAGCTTCACTTTTACATGTTTATACTCGTTTTGAAATATTTGGGTGAGAATACATTGTTTTATTTTACATACGGACACAACTTTTACGTATTGCCTAAGTTACACAACTTTCTATGAAGTCCCTACAATCATGAACCATTAATTACGTAGTAAGCGCGAATGTTGTGAATAGATATATTGGGTTGAAACCCCCATCCGGGTAGTTTCCCTACTTGACTAGTATGTCAAACGGACGCATAATCATTTGAGGAACTTAAGTGTTCACGGAAAGGAACACTTCCAGGGGCACAAAACTAGAAACATAAGGCTTTGGGGTCATAAGCTTGGTGCAATAGTAATAGTTTTTGTGTGACATTGTATTTGTTATAATGGTCATACACGAAAATCTTGTGGTCCACTTTTACGTTTACTTAAATCTATGAACTTACCAACATTATGTTGACATTTTAGTGTTTATCTCTCAGGTCATTGATCTTACTAGCTTGGTTTGCATTGGAGCATCACTCGTTGAGTCACATCTTGCGGTCTCACCATCATGAAGATTTCTTGCATAATTATGACATTTGATGTGAACTTAAAACTCTTTTCATTTGTGTTGTGTACTTTTAAAAACGTGTCATTGTTATTTACTTATCGAATGTGTATTTTTCAAACGACTCATATAGAGGTCATTCTTTATATCTTGTCTTTGTGCTATGAATGCCATGCCCTCGGTTACATTTTCATTGAAATATTATAGGGGTGTGACATATTTGTACCACAACCAAGGTTATAGAAAACTAGGTTTCATTATTAGGGCTAGACTATAGCCATTGCATTTCAAATATTCCGTTGCGTAAGGTAGTCAATTAGTAAAGAAGGCCTAGACCTCGGTTACTTTAAGGAAGTCATTCACTTCATCCTGATTCTGCTTAAGGTATTCAATAAGTAAATAAGGGTGAGACGTAATAAAGTCGTGTCCTAAAAGTAGGTGTTCCAAGGCGGCACGTTACAAGGTGACAAGTTAAAGTCCCGTTCTAATTAACCGGCATGTTTCTAGGCGGTGGGTTACGCGTCAACGTAGATATTTCAAAAGTATGGGATGGGTGTTAAAACTCGTCTTCAGAGGAAGATAGTAAGGTAATCAGGGGGATCGACAGACTGTGACGGGTTTCAATGTCATGTAAAACGATGTTATGTAAGGTCATGAAAAAGTTTTCGAGACCATTGTATCATTCACAATGTCTTGGAAATAATGAGACCATTATGTCACTCACAATGTTTTGGGAAGTTTCATGGACCATTAAAATGTAAGAGCATGTATGACAGTTTAGTAAATGTGCGCAAATATTTATGATGCAATGGTTATAGTCTAGGCCTAATGATGCAACTTAGTTCTTTATAACCTTGGCTTTGGTACCCTTAAAATGTCTCAGCGGAAAGGTAACCGGGGGCGTGACGTTCATAGCACAAAGACAAGATATAAAGAATTACCTCTATATGAGCCATTTGAAAAAGACACATGCAATTAAGTAAATAATTTTTAACAAGAACAAGTTTTAAAAGTACACATCACAAATGAAAAGAGTTTTAAGTTCCCATCGAATGTCATAATAATGCAAGAAATCTTCATGATATGAGACCGCAAGACGTGACTCAATGAGTGATGCTCCAATGCAAACCAAGCTAGTAAGATCAATGACTTGAGAAATACATGATAAAACGTTAACATAATGTTGGTGAATTCATAGATTTAAGTAAATGTAAAAGTGGACCACAAGATTTAATGTTTGCTTGACTAGTACCTTCGGTCATGTATGTATAATTGCACTAAGCTCATGAAACCGAAACCTTAATGTATGTATGTTTGACCAGTACAGTCGGTTTTGTTGCCCCTGTAGGTGCTTTGCCAAACACCTAGAGTTCCTCGAATGAAATGTGTCTATTTTACCAATACAGTCGGTCATGTGAGACTTGAGAGCTACCAACACGGGGACGGGGGATTCAACCCAATAGATCTATTCACAACACTCACACTTACTAAGTAATTAACAGTTCATGATAATGAGGACTTAATCGCAAATGTAGTAACTTAGGCAATCCGTAAAAGTTTTCAAGTACTTGTGTCCGTATTTATAAGAAAGCAATGTATTCTCACCCCAAAGTATTTCAAAATGAGTATAAACAAGTAAAAGTGGAGCTATGAAACTCACCTCAAGGAAGTAGTGAACACGGGAAAGTATAACGTAGTTCAACGAACTAAAATCCTAACCACGACCTAGATAAATAAGTCTTCATAGGAATGATATGACAAGTAGTATATGCATATAAGTTTTAAAAGTTTTATCACGCTTATATAATTGTAATGAATTTTTAAAAAGTTTTGTAAGTCAAAACCTTTAAGAAAAACAAATAAAACGCATTTTAGTTCCTAAAAACCTAAGAAATAGTTGATGACTTGAAATAATATCTGACTTTAAAGGGGCGTATCACTTTTGTTTTTAGCCCGTTTTTGGTCATTCAACTCTCTAAACATAGGTAATTATGTCTAATTTCAACCAATGCCTCGGTTAGTGAAAACACATTTAGATGTCGTTTTATACTAATTAACCCACTGACCTGTTGTTTAGAGTTTGAAAGAAATTTTACCTGACTTCAACGGACTATAACTCACTCGTTTTTCATTCAATTTTCAAAATTCCAACACTTATAGCTAAATCTATGTCTTACCTTTCCAAAAAGTCCAATTAGAGTTCTCGGGGTAAATTTTAGGTCCTCCGTTTAGGTGTTTTGTGACAAGTACTTAGATTTATTCATTTTCAGACACTCAATCTTACATAGCTTGTTAAAAAAGACAAAAACGTAAAAAAACAGACGAAAACGTAAGGAAACGGACGAAAACAGACAAAAACGTAAGAAAATTGATAAAACGGACAAAACATAAGAAAACTGACGGAAACGTAAAAAAACATATGAAAACGTAAAAGACGAACGAAAACCGACGAAACAAGCCGACGAAAACGTAAAAAACGTAAGAAAACGGCCGAAAACGTAAAAAAATGATGAAAATGTAAAAAAACGGACGAAAACGTAAAAAAATATTGAAAACATATAAAAAAATTGATGAGAATGTAAAAAAACAGCCGAAAACATAAGAAAACGGACAAAAACGTAAGAAAATGAACGAAAACGGATGAAAACGTAAATAAACGGACGAAAGCGTAAAAAACGGATGAATACGTAAAAAAACAGACGAAAACGTAAAAAAACAAACGAAAACATAAAAAAACGAACGTAAACGTAATAAAGCAGAAGAAACTTAAGAGAATGGGCGAAAATATAAAAAAAACGAACGAAAACGTAAAAAAACGGACGAAAACGTTAAAAATTGGACGAAAAAATAATAAAATTGGCGAAAACATAAAAAAATTGAAGAAAACGTAAAAACGGATGAAATGTAAAAAAACGGACGAAACATAAAAGAGATGTAAGAAATTGAGAAAGAGATGTAGGGTTTGTGAAAGAAGAGGTAAGAAGTGAAAGATAATGTCTGAAATTTAGAAGGTGAAAGAAGTGAAAATAAGCACTTATGTCTGCAAAAAAACAAACAGAAACCTCTGCCCTCCCACAGACAAAAGAAGTGAAAAGAGAAAAAAAAAATGCTTATTGGGAAAAAAAACAAACGAAACCTAAGACCCTATTACATTAACGGATAATCGGGACTTTCATTTCTAACAACCTTTCGTTTCACACACCACAATTTGAGATCGATATCCCATTCACACTAAAATTGGTGAAAATGCAATTTTTGACCAAACTTTTCCAACAAATATAACATTTTCTAAGTTTGTAAATATTTTGTCATTAGTTTGCACTATTAAGGTATATTTGAGTATTTATTCTCTAAATTTTATCAATAAACACATTTGATGCTAAACATCTATATAATTATATGAAAAGAAAAAATGGAAATCATAAAGCCCGAGACCATAACAAATTGAAATTCAGTTCGATCTGATCCACTTTAAACTCGGTTCAGTTTGATTTCGATTTTACTTAAAAAAAAAAAAAATTCTAACAAAAACCGAATAACCCGATAAACTCAAAATAAACTATGAAGACCATGAACAAAGAGCATTCAACTCTTACAGTAGTTTGGAATCAAAACGTAAAAAAGAATAGTCAATGGATGAAATTGTAAATTACTCAATAGTTCTTTATTGCTGTCGTCATTACGTATAAACACAAAATTAACAGAGACCAATTGGTGTTCGTTCATGCTCCCTCCAGACATCATTCTTAAACCCAACCCTAATTCTTTTACAAGGTAATAAAACTTTATTTTGTTATTATTTCTTATTATTATTTTCATGAATATCATCCACAATTAGAAGTGTTTGTTCTCACTTTTTATATATTAAGATGATTAAGTACATACAACAAGATCATATTCTGTTACCAAATCGATTTTAGGGGTGTTTGGAACTGCATCAAATAAGCGTAGTTGAGGGTGATTGGCTTTGTATGATTATTTGTGATTGAAATAAGGTGTTAACTGTTAAGAAGTGTTGATAAGCAATCATAAATTAGGTGTGTTTTTTTTTTGGTAAAAAGGAAATTATATACCTTCAATATTGGTTAATCTCTTTACGACTTTCGCTACGTGTTGGCTTGTCAAGGCGTGGTGCTATGTCGAAAAGGAATGCCCATACCTCTCTAGACGGAATTGGGTATTGTTTTTGTTGTTGTTGTTGTTGTTGTAATGTTGAAGAGTAATGTTGTTGTTTTTGTTGTTGTTGTTGTTGTTCTTTGAAAACCCATGGTTGGTTCTCCCACGAGTGATATTGATTAGCGTTACAATAGCCTAGCTCAACCATTCAATGAAAAGATTTCAACTTTATCCAATTCCATGTTTGAGACTGGCATTTGAACTTGTTGTTGAAAACTACTTCATTCTTTGCTAGCCATATATGCCACACCACACAGCACAAAGGCCAGTTAAACTCCAAAACTTTTGATCATTCTTGTTCATACCTTCGCTCCAATCTATTAGGAAACTTTAGTTAGTTTAGTTACGGAGGAGATTAACCATCTCAAACGGTTTCTATCACAAACTCACCTTAAATATTGTATGTTATAACTCAATAAAAAAACTACGGATTTAGGTATAATTACATCTTTTTAATAGCTTTTTAGAAGTTCAATACCTATTATAAATTGATTATATTGGCCCTGATAAATCAAAAAATCGTAACAGTAATCTTTTTCATAATCAGTTTAAATGGCCAACTGATTGTTGTGACTTCTGCAAGAACGATTTTAAAAGCAAATTGCTGGCATCCCTCTAAATTGCAGCTCAATAAGACTATTAACTGATGATGGATTATCACGACGTAAACGCAAAAATCTAAAGCGTGAATCCACGTTTATACGTCATTTGTTAAGATAAAAAGCAGGTTTTGAAAGGAAGCTTGCCATATCAAAAGACGAAATTACCCCAAAAATCCATTAAAATACACCTAGTCATGTAATTAAGCTCACGTTTGTTTCCTATTCTACTGTTAACTTCGGTAAAGTTAATAAGGGTCTGGTGGCAAGATTTGTTGATATGGATTTGGAGTAGAACGAGATAGATGTCAAGAGACATTTAGTAGAAGGTGAACCAATTTTGCTTAAATGGGTGTTTTTATCAATCACATATAAGATAAAGTATTGTCTATTATAAAATGTTTATGTAAAACAATATATATAAATGAAAGATCAAAATATTTACGTTTTGTTATTAGAGTACAAAATCATTACTCGTTATATGGTTTAATAATACAAAGAATGTCTAATTTGGTCATTTCACTTTTTAACTTAATAAATAATTTGATTTGCCAAACACTAACAAAGGTAATCCAATCCAAACACTATATATCAAAACCACATTCTGATTGATTATGCGATATAATCTATTTTGTTCCCAAACACCCCTAACTGATGCAACTTACCATATGAAGTGCCACGTGATTGCCCAATGTAAAAAATAGATTATGGCTGAAGGATTGTTGCCGATATGTTTTAGTAAATGATACGTGCTTCATAATTTGTGTAGTTTGAGGCCTCGTAAATGTATGTTTTAAAATATATATATTTTGTGAAATCTACTATAGATCAAGTAACAACATTTAGCAAGAGGTTTTGAAGGTTTGTATCCATATGAGTTGACCTACTCGATGAGAATATTCAGTGTGATACTTTAATAATAAATGATAAACGCTAAATACGTGATTATGTGTAATATGTTATTATGTTTATATCTCTGTCTGTTAACATTCTTTTGATACTTTGCATTTTTTACTTTTCAGTTAACCCCGTAGCACTTCTCATTTAAAGTCGTATAGATTACATTCCTGAAACTCCATAAAATGGCTTCTGTTGTACGGCCTCCATCTACAATGGCATCAATGGTTCTTCCAAAATTCCAGTCTACAAACCGTAAACTTTATAAACACGCAAATTACAGGTTCACCTTTCCTCATTTAGGCACAAAACATCGCACCATTAGCTGCACAAGTGCATCCCCGTGGGAACCTCCACCCGTCACTTATGCCTCAAAAGATGATACCACCAAAGGTGAGTTTTTAACGGGGTCCAGCACTATATTTCAAACTCTCAACTCTGATGAAACAAAAGCTGCTCTTGACTCTGATGAAACAAAAGCTGCTCTTGACTCTGATGAAACAAAAACTGCCGAATCTCAAACGACAGATACCGAAAGGGTTGATTCAAAAGTTGGGTACATTAGATGGCCAATGTGGCTTTTGGGTCCGGCTATTCTTCTTGCAACCGGAATGGTCCCGACTCTTTGGTTGCCGATTTCTTCAATATTTTTAGGACCCAACATTGCTAGCCTTTTGTCATTAACGGGTCTCGACTGCATATTCAACATTGGTGCATCGTTGTTTCTGCTTATGGCAGACGCATGTTCACGTCCGAACGATCAGAGTCAAGAGCCGACTCGTAGCAGACCCAATTTTGGGTACAGATTCTGGAACATGGTTGCAACCATATCTGGTTTTATTATTCCTTTAATCACGTTGTTTGGTTCCCAAAAGGCTCTGTTTCAACCAGAACTTTCAACGATATCCTTTGCAATTCTATTGGGACCGTATCTTTTGCTTCTTGCAGTACAGATGCTAACTGAGATGCTGACGTGGCACTGGGAATCACCCGTTTGGCTCATTACTCCAGTTGTGTACGAAACTTACCGTGTGTTACAGCTGATGAGGGGTTTGAAGCTTGGTGCTGAACTTGGTGCACCAGCTTGGACAGTTCATACGATTAGGGGTTTGGTGTGTTGGTGGGTGCTCGTTCTTGGGGTGCAGGTCATGAGGGTTGCTTGGTATGCTGGTTTTACGGCTCACCTGCATCAAAACAAGTCACCGAATGCAAGTGATGTCGAAACTTCTGCTGGTTGATGGTGAGAGGTATATTACCCTTTGGTATTGTGTATAAAATCTAATAATAAGATATAGATTTTTATTACTTTTAGTTGCAAAAAAACGGTGAACAGTTACAAACTTTTAGCAACAATGCGTAGCTTCTTGAAAAATATTGCATTTACTGTTCAAATTTTCAGTAGCAATCATATTCATGCTTGTTTTCGAGCACAAAATTGCATTTTGCTGTTTAGAAAATTCATATTGATTTTTTGTTAGTGTCATGCTCTTAATGATATTTCTGAGTCTATTAGCAAGGTCACCAAACTATTGAAACTACTTTATGTTCCACTCTAGTATGTTTCTCTTGCTATATGAAATACCACAAACAGGCCAGATAACGAAGTTAAAGTTAAAATTACTACATTGTTATTATTTGGTAAAAAGAAAAGTGAAGAAATGGTCTTCATTTATCAGGTTTTTAAAAGATCTAGTGTATATACATGACTTGTATAGTTGCATATATAGCTTGCGGCAAACAGATTTTGAGGGGTTGTCGTGAAATTGTTGCAATAAAGCTAGATATAATTAGGTAACCTTTACCTTTAGCAACCGTGCTGTTTTATAATTTCTGGTAAAAAAAGTTTACATAATTGCAATGGATGTTTCATGATGACTCTTTACATAAAAAAGTTTACATAATTGTACAACCAATTTTAAGAGATTGATGAATTATGTTCAGTTGTATATCTGTTTCCTGTGAATATTCTCATCTGTTTCTTTTTTCTTTCTTTTCCAATAAGCATTCCATATTTTTTTATACCATTGTTGTTTCTTTAAGCTTAAGTTTCAACTCTCAATTTAGTGTTATTTTCTTGAAGATGAAGTATCAAATCAGTTTCCTAATAAAGTTTTTGTCAAAAAAAAAATCGGAAATGTTGATGAAGTCGTTGTGGACTGTCTTTAAGAACATTATCTAGACTTTTATTGATAAAAAAAACGTTTGCACACACATTTTTTTTTTAATCAATGATGATATGAGTCTACTTTGGACCAACTTGGTATAAAGAAGATCAATCCACTTTTCATATTCTCTTAATATGCACATGGAACGTCCACCAACCACCTACTCAGATCATAATATGCATTTAAACCACAAGTTTATAGCAACTTTACAAGTCATAATAAATACAGTAACACTAGTTGCCACTTCTTTAACAACAGTAGTTACTCAAACTCCGTATCAACTTTATTACATCAGTCGACTTGAAACAATGACGGAACTAGGGTGGGTTTTAGAGTGTCCGGGGACATCCATAGATTTTGTAGCGTAGTGTTAATTTTGTTATATTGATTTGTCTTAAATGCAACGGGTCATTAAAAATTATGTTTCTAGTATTGTTTAGTTTATCTACGTGCACCCGGTCACTTTGTGTCTTGGTTCCGTCCCAGACTTAAAGAAATATGTTGTGTAACATGGGAATCAACGATATAAAATTGTACGAGGCAAAGTAACAAAACAATAACTCATTATTTCACGACTTAAGAATGATCACATAATGAAAATCATATAATAAAGTGTAACAAAAGTGGGTCAGATTTTATACTTTTACTGGAAATGTGGTCGTGTTATATAGTCTTCATATAATCACGTATGCTTCTATTCAAAGTTGTAATAATAAAAGAATATGTGATTTAAGTGAATTTCCTGAATCATCAAAGACTCTTTTGGTGAAAACATTAACTACAAAAAAATTACTTGTATTACTTAAGTGAAAGAAGAGGTAAGCATGTCTTCTATGTTTTACCATATGATAATGATAGTAGTTTCATCAGACTTGGTATGAAGCAGCTTATGGAAAGATGGTTGTGGGTTGTGGCCTTTTCGGATTTGTGCGTGCTCTTGTGGGAGAGGGATGTGTTTGGCAATAGGTTTAGGCAAGGATAAAGATGGCGCGGATCCTATATGGCACGACAACTAAGCAGTAACATACTAGTTATTGGTTAACCGGTGACATCTCATAATGATTTTGTTAATCATGTCATTTAGTACAAACAATAAGATGATTACGAAGTTTGTACATTTAATAAGAAAAAGAAAATGTTACATAGCAAAATAAAAAGTAACGAAATGAATATATTTACAATCAATTATCCCAATCTGATAATAACCAAAGGTTTGTTGCTACTACTAACTAATCATTTTGATAGTTACATTCGTTATGTAAGATAATGAGTTGTAAAAGGCACGTCCATACACCAAACAGCTTCTCAATCATGATATTGTTATCATCTTTCCTCTTTCATTTTTTAATACGAACGTGGAAAATTTTTGTTGACTAAAACGTTCCACAGCCCAACCTAAAGGGAAAAGGAAGGCCACTAATTTAAAGAAGTGATCAAATGATTATTTTTAATTTATGCATGCCAAACTAAATCTGTATTAAAGACTCGGGGTGTGTTTCTTAGAGCATTCAGTGTTTTAAGAATATGTCTAAATTTTTTTGAAGAGGTTTAAAATTTTGTGTATCATAGTAAGAAATTATTTCATGCATATGTAGCTTGAATAGGTCTAAGACTTTTGAAAATGTCTAAAATTTATGTATATTGAAAATGTTGAAAGTGTTTTATGATATGAACTAGTTTATGAATAAGTTTATTTATAATGGAAATAGGTTTATGATTTAAAAAGGTTTATAGATTAATGGAGTTTTAAATGTATATACTTTTTTTTTATAGGTTTATCATAATAGATGCCCTTAATTAAGTTGCTTTTAGTAATAGGCTCTTATTTAGCCTCTCAAATGATTATTGTCATGTGTCTTTACCACTTAACGAGTGAGGCAATTTTTTTTCTTTTTTATTTATTTTTTATTTGAAAAGATCCATAAAACTTTCTCTTTCTTAATTATAATGCTAAAATATATATCTATACTACATATAAAGTAAAAAATGATTAATCTATACTACAAATAAAGTAAAAATGATTAATGTTGAAATTGTTGAAATGTTAAAAAATGGTCAAGTCATGCATTTGGAAAGGAAACTATGACTTATATGACATTTGGAAAGGAAAGTATTGAAAACTATGACTTATATGACATATGTTTAAAAAAAACTATTAATACACATTAAAAACCGGGTTGACTAGGCATGCTTCAAGCTCGGCGAGTTGACCCGTTTTTCGACCAGAACGGTTCAACCAGTTGAACCGCCCAGATCGAAGCGGGTTTCAAAACATTATATTTAATCTCAAATCCTCAAACTTTTATTATTTTTCGTTTATAACTCATACTTTTTTTTATCATGAAAATAATCTGCTGCTATGCACGGATACTCGTCTAGTCTTTTTAAATCACTTAATTTAGTAAACTGGTTTGATCCAAAATAGAACATGTTTTAAATTTCTTTAACCTATTTCCGCTCTCGCATGATGAACCTATACTAATCTGTCTCCATGAAAATAACAACTTAGTTGTGTTCTTATCTTTACTACATAAAATAGAAAAATTGTCAAAGGTGAAAGTAGAATTGAAAGTTGAAAGTCAAATGTTGAAACCAATTATCTTTATTGCATTGTTGAATGTTGAGAAAATAATTACCATATGTAATATAATTACCATTAACTTATCAATTCTTTAACTAAATGTATATAATTACCATTAAAAATGCAAAATAATATTAAATAAAAACAGATTCGGCATATTCAATATTAGAAAGTCAATACAACTTTTTTATTATTATTATTATACATACAAAACATGTATCCATATTTTTGAAACTTAAAAAGTGAGTAATATTAAATTTCTAAATTTTCTTTCAAACAAAAATTTCTACATAAAAATTCAAAGAATTTGTCCTTAATGAAATAGCTACCATAACATTCACACCTAAAATTTCAAAGAAGTGTATGACAATTTTTGACAATTTTTACTAATGTAATTTCCCAAAAAAATAAAAAATAAATAAATAAAATAAAATAAAATTAGTTTATTTAATCTTAACACTAATAACTTCTAAAAGTTTATCAACATATTCTATTATATAAGGCACCATATTACAACTTATTTTTTATTGTTATGTTAGTTCATAATGTGTGTATCATATGCGATTTCAGTTATTAAATATTGAATGTGTGCAATGACCATATGATTTTTAAAAATATTGTTTTGACATTTATATATAGTTGAAATTGCAGGGATATTGTTGTGAATAACTTGAATGTTTACAATCACAAAACATTGTATCGATTTATTATTTAGTCATGGGGTTCATTTTTTTTTGTTCTTGTTCTTGCGCATTAAATACGTTAAATACAAATTTGTTTCCAAATATTGCTATAATGATGGTGATTGATTGGTGCTTTAATCGTTGATTGTTTCGGCGCATTAATTTCAAAGATATTATACAAAGTTTCCTGAAATAATTTGGTCAAAATACATTATACAACCGGTGTATATATTTTTGTTAAATTTCTTAGGTGTGAAGTTTTTTTTAATTTGGTCAAATCCCATGCCTTGATGGATGATAACTACAAAGTGAAGCCAATCAAAGAGTTCGGTCAAAGAGGATTCAACACCTCAAATGTCGTGTACTAAGAAATTTTACACCGCGGGTAACGTGCATTGTTAGTTATCTCATAATTGATGTAATGTTATATTTTCAGTTTCAATAAATATTTCTATATGTTCTTTGATACATGTTAAGAATTTTTGTTTCAGTTGAATTATCACATGTTACGAAATACTTACCACAATATCACATATCGCTAATTATTTATCACTAGAAACCGTTGCCGCTAAACGCAGATACTCGTCTAGTCTTTTATATGGAAAGTGATTTGTACACTCCATCATTTGATTTGCACACTCAAAATATTTGTGTTATGTCATTTGTACCCCTACATCACTTAGTGGAGTGTTCAAATCACTTCCCTATATTAAGGGTATAATGGTCATCACACAAACATTTTGAGTGTACAAATAAATTGGTGGAGTGTACAAATCATCTCCCCTTTTATATGTGTTTAGTGTAATTTGCCTCCACATATTAAGAGACAGAACAATGACCTGATTGGTTAGTTACTATTTTCTAACTATGCTAATTTAAGTGAAATAGCAAAAATTTACAATATAATTATTTTTTTAACCATGGTTTTTGATATTTTGACTGACTAATCCATAGAGTTTTAACCCACCTTCACATAGACTCAAGCCTGATAAAGTTTTCCTTTTTCAGAAAATTGTCGTGGCCCATTGATAACCTTTTTATTTATCTCAAAATAAATACTCCGTATCAAATGTAGTGTTTTAGTTTGTTTCAAATAAGTACTTGTTCGTTCAAAAATAAAATAAAATGTTTGTCTACAAAACCTCTTAATTCTTTTTCGTTATACATTTAGTCGTGCCTAATAACAAAATTGTAACTTTGACTCTTTAAAATCATGTGCATATTAATAAGTTTGACATGTAGCAAGTAAACAATATAATACACTAATAAGGGATGAGTTATTGGTAGCCCCTCCTAAAACACTAAACAATATTTTTTGAGTAAATTACACCATTCGTTTCTATGGTTTGCCCAAAATAAGACCGCAAGTCCCTTTGTTTTTATTTTTGCTTCATGAGTCCTTATGGTTTGCCAAATTAACACCATAAGTCCCTATCGCTAACGATCGTTAGCTTTCGCCGTTAACTCCCACATGTGCCTTACATGTGCCGTCCATTTCTAACGATCGTTAGCGTTTTTGCACGTTTTCGTCCGTTTTTGCACGTTTTCATCCGTATTTGCTCGTTTTCGTCCGTGTTTGCACGTTTTTGTTCGTTTTTGCACGTTTTCGTCCGTTTTTGCACGTTTTCGTCCGTTTTTGCACGTTCTCGTCCGTTTTTACACGTTTTCGTTCGTTTTTGCATACTTTTGTTCGTTTTTTCAGGTTTTCGTCCGTTTTTACACGTTTTCGCACGTTTTTGTCCGTTTTTGCACGTTTTCGTCCGTTTTACACGTTTTCATCCGTTTTTGTTTGTTTTTGTATGTTTCATCTGTTTTTCACGTTTTTGTCTATTTTTTCATGTTTTCGTCCGTTTTTGCATGTTTTCGTTTGTTTTTTTTATGTTTTTGTCCATTTTTGCATGTTTTCGTTAGTTTCTTCACGTTTTTGTACGTTTTTTCACGTAAAAAAATGAACGAAAACGTGAAAAAACAAACGAAAACATGCAAAAATAGACGAAAACGTGAAAAACAGACGAAAACGTGCAAAAACGGACGAAAACGTGCAAAAACGGACAAAAACATGCGAAAACGGATGAAAACATGCAAAAACGGACGAAACGTGTAAAAATGGACGAAAACCTGAAACAACGAACAAAAGTATGCAAAAACGAACGAAAACATGTAAAAACGGACGAGAACGTGCAAAAACGAACAAAAACGTGTAAAAACGGACAAAAACGTGCAAATATAAACGAAAACGAGCAAATACGGATGAAAACGTGCGAAAACGTGCAAAAACGGACGAAAAAAATGCAAAAACGCTTACGATCGTTAGAAATGGACGGCACATGTAAGGCACATGTGGGAGTTAACGGAGAAATCTAACGATCGTTAGCGATAGGGACTTATGGTGTTATTTTGGCAAACCATAAGGACTCATGACGCAAAAATAAAACCAAAGGGACTTGCAGTGTTATTTTGGGCAAACCATAGGGACGAATGATGTAATTTACTCATATTTTTTTATGTTTTTTCGGTTATTTTATTATTTTATTTTTTTTAATATTTTTGTTTATATTAAAAACTATAAAATTAAAATATAAAATTCAATAAGTTAAAAGCATTAAACTGAAAAAAAATACGAAACAAAAACTGTTAAAAACTGTATTATACTATAAAAAGAGATGTCCATGAGGTATTGATTGTAGAAAATGGGCTAGGAGGGGTCCTAATAACACAACACTAACGTGTTATTTGTTAGTTGTACCCTCATTTTATAGGAAGAAAAAATCGATAATATATATGGCATATTTGGTAAAAATATCTGTAGTTAAAACTAGAATAAATTCGGACGTTGAAACATAAAATTATAATCTCGTACAAGTAGTTTTGTGAAGAAAGTATAATAACTTAGGGCCAGTTTGGTACGTGGTTTTTCACTAAAAGGTTTGGGATGAAAGTGACATTTACATGTATGGTTCAAAACCAAATGATTTAATTCTGAGATGAGACCCTTATCAGTGGAGTTACACTAAACCTCTTATAAGAGGTTGGTTTTCTGACACTATCCCATTTACACGCTTGCTTTTCATTTTTTTATTATTTGTTTATCACTTTTCTTTGCTAGCTTTCTCTATTTCTACAAACTCTTGTGTAACAACCCGCATTTTCATGTTACTTTTCATTTTAGAAAAGTTACTATTCACTTTTACTATTCACTTTCACTATTCATCCCGTAAAATTTTTATTTCACATTCTCGTAAGTTAATTTATTTTAGTAATAACCGGAGAGTTTGACAATCATTAGCTCATCTTCGCAAAAGTTATTAAGAAAACATCGTCTTAAAATTTCGTTTTGTTCAGAGCACAATTTAAACATCCCGCGCATAACGAAAATCAACTCTGACAATTTTCCTCACAACAGATTAATTTTTATATCACTCATAATCAATTAGAGAATTTTTAATATTTCATTTAAATGTTACCAAATAAACCCTGAGCCGTACGAGACTAAACTTACGTTTTAAACAATTCTACTTAGACCCAGACTTAAACATTCCTGCACTGTGTTTTCTAAGATGTTTTGACAATTTTACATTTTTTGGAAAAGTCAAACATATTTCCCTCCTCCTTTGACCATAAAGAAATTAACCTTGTACGTTCTATATTTTTGCTTAAATCGCGTAACTTTTAGACTTCACGTATAACTGTTAATTTATCCCACGTATAACGAAAATAACATTTTGACATCTCATATCACTTATATACTAATTTTAGTCTACTTTAAATAAATTCACGGTCATTTCCCTGAAATCTCGTTCTTTTATGATAAATTGCGAATTACGCGTTTTTTACCCGTGTTTCCAGCTTTAAGCAGCGTTTTTGCACCCAATGAGACTTATCACTCATTTTATATTTTTATATAGAGTATAATGATGAGTTTCATCATTCCTGCAAGTTTCGTATTTTTACGATACCCGGTTTTACGTTTTATGGCTTAACAACTTACGGTTGGCATTTAACGGAACCAAATCATGCTCTAAACTCAAGATAATACCAAGACTATCCACCTAAGTCATCTTATCTTCATGTGACAGCCCATATGGGGGTGATTCACCCTTCATGTGGCTTGATCCTAACCATGCTCTATTTTGATGGTTACATGTGTCCTAACTTAACCATGGTTAACATTTAACCCAATATATGGTTAACCAAACTTACCATCCTATAAATAGCAAGTGAAAGACATCCCAAAAACCCTCATACACCTCTCTTGGTCGTTCATATCATAAAACAAACAAACCTTCCATAATTTGATCCATAACTCCAAGTTTATGCTAAGAACTTTCAAGTAGCAAGTTACTACGTCAAATCTCTAGCAAGTTTAAGTGATCTTCTTGAGTTTAGATCCACTCAAGTCACTTAGTACTTCATCACCAATCCTTCAAGATTACAAGGTGCCAAGGTGTAGAAAGCTAGTTCAATCCAAGGTCCTAAGTGTTCAATCAAAGTCCTATCCTTACTAGTTACTCCTTTCTTGATTGAAAGCCAAAAGTTGTAAGCAACTAATCACCACCATCATCTCATGTTTATTATTCATAATCATGACAATTTCATGCTATATATATGGTTACTATGTTGATTCATGATGTACATATACTGAATCACATGTTTTAATTCACATATTGTCATAAAAGTAACAAACTAGTAAACTACTGATATTCTACACATTTGACACCATTAAAACCAGTCACATATGGACTTTCTAACTTATATACTATTGTAGAAAAGATAAAAAGGTAAATATAGCAACTTGAATCACCCGAAACGGACAAACGAGTCAAAAGATACGGCCAAAAGAAGTTAGCGAAACCAAAACACCGAAACTGCCTAACACAAGCTGTTAAGCAGCTCTCCATTTTGAAAGTGGCACTTCTGGTCCGAATCATTAAAAAGTTAAAACACGAAAGTTGTCCGGAACGACGTTTTCCTCTACTATCATTGAAGCTTGGGCCCTGAAAACGCTTAAATAGGCCATTATCTTTCAAAAATTGAAACT
The DNA here is from genome assembly GCA_910596185.1 of Chrysanthemum makinoi. Taxonomy (NCBI): domain Eukaryota; kingdom Viridiplantae; phylum Streptophyta; class Magnoliopsida; order Asterales; family Asteraceae; genus Chrysanthemum; species Chrysanthemum makinoi. The sequence continues at coordinate 112,505,070 of OU343217.1, forward strand.
GCCCTATATATAGTCTCACGACTATACTTTTGTCACAACTAAAGGAAAACCAAGAGGCCTAATGGCCTTAAGCTAAGACCACAGCCACGGCTAAGGTCAAAGCTGAGTCTCAAGACCATGGTAGTCAAGACCAAAGCCACGGCAAGGCCATGGCTAAAGCCTCAAGGCTTATTTACCCAAGACCGTTAACTAAGGTGTTAACCTTGGCAAATCAACACCAACACAAACCAAAGGACATAACTTTATATACTTACATTATTAAAATGACGAGAACTTATAAACCGCCAATATATTTCCAAATAACCAAACAGCCTAAGGATTTCACAAATTTCATTTTACTTTGAAAACGGCAAGAACCAAATTATGAAAAACAACTAAACCTACTTTACAAACCGTATAACCATATGACACTTATGATAAATAAACAAAACATATGTCTTATCAACTACGTGCTACAATACTAGGGAGCTTCATGTGAGGGGTTTCATTTGGGTAAACGTATCGACGAGTTGCTGGATTTACGATTTAAAGTGTCTTAGCTCCTCGAACGTTTACTACATGACCTCTGAATTATGATGGCCCGAACGCTAGTACGATTTCTATAAACAACATACACAACTGCCATGTACTACATCATGATCAACATAGAGACGTATATAGGCTTGTTATTTCTTTCGCATCATTATTTCAGCCCTAAGTCGCAACATCCTATTCTAGGTTGCTCGTAGAAGTTCTCACGGCATATCCATCATTCTCATTATACATTTGATATCATTTACTCTGAGGTGAGTTCATAGCCCCACTTTCTATTACTTAATTGTTTTACAAACCCTTGGGGGAGATACATGCTTTATTTTAAATCGAACACATTACTTTCAAACTGTATGTTTATCTGATTGTCATATTGTCACTAAGTAACCATCATTTGCCAAACATAAGTCCCTAAATCATGAACCATTAATCACTGGAGATAGTGAGCACGAATATTGTGAATAGATCTATTGGGATTGACGAATCCCGTTTGTGTTGACCGGGTAGGCAAACAAACGCACTATATTTGAGTAACATTAGGTAAAAACGACAATTTTACTTATTAGGGCAAGTACCAACAGTTTCTCCAATTAATATTGGAACACGTTAATGCTTTGGTTGCATGAGCTTGGTGACAAACAAAATCGGGCTCAAGTATCATATATTTGAGGCAGTCGTACCAAACAATAATTATTGTTTTGTACCATTGGTGCGAGTCTAATTAACTCACACTACCAACATAATGTGTTCAACCATCAAACAAACTCTATGAATTTCACTCAACCTTTGTGTTGATAGTTTTAAGCATGTATTTCAGGTCCATAATGTCGGAAGCTGGCACGGAAGAGCAAGGACTAGATCAAGAAGGCTATAAATATTTTATCATTCACAAAACATCAAAGACTTTATATTGATGTATTTTGTAAACAATGGAACCAACTGGGACCTATTTTGTAAACTCTGTTATATTTGAATAATTTGAATGATAAATCCTTTTTAAAACGACTCCTTTAGAGATCGTTTCTATTATTATGACTGTTGTGCCGTCGAGTAACACCCAGTTTGAATTTCGCTGCGTATCACGAAACTGGGGGGTGTTACAGATTGGTATCAGAGCCTTAATTATAGAGAAATGGGTCTAATTGTGACCTAAACTATAACTACTTTTACAAACAAAAATATTTTATAGCCTTCCGTTCTCCGTGCCTTCCATCCTCCAGACGATTATGTGACTTTTAAGCATTTTAAGCTACACAAACATACTAGTATATTGATATATACACTCGACATAATTTCAATCATAAACAATGTACTGAACATATATGTGTATGCCTATTCTAAGGCATTACGGCACAATCATATTTTCCCAATCTCCCAATCATGCATCTACTCGTGCATTTTAGGATTACGAAAATTTATCCAAGACATTGTAACTGATTACAATGGTCTTTCCTACTTCACAGACATTGTGAGATACAATGGTCTCATTCATTTTTCAAGACACTGTGAGATACAGTGGTCTCTATTACACTCTCAGACACTGTAAATCCTACAGTGGTCTTTATTACATTCTCAGACACTGTAAATCCTACATTGGTCTCCATTACACTCTCAAACACTGTAAATCCTACAGTGGTCTCAATTACATCCTCACACACTGTAAATGAAGCAATTAACTCATTTATTCCTTAGACATTGTGAGTTACACAATGATCTCTCCATCATTTCTCAGGACATTGTGAGTTACACAATGGTCTCTATTATTTCTTAGACATTGTGAGTTACACAATGGTCTCAGCTATTTCTCAGACATTGTGAGTTGCACAATGGTCTCTATTATTTCCTAGACATTGTGAGTTATACAATGGTCTCAACTATTTCTCAGACATTGTGAGTTGCACAATGGTCTCAAATACTTCTCAGACATTGTGAGTTACACAATGGTCTAATTTACATCGCAAACATTGTAAGTTATACAATAGACTCTAGAAATTATCTTATAAAACCTTATATGATATTCTTTTACATGAAGCCTGTCATAATCTATCGATTTTCCTAATGGAAATACAAGAAATGAGATTTCTAAAAGATAAACTGACTCATCATCTACAAAAAGCTGAAGTTCAGCAACTTTCTCTACATTCATCAAAGTTCTATTCTGAAACCTTCATTGTTAAAAGTTCATAATTCTAGCCAAGTATGGACTATTTTAGAATTACTTAAAACTTTCTTTCCACACGTATCTACCCATACTATCTTCTATGTAATGGAATGTGAAAACATAGGTTACAAGTCTTTTATGGCCGGGACTTGCAAATGAATGGTTTGATATCGCCTTTGCTTAGTGGACAATTTCTCAAAAGCTATGGACATATCACAAGTATACCTAATTTAGGTATTTGAAAATTTTATCGAACCTCGGCTAAATATAGTCTAGTCACCTATATTTAACATAGGGATAGTGGAACATAGTATGACTAACTATGTTCGACTTAAATTTTTTAAACACTGAGAATAGTTATACAAGGGTTATGTTCAGGTTAATTTCCTACTTAAACTCGATAAACCACCAGAATTCATTAAAAAGATCTAGAGACACGATAGTGTTTTACCACTCAGAAAAATCTTAACATCTTATTTATACTACCTAATTTCATTCTTGAAATTTTCATACATGAGATAATCCGAACTACTATCTTGGGATAGTCATCAAAACTTCTCGTCATTTCTTAGAAGTACTAGCCTGATTAGGTTAAAATGATATCATTCCGCCATATTCTTTTAAAATTCACTTTTGATTTTAAAACAAACTTGACATCTCTACCTAAGAATAATGGTAAGCGTACGCTACACTCTTCTAATCGTCAACATATCACATCATTATCTGAACCCCATTATAAATTAGTGTTAGGATCTTATATTTATTGTGTTGATGATTCGGGTGGTCTTGGATGATGAAAATACATGTTTGCCATAGTTAGAGAGAAAGAGATGAGAGGGAGTTTCTTGGTAGAGACTTGCTTCACAAAATGCAATGTTAGATTAAAGAAAAGCTCCACCCCTTCCAAGGATGGAAGGGGTATTTATAGTTACAGACATAACGACCTCCTGACGGCCTGTGGATCAGGTATACAGTGGGTAAAGACCCGTCCTTCCTCCACGGTGTTACACTAAACTAATCTACGCTATAAACTAACTAATAAACTACGAAATAACGTAACAAACGACATGTCTACAAGCTAACTAATGCTAGATAATATTTGGGGTGACCGAAACTTTACTTATGGAATTTCCAATTCCTAACAATCTCCCCCTAAGGGAGGTCACCCCATGTTTTACATTTTGAATCTTAGCATTCTATTCTTGACTTCGTAGACTTTAATTCTTCAACTTCCGCATCATTGTGCTTTAGCAGTGACTCTTCATAGTCCGATTATATTGTACTTTGAGTGGAGGCCTTTAACTGATCCACATCATTGATGATCTTCGAGCTTTCTTTGAGATCATCAGCCATAGTAAATCTCTGGATCACCCTTTGTTGTGTTGCCTTCATGTGATGTTGTGACTTTCGGACCGACATGCTCACACTTTCTGGATCATGACATCTTTCCATCAGAGTAGCGGAAGCTTTACTGGCTCATGATATTTGCAGCAGCGTAGCGGAAACATAGTATATAAATATCAGAGCCATGTTCTGTAGATATGCACAAGTCATGATTTCTTCAATTAAGTGTGGATGCTGTGAGCATGCGGCTTTGGATTGACTTCTCAATTCTGATCAGCTGCAATCGTCGGGGTGTACCTGCATATGACAGTTAGCAATAAAGCGCACGAAAGTGTCTTTGATCACTTTCGTTGAATTGAGGTACACGCCCTACGGTTCCCCGTTGATCAGTACAAGTACTGCCTGTGATCAGGTATAATTCCGAAGAATCTCCTTGACATGGTTTCGCAGCTGCTCTAGCTGTTCTCAAACCGGAACGTCTCAAAGAAGACAACACGGAGTGAGTGGACCAGCGAATTAAGATTCACTGATTGATGAAAAGAGATTTGAAAAACAATCGAGTACCGCACAATAGAGATTGTTTTTGCAATACAACGAATGTTTTAATGAAAATCAATTATTAATCATAAACACCTTTTATTTTGAAATATTAGTACACAGTCGATGTGCTAAAGAAAATAGTTTTTAAGCACAACGACTGGTTTTTCAAAGGTATCCGACAATCCATAACCTGAACCAGGATTGAATCATAATTATGACTTGCCCCATTGTTTCTGTTCAGTTGTCACATGGTTGATCTATTGGATAGATCTCACATGCCACCCACCAGGAGCTTGTTAGATGTTGGCTCCAGAAGGCATTCCATCTTCATTGTGAATATGTTTGCATATCACTCAGATGTTCTGGCAATACCACTAGGATAATGCGTAGGACTCATAAGATAAAATCTCTCTTTCCAAATTGTGTGAAACAGAGAGTCTTTAATGACAGTGTCTTAAAGAGAGTTATTTGATGATCTCGTGGCTCTAGACTCAATGTTGCACATTTGGTTCCTATGCCGGAGACTAGGGAAAGGGTCTCCTTCTTCAATATCAACAAACTCTAAGAGAAAGTCGATAGATTATGTAGGTTCCCCGTGAGAATGAAACAAGTCCTTTTAAGAGGAACTTGAGTAGCTTGGGAAGTTGTAGTGCAGTGCGTCACTGGGTCCATGACGTCTTGTCTTCAATACCGATGTTACCTTGGTAACTACCAGTAGCATATGAATTGAACCCGGTTTTTGCCCTAAGGTTGAATTATTGGAGGGCTATTTCTTTTCACCCTTTTCATATTCATTTCTTTTTCATTCTTCAACCCCTTCAGTGCTTACTGAGACTTCATAACTAGAACCTTGTTGGGTTTATTCCAGTACTAGCTCTGTCTCAGTCCGCACTCTTCCCATTTCTCATTTTTCTCCTTTTTTCATCATACCTAAGGACTCTACATTATCTAGTGGATTGTCCCTGGGTAGATCTCTCCGGCTCTGGCTGGATCGTGGGAACGAATACCTAACCTAACCATCCTTATAACTCCATGCATAAAGTAAAATGGTCGGTCTTTTGGTACAGTTCATTCTTCCTTGAAACCAATTGAAAAATCATTTGGAAAAATCAATCAAGGTACTTGTGATATAAAATCAAAGCATTTTGTACCTTAATTGTTTTGATCATTTAGAAATGCTCCCCCTCAACATGTGCATATGATTTAAAATTGTTTAGCACATGGAGGCAAGAGTTCTTTGAAATAAATTCTTGATCACAATTTCCTTAGAAAAAGCCTTTTGATTTTCTTTGGTAACTTCTCCCCCTCAATATGTGCATAGGATATTTGAAATCATTTTATCACATAGAGGCAAGAGGTTTTTTGAAGTACATCCACGATTACAAAAGCCATTAAGAAACCATTTGCTCCCCCTCAATATGTGCATCAATATATGAAATAGTTTAGCACGTATTAGAGAGAGCCAGCACATTGAATCAAGTGAACACCTTTTATCAAATTTCATATTAAATCACAAATTCTCCCCCGATCAAAAATATCAAACCCTTTGAGATTTTGGATCCCAAGTGATTTAATAAGGTTTAGAAAATATGGGAGAAAATGTGCCTGATTTAAAAACTCGTCAAGTTTTTGGATAAATGCTCCCCCTCAACATGTGCATTATGTATATTGAAATCGTTTGGCACATGGAGGCAGGAGTGCCTTTGAAGGACTAAAACCAATTCCATTAAAACAGATTTGAGATTTAAATCACGATCTCTCCCCCGATCAAAAATTTCAAACCAATTGAGATTTGTGATCCCAATTGATTTAAATCATTTAGAAAGTTTTAGGAAAAGACGTGGCAAGATTCAAATTTTTTTGAAAAATGACAGATAAGGACCATTTTAAGACATTAAAGATTGTTAGTGTCAGGTATGATACTTTTAAGAGATCTTTAAGGAAAATAAAACAATTTCACAATCAAACAAGAACAGAAAAAATTTCATTTTAAAAGATCTTGATTCAAAAGAAAAATCATACCATGACATAACATTAAATCTTTAGATTACCACATTAATACGTACAAACATACTTTTATGAAGAGATATCGTTTGAAAATATTTTATTTTAAATCACTCTCCCCCTCAATCGATGACCGTAGTCGATGATTGAGTGACTTAAGTTTTGATAAATTGAAGTCCGGTGATTTTCAAAATTTAGTCCAGTTTATATTCAAAACAATATTTTCCATTTTCAGAACAATTTAATCAAAAAAAAAATCAAAATTGTTTAAAAATGGTATCCTGCACAAAGATACGTTAGGTGGTTGAGAAGCTTCTGTTGTTGCTGTAGGGCTGGAAGAAAACCGTCTGCTGATGCAGTGAGACTTCTTACGTTGCATTTTAATGCCAACTGAGGTCAAATTAAGCTCCGTTTCTTCATTTGTCAACCCAAGATATAGTTACCCTTTCCTTTCGGCATCCAATCATATTCAATTGTGGGTTCCGGATCGGGAACATTCTTATATACCAATATATCTGCATACGTTAGTGAATACACATACAGATATCTGGTGGTCGACATCACACAAACAGCAATCGACTAATAAAAGTCAATTCAACATATCAATCAGATCATATAAAGGTATGGGATTTATGTGTATATCAAACTCTAATCATCTAATCCTAACAATCATATCCTAAATTCCTAGTCATTCGACATAGGCAAATATTATTTTTAATTAAGCACGTAGGATAATTAAGAAAGCCCGTTAGATGATATAGATTTGAAAACATTCTCCCCCTCAATCAATGACTCATTTTCTGAAAAGTTTAAAAGCGCTGAAGTCATTGATTGAGTTTTCAATTTTTATAAAAACTCTGATTCTGATTGATTTTCAAGCAACTCATTTACCACCACTTTTTGAAAACAACAAATATTTTTCTGAAGAATTTTAGACGGAAAAACATTTGTGTAGGAACAGCAGTCCTTCGACATACTTTCCTCAATTAGTTTTAGGATAAGTGCACGAAAAATTTGAAAAATTGTTTAGCGCAGCACTTTCCTTTCTTGAAGAACGGGTTGCTATCTGAAATAATAGCAAACCATAGTTTAAGCACGGGTTATAGTCTGAAGTAACTGTAAGCCATATTTTGTGACATGTTTAGAGAAAGAAATATTTACACCTCCTGCTCGAACTTCATCTATGGTCCCGTGTCATTATTGAATGACATTTCTAAGACCGCAGATGTTATCGATACCAGAAGACATGTCTTGAAAAACATATTTTTGGTATTATTTTTTTTTCAAATTTTCTGATTTTTATGGGTTTTTGAAGGTTTTATATTTTTCTATTTTCTTTTTGTTGGTTTTATATTTTTGTATTTTGATTTTCTGAAAAATATATACAAAGATAGAGTAGATGATATAGTTTAAGAAGATGATGACACGAGTACCGAGATAAGGATATCGAGCAGCACGTCGTAGAAGATAGAATTCGTCATCTCTTAAACTTCCACCACCAAAGCTTCTGAGGCTCCAGAATAGAAGATAGAACATGAGCCTTTGAGAAAGAGAGACTTTGGCAGCTTCCCCCAAACCGAAGATCCATTAGATGAGCAGATTCGAAGCTCTATTTCAAGCTTGCCTTAGCCAGGTGCACAGAGAAGCACACCATTATCATAAATCCCGCTGCTCCTTTTAAGAATAATCATCGTGATTCTTCGTTCGAGGTTATATCATCAACAAGAACAGCAACGTATCATCCCACTCATAAATAATCTTCTCAAATTTCATAACCACTGAAGTCTGAAGCGATCCATTCCAAAAAGGTGTCAAGAGAACAATTCCCCCAAGTAGTTGAATTGATACAGTCAGTCTCTTTGTATAATGTTCAAGAACTCTCCCGAATACACATCATGAGGGTAATGAAGAACACCTCCCCAATGTTCACATCTTTTGTCCCTGATGATAGTATATGAAGCTCAAGAACCCGAAGTACACCAATATCCAAGAACTCTCCCGAATACACATCATGCCCGGAGAGAAAACACCTCCCCAATGTTTGTGGTAAACAATGGCTTTCTTCCCTGATGATCGTGTATGAAGCTCATGGACCCGAAGTATCCACATTCCCCAAAGAGAGAACAACCGATAACATTGAAGAAGCAGGCTGAATCACTGATTATCTCTGCGGATGACAATCTCTGCTGATGTCAACTCCGGAATAAGTGATTATATCTTTGAATCACTGATTAAGCCCTCAAGTGAGACAGCTGAGCGCCCTCAATGTACACAATTCTCTCTCCCCTGATGATTGCGATAACATCGAGATCATCACACACTTGTGTACCTCTTATATCTTCATAAACTTTCTCTAACATCACTTCCCCTACATAGTTGGAATAATAACACTAAACGCCTTGATGAGTAAAACCTTGAGTTTCTATGCGGTCATGACATTTGTCTTTCCGGGATATCTTCAATCATTTAGAAGAATTAAGTTCATCAAGTTTACTCGCCATGAGTCAAACCTTGAGTTTCTCCGCGGTAATAACATTTTTCTTCCCGGGATATCTTCAATTACTTAGAAGTATTAAGTTCATCAAGTTTACTCGCGTTTAGGTGCTTGTCTCCTTCCCCCTTGCTGGTTTTGACACTTCAGAATCAGCAAAACATTATAAGCCCAAATACTTGAAATCTGTTGAGAAGATCGCTTGAAGTCATTGTGAGAATCAACTTGCTGAAGAATAGTGTGAGCAAATCTAATTGGGGATTAAATCAAACATTTCACCCTCCCCCAATTAGTGCTCTCCCCTAAACCGACAATCCTTTTGATAAATGCCTTGAATAAGAAGAAGTCTTTAGATCATTAAATGCAACTCGTCTTTAGTCTTCTAACATGTAGCAGAAAATGTAGAACCGACTGTAGACTCGACCTTCTTCAAGATTGTCCAGTTGGGGAATAGAAAGTCAACATCTTCAACTCACCAAATACATTCCCGTTAACATACAAATAGCAAATCCTCTTAACTCAAATTCCTCCCAATCAAACAAGAACAGAAATATGTTCATTAAGGAAATCAGCCCAGCAACTGGAAGCACTTTGTCATTAATCAAATCAGCCCATGTGAAGATGTCAACCAACGGCTCATAGAAGAAACACCATGTAAAGATGACCCGATAAGAAGAAGCTCGGTTCTTACATGAGTTAGGAGCCATATGACCATATATTCTCATATGTCAATCAACCATGCAGTAAATTCACACTTCTTCTCCCCCTCAAGAATTGCATACGGAGTTGCCATTCTTGATTTAATAAGTGAAAATCTTTAACAAATATAGTCTATTCACACTTCTCCCCCGCAAAATTAGCACATGATGTCGCCATCGTCATTATAGTTGAGCAAGTGGAATAAGAAAACAATCAACAGTAGTCCGGTTCACTTGATGACTGAAGCGCATGGAAAAAGCATGAAGCGTGTTGATGAGAATGGTCATAATAAGAAGATTTCTCTTCTTCCGAAGATAAAGCGCACTGAAACGTACACTTTTCTTTTCTTTAGAGAACGAGGCTAGAACTGAAGTATTCAAACATCATAATCTTTCTCTTTTCATCATCTCTTGGCAAAGCATGTAATCACCCCATTATCATTCAGTAGGCTCTTTGTTGTGACAACTGATGGAGAAAACCCAATATGATGAATTTGACCCTGAAGTAAACTAACCCGAACTCGTGACTTAAACTTGCACATATGTAACAAAGAGCGGTGTCGAGACTTCATCCTCCATTGAATCTCTAAGTATAAGACGTACTTCACCTCTTGAAACTGCACAATTGAATGTGACACTAAGCACTACAACGTAACTCCTTAAAGTGATAGTTATTTTGTGGCGGTAAGAGCCCAATTCCCCCAAGTGGAAAAAAGAAAAGGTAAAATACACCCAACAATAACTAGATTTCCAAGTCTTCGTTTTTTATAATAAGCTCGAACAAGGATCATGAAGAATCTTCATCCAACCATCCCCGATACCTTCAGATACTACGTACACTTACCCGTGATATTTCACTTCAACCTCAAATAAATAGTAGTAGATTAACGCCGTTGTCACATCTTTTGGTTAAAAGCTCAATTCTAGCCTCCTTTGACGTTTTAAGTGAACTCTGATAATGGTTTCATCCCGACCATGGTTTAATGAGCATAACCCCGTAAAACTTTGAAGTAACCAAACCGCTATGACGAATATCCAAACACACATCCAATTCATAAAGTTAGCGAATAACCTGGCTCTGATACCAATTGTTAGGATCTTATATTTATTGTGTTGATGATTCGGGTGGTCTTGGATGATGAAAATACATGTTTGCCATAGTTAGAGAGAAAGAGATGAGAGGGAGTTTCTTGGTAGAGACTTGCTTCACAAAATGCAATGTTAGATTAAAGAAAAGCTCCACCCCTTCCAAGGATGGAAGGGGTATTTATAGTTACAGACATGACGACCTCCTGACGGCCTGTGGATCAGGTATACAGTGGGTAAAGACCCGTCCTTCCTCCACGGTGTTACACTAAACTAATCTACGCTATAAACTAACTAATAAACTACGAAATAACGTAACAAACGACATGTCTACGAGCTAACTAATGCTAGATAATATTTGGGGTGATCGACACTTTACTTATGGAATTTCCAATTCCTAACAATTAGTATGTAAAACTTCACAGTATCACGTTTCTTTCAAACACTAGTAGACATAAACACTATACGATATAGCCTTCATCTCAAAACCACCTAAGACACGATCAACTTTGGAAATGGTTTGGATAACCACTTGCCACTATCAAGACTTTCCTACAACGACAATTATCACATCATTATAAACCATTTCACATCAACAATATCTTGCACCTTTAGATTATCAACTTAAGCCACCACCAAAAACTTAGAATGGTACATAACACATTCTATGACTAGAAACTCGAGAACGCAAAGATTAAAATTCAGCGCATACACCCACATTTTCCTAGAAAACTTGATCATCGGATAACACACACTGAATTCCGGGACGGAATTCCCATTAAGGTGGTGAGACTGTAACAACCCGCATTTTCATGTTACTTTTCATTTTTGAAAAGTTACTATTCACTTTTACTATTTACTTTCACTATTCATCCCGTAAAATTTTTATTTCACATTCTCGTAAGTTAATTTATTTTAGTAATAACCGGAGAGTTTGACAATCATTAGCTCATATTCGCAAAAGTTATAAAGAAAACATCGTTTTAAAGTTTCATTTTGGGCAGAGCACCATTTAAACATCCCGCGCATAACGAAAATCAACTCTGACAATTTTCCTCACATCAGATTAATTTTTAGATCACTCATAATCAATTAGAGAATTTTTAAGATTTCATTTAAATATTACCAAATAAACCCTGAGCCGTACGAGACTAAACTTACGTTTTAAACAATTCTACTTAGACCCAGACTTAACCATTCATGCACTGTATTTTCTAAGATGTTTTGACAATTTTACATTTTTTGAAAAAGTCAAACATATTTCCCTCCTCCTTTGACCATAAAGAAATTAACCTTGTACGTTTTACATTTTTGCTTAAATCGCGTAACTTTTAGACTTCACGTATAACTGTTAATTTATCCCCATGTATAACGAAAATCACATTTTGACATCTCATATCACTTATATACTAATTTTAGTCTACTTTAAATAAATTCACAGTCATTTCCCTGAAATCTCGTTCTTTTATGATAAATTGCGAATTACGCGTTTTTGACCCGTGTTTCCAGCTTTAAGCAGCGTTTTTGCACCCAATGAGACTTATCACTCATTTTATATTTTCATATAGATTATAAAGATGAGTTTCATCATTCCTGCAATTTTCGTATTTTTACGATACCCGATTTTACGTTTTATGGCTTAACAACTTACGGTTGGTATTTAACGGAACCAAATCATGCTCTAAACTTAAGATAATACCAAGACTATCCACCTAAGTCATCTTATCTTCATGTGACAGCCCATATGGGGGTGATTCACCCTTCATGTGGCTTGATCCTAACCATGCTCCATTTTGATGGTTACATGTGTCCTAATTTAACCATGGTTAACATTTAACCCAATATATGGTTAACCAAACTTACCCTCCTATAAATAGCAAGTGAAAGACATCTCAAAAACCCTCATATACCTCTCTTGGTCGTTCATATCATAAAACAAACATACCTTCCATAATTTGATCCATAACTCCAAGTTTATGCTAAGAACTTTCAAGTAGCAAGTTACTACATAAAATCTCTAGCAAGTTTAAGTGATCTTCTTGAGTTTAGATCCACTCAAGTCACTTAGTACTTCACCACCAATCCTTCAAGATTACAAGGGTGCCAAGGTGTAGAAAGCTAGCTCAATCCAAGGTCCTAAGTGTTCAATCAAAGTCCTATCCTTACTAGTTACTCCTTTCTTGATTGAAAGCCAAAAGTTGTAAGCAACTAATCACCACCATCATCTCATGTTTATTATTCATAATCTTGACAATTTCATGCTATATATATGGTTACTATGTTGATTCACGATGTACATATACTCAATCACATGTTTTAATTCACATATTGTCGTAAAAGTAACAAACTAGTAAACTAGTGATATTCTACACATTTGAGACCATTAAAACCAGTCACATATGGACTTTCTAACTTACATACTATTGTATAAAAGATAAAAAGGTAAACATAAAAATTTGAATCATCCGAAACGGACAAACGAGTCAAAAGATACGGCCAAAAGAAGTTAGCGAAACCAAAACACCGAAACTGCCTAACACAAGCTGTTAAGCAGTTGTCCATTTTGAAAGTGGCACTTCTGGTCCGAATCATTAAAAAGTTAAAACACGAAAGTTGTCCGGAATGACGTTTTCCTTCAATATAGAAGAAGCTTGGGCCCTGAAAACGCTTAAATAGGCCATTATCTTTCAAAAATTGAAACTGCCCTATATATAGTCTCACGACTATACTTTTGTCACAACTAAAGGCAAACCAAGAGGCCTAATGGCCTTAAGCCAATACCACAGCCACGGATAAGGTCAAAGCTGAGTCTCAAGACCATGGTAGTCAAGACCAAAGCCACGCTAAGGCCATGGCTAAAGCCTCAAGGCTTATTTACCCAAGACCGTTAACTAAGGTGTTAACCTTGGCAAATCAACACCAACACAAACCAAAGGACATAACTTTATTTACTTACATTATTAAAATGACGAGAACTTATAAACCACCAATATATTTCCAAATAACCAAACAGCCTAAGGATTTCACAAATTTCATTTTACTTTGAAAACGGCAAGAACCAAATTACGAAAAACAACTAAACCTACTTTACAAACCGTATAACCATATGACACTTATGATAAATAAACAAAAAATATGTCTTATCTACTACGTGCTACAATAATAGGGAGCTTCATGTGAGGGGTTTCATTTGGGTAAATGTATCGACGAGTTGCTGGATTTACGATTTAAAGTGTCCTAGCTCGTCGAACGTTTACTACATGACTTCTGAATTATGATGGCCCCGAACGGTAGTACGATTTCTATAAACAACATACACAACTGCCATGTACTACATCATGATCAACATAGAGACGTATATAGGCTTGTTATTTCTTTCGCATCATTATTTCAGCCCTAAGTCGCAACATCCTATTCTAGGTTGCTCGTAGAAGTTCTCACGACATATCCATCATTCTCATTATACATTTGATATAATTTACTCTGAGGTGAGTTCATAGCGCTACTTTCTATTACTTAATTGTTTTACAAACCCTTGGGGGAGATACATGCTTTATTTTAAATCGAACACATTGCTTTCAAACTGTATGTTTATCTAATTGTCATATTGTCACTAAGTAACCATCATTTGCCAAACATAAGTCCCTAAATCATGAACCATTAATCACTGGAGATAGTGAGCACGAATATTGTGAATAGATCTATTGGGATTGATGAATCCCGTTTGTGTTGACCGGGTAGGCAAACAAACGCACTATATTTGAGTAACATTAGGTAAAAACGGCAATTTTACTTATTAGGGCAAGTATCAACAGTTTCTCCAATTAATATTGGAACACGTTAACGCCTTGGTTGCATGAGCTTGGTGACAAGCAAAAGCGGGCTCAAGTGTCATATACTTGAGGCAGCCGTACCAAACAATAATTACTGTTTTGTTTTCAAACCATTGGTGTGAGTCTAATTAACTCACACTACCAACATAATGTGTTCAACCATCAAACAAACTTTATGAATTTCACTCAACCTTTGTGTTGACAGTTTTAAGCATGTATTTCAGGTCCATAATGTCGGAAGCTGGCACGGAAGAGCAAGGACTAGATCAAGAAGGCTATAAATATTTTATCATTCACAAAACATCAAAGACTTTATATTGATGTATTTTGTAAACAATGGAACCAACTGGGACCTATTTTGTAAACTCTGTTATATTTGAATAATTTGAATGATAAATCCTTTTTAAAACGACTCCTTTAGAGATCGTTTTCTATTATTATGACTGTTGTGCCGTCGAGTAACACCCAGTTTGAATTCCACTGCGTATCACGAAATTGGGGGGTGTTACATCTTGGGCCCCATTTAATAATTTATGTATATATTTGATCTTTATATAATTGTAAATCTCAAACCCAACTTTTATCCCACTACACAAAACAAACAACTTTTTACATTTCTTTCTTTCATATCAAAATCCAAATCCAAATTCTAATCCAAATCTAAATCCTAATCCTAAACCCATCTACAAACCAAACGGGCCCTTAATTTTTTGAGAAGTCTCATAAACTTCTTCAGAAAAATAGAACGTATAGGTATGGTGGGCAAAAGTAACTGTTGCTGAAATTGGAGATGGTGATTGTGTTTGAGATGAAGATTATAAAAAGATATTATTGTTATAAGCTACATAAAGTAACCTTTAATTTTAAGAGATTATGATTTTTATTTTTATTTTAAGTTATGTATGTCATACAAAGTTTATATTTTAAGTAGCTTATTTGTAGAAAAAGATAATCATAAACTCTCAACAATCTTGTATGCTAAAAAAACCTATAAATCTATAATATAAAAACTTAAATTATATATAAACATGCACGTCAAACATGTGTGCAAGTAGTTGTAACTAGTGTTTCGAAAACCGGATCGGATCGAACGATTCGATCAGTTAAAACGAAACTGATTGGTCAGAACCGGCCGATTGAACCGGGGTAAACCGAAAAAAATCTGGTTAAACTGAGAAAACATAACCATGTTTGTAAGACCAAGCGTAATAGAGTCATGCACTACACGCGGTGGGTACCCCTCTACACGTGGTTCCCCATAACGAGTATCGACCACCGCGTCATAACGGGTATCGACCACCGCGCCAATGTTGCAATTTTGTGCCTAACGAAGTTCCATTTTTTTTGTTTGTTTGTGAGCGGGATATGTTTGTATTAAGTGTGTAACATCCTAAATTTTGAAGTTTTGGTCATAGACATTAAATAGTATTTAAGTGCTTTTAGAATATTATTAGAGTCAGTATTTAAAAGAATAAGGATCTAAAATGAAAAACAATTAACAGGAAAAGGACCTTCCATGTAATAGAGTTAACGACATGGATTAACGGTGCAAAAGTAGGAAAATGGTATAAAATGACATAATTGCCTTTTAAGCTTTATAACACTAATTTTTAGTTGTTATCCCCTTGTACCACACGTGTCTTCATACTTGTTTATGTATATGTTTAGGAGGGAAAATGGAAGTTACCGCATAGCTAAGAAAGATCATAGGAAGGTAATTCATGAAGGTTGAAGCAAGATTGGGGAACTAGAAAGAGGTTTAAGTGTTTTCAGTTAGTCCCTATCAAGGTAAGTTAAGAATTCCTTAATTTTTATGATTATGTTTGAATTAGAGGTTTTAGAATAAATGACCATTATGATGATTATACCATGTTATAACGTTTTTATGATTATTAAATAATGGCCTCATGTATGAAAATTGATTAGACACAAATTAGACACAAATTATGAGAATTGATATTAAAGAATTAGTAGAGTTTATGAAATGGATATATGATGATGCATAGTTCATAGCTGTTAACAGAGTGTTTGGCATAAGGTTTCAAAGAGGCCAAACTTAGTATTCAAGATGAAGTTTTGTGTGTTAGATAAATTAGTGAATTTTAATGATGTTAGAATAATTATCATGTGTTTAGGTGAACTTGGAAAGCAAGAGGAAAGCCTAAACCAAGCCTAAGGTGAGTAACGGATAACATAATATGTATAGTAGTGTAACTACATGTTATGTATGGTTACAATATGATTATGTTATGATATTGTTCGAGAGGTAACTGAATACTAGTAATGTTAGTCTTGCTTGGGTCTAGCTGATATTGTTACAGGGGTAGCCGATTATTAGTCATGTTAGTTGTGCTCGGGTGTAGCCGATATTGCTCCGTAAGTAGCCGGATATTAGCCATGGTACCATTTGCTCGGGTTAGCCGATATTGCTCCAGGAATAGTCGAATACTAGTAAAGTTAATAGTTGCTCGGATTTAGTCAATATTGCTCTGGAGGTAGCCATATATTAGTCATGTGCTCAAGGAATCACCTTTGGGCCTGTGTGGAAGTCGTGATTTATGCACTCAGTACTGTGTGAAGCCGTGCTTTATGCACTAAGTCCTGTGTGGAGCATGTAGAATAATAGGCACATATGAATCAATCATAATAGAATTGTATACCCGAATTGCATCTGTACAAGAGGGTAAGAGTCGTATCCATAGATAGTTGTGCTCATTATGCACCATATAGTTCTAGTTTAATATAGCTTAGTTACTAGCTTACGTTTGAGTGACAAGAACCCAGTTTCATTTTAGTTTTAGTTTCAGTTTTGTAATGGATATTTAGTAAAGGGTTCGATGGGGAATATGATTATGTAGCGATCATGATTATAACATGTTTAAGTTTACGTTTTAGATTCAATATCTTTTGCTTACTAAGTCATTTTGACATACGGTTATAGTTATGTTTTTATGTAGGTAAAGGATGTGGACTTGGGGCTTGTAGATAAAAGAAAGTGATTTTAAGGAACGGTAATGTTTGTGAGCATATGTGACAAGCATCTCGTCTATAATTCTTTGTTATCAGCTTCCATACGCCCAAATATATTTTTGTAGCAGTACTTTTAATGTCAAAACATCTTGTATTTGGTTTGTGGG
The DNA here is from genome assembly GCA_910596185.1 of Chrysanthemum makinoi. Classification (NCBI taxonomy): domain Eukaryota; kingdom Viridiplantae; phylum Streptophyta; class Magnoliopsida; order Asterales; family Asteraceae; genus Chrysanthemum; species Chrysanthemum makinoi. Next base: position 112,522,895 of record OU343217.1, read on the forward strand.
CCAGATTGCAAGTTTATGAACAAGTCAAGTAGTTATGTGTCAAAAAAGGTGTTTGGGTTAACACCCACATCTCATGTAAATAGCGATTCCGTGCATCGTTTTTATGAAACTTATGTTCAATTATGATATTCAGTGTATATGAAGTATGTTTTCCAGATTTCATGATTTTTTGACAATGTTGCAAAATTCGTGAATCGGTAGTCAAGCGGTCGACCACCCTGCAGCGATTAATCGGATTGGAAATTTCCTGGAAGTTTTAGGTATTTCTGGAGACCAAACTAAAGATATTAACTGATTCCAAACTTACTATGTTTCCAAATATCAATAAAAGGCTCAAATTCTGATTATGAGGCCCATTGTGCGTTATAAGTAAAATAAACGATCCCTAAATTAAGTAAAATGCCTAAATTATTTTTTTTAAAGTTGTCCGATTAGTCCGATTTGGCCGATTGGTCCGATTTTTTACCGATTCGGCCGATTTTTGACTGATTTGTGGCTGATTTTTGCCTAGGCCGATTGTTTCCACCGATTTTCAAAAATCAACAAGGTATAAGGTTGATTACCAATTAATCGGCCGCATAGGCCGATTTTTGCAACATTGATTTTTGATAAGCGGAAGTATAATTTCCAGAAAATGAACTTTGGTACACCAGAAACCCTATACGGCGTATAGGATATCTAGGGTCATAAAAAAGAAAAAAAGAAAAAAAAAATCAATGGGCGTTTCAAAGTGATGTACTTGTATGTGTTTGGTTAGGCGTTATTAGAGCTGTTAGGTGGTGGGTTAGGTGATATGATAAAAAAACTGATGTGACGATGAGGTGGAGATGATTGAAAGATTAACATTATACTTAAGAAGATAACATGGTTATTAAGATCCCGATCATGATCCTAGGATCTTACGATTTTACGATATTACATAGCAAAAACGATCCCGATTCTACGTAGGATCTTTGCAAGCTTAAGATTTTATAGTATCCCAATCTGGACCATAGGATCTTAAGATCTTATCAGATACGGTCTTACTTTTCTCGAACGACAAACTAAAAAAACTACAAAGTTATGGATTATGTTTTATAAATTTTAAAAAACAACATATTAGCCACTTCGACCTAATCGCTGTCACTTCGACAATGAGCTCCTGTCACTTCGACCTAATTAGCCACGAGTTGGGAACCCATGTCAATCCATAGTCATGTTTACGGAGAGAGAATGATACTACTGGAGCAAGCCTCAGTTGGTAATTTTCTTAAGTATTCTATAATCAATATTTAGTATAATTATAATTTAGGACAATATTTTCATAAAACATTACAATAATTTTTTGTTTATGACATATACCATATTGTAGAGTTTTTTTTTTTTTCTTTTTTTTCTTTTTTTTTCGCAAAGGTAAAATAAATAGATAAAATGAAAGTTATTTACATCATAAAGCTCAAGTAAAAAACTAAGTAGGACAAACCCCTATAAAGATTATTACTTGACTTAGAACTAGAAAACAAAGCAAGGACATTTCCTATCTTAATACAATAACTAATATCCAAAAAACATATTACTTTCCTTTGATATTTATCTTTGAAACTAATATTCTTTAACAGGATCACCAACATACTTAGCAGATAAACCTGCTTTCTTTGTATATTTATAAATTTGCGTTATATTTATACTTGTGATCTGCACACATTTGGTTACTAACCAAGCAATTCCAAAAGCAAACCTGAGCCATGAAATTACTGAACTTGACCATCTTGATATATTTGAGATGAACTGAACTAATATTACAACCAGACACTTTGTTTCCAGCTGCATAGATTCCCATATTTGAATCCATATATTTCACTGAATACCTTAACATAACCTAAACCCATGATAACAAGAAAAATGAATAACCATGATACCATATATCAATCCAAAACATCCTAAAACCTTTATCAATAATGTACACTTTGTTGCACTCCCGAAAACCTGAATTAGAACCATTATTCTAATCAAATCCAAGGAGACCAAAACTAGAACATAACCAAATGAACCTGAAGTGTAGCCTTAACCCTATACTCTTATAGATTAACTATATTCCCACTGAACTAAATCACCAATAATAACTGAACCATATATGAAATAATACTTGTTGCAACACCAATCACAAATACAACCAATAAAGAAGGCTGCAAAAGTCCTAAAACTACCGGGTTAGTGTTATCCCAAACACCCTTATGATCAATCCTAAAATCCTTAAGTGATACCAGGATCTATACATGCCAAAGTTGAGCATACTAGAACTCTTAAATATACATGGAGTGCAACCATATACACAAAGAACATACCTAAACCATTCCATCATACCAACCATCTTATGTACTAAATAAGAGAGACAATTATGACCATGAAACTACCCACAAACCCAGTCCCAGAAGACATCTAAGCTAGGCTTACACCCCTCCCAAGACCAGAAAAGACTTCCAAAAGTCAAAGAAGAAAGGACACAAAGAGGGTCCTTTGTCTGACCATATCGAAACACCTTTTATACCATTAGTTTCAAATGAACCATGTGAGAAAATCCAAGACAAAGTATAAAGCATACTTGGGTAGTTTAAGGTACAAAAAGCAACTTGAAACCAAGAAATCCTAAGCGATCTATACCATTGCCAAGGCGAAAGAGTATACCCTAACTCAATCCAAGTTTTCAGATCCTGCACCGCCTCCGCCGCCCCCGGTACCGGTGATTGTTCGTTTTTTTACCGATAGACCGTGCACCAGATGTTTGGGCTAACTACAACTACGTCCAAATGTCGGATGACAAGAAAATGACTCAATGTAGGCATTGCTTATGTTTATTGAAACCCGTTTCCAAATCAGCGTTGAGGGCTCACACACAGAAGTATTTCCATGCACTTGCACTCCAGGCTCGAGTCGACGTTGAGTAGCTTATCAAGTTATCGATATTTTATGTTTATGTTATTATGTGTTATGTTTTAAGTTTATGTATAACGTGTGATGTATTTCCTTTCAGTTGTATTTCCGTTTTATTAAATAAAATTTGAAATTTATTAATACACGAACCAGAAAACGCTGACAAACGACGATGGAAAACAACAAAAAAAAGGTACTCGAACTGGTCAAAACCGGTCCGGAACCGCACCCAGACCGGTTTCAACCTGTTGGGTTTTTTTCACCTCGATGCCTGTTTGTAACTGAACCGGTTAACCGATCTGACCGGTTTTTTTCCGTTGACTCGAACCGGTTCAGGTTTGACTGAGTCGTCAAACCGAACCGGTTAACCGAAAAGTGCACTTCTAAATCCTACCATCAAGAAATGACATCATTGTTTACGATTAAAAAATAAATAAATAAAAAAAATCCCGAATAAGTATTTAGGTGATGTAAAGTGGAGCGAGATGAACCGGATATATATAGTAACCGTATCCACGTATGCTAAAACAAAACAAAACAAACCAAACACAATCACTCTCTTTCTTTCTCACAAACACACAAAAAACACACTCATTAACAAAACAAATCAAACACAACTCAAAAACCAACAAGATCTCCCTCTCTCCCTCCCCCCCCTCCTGGGATCTCCTCCGATAATAACAAAATGAGTACCGGAGAGCTTCTTAGCGTTGAGCCACAAGAGCTTCAATTTGCTTGTAACTAATTTTATTTGATTAATTTTTATATATACAGATCTGTTGTGTTTTTGTTATAACTGTGTGTATTCTTTTGTGAATAGTTGAATTGAAGAAGCAGATCTCTTGTTCTATGGTTTTGACCAATAAAACTAACAATCATGTTGCCTTCAAGGTATTCTTTTCTTTTTTTAACTGTTCATTTTTTTACTTTTAGGTGTAAAAATTATTTGAAATTAAGGATTTACAGCTAATTATTGAAAAAATTACCTTTTTGTGTTTTTTAAATGCAATACCAAACAGATCACTAAATAATTAGAGGTACAAATATATGTTTTTTCTGAATTTTGTTTGTTGCGGTGAAATTTCAGGTGAAAACTACGAATCCGAAAAAGTATTGTGTGCGGCCGAATACTGGGGTTGTCTTGCCACACTCTACTTGTGACGTCATAGGTTTCTACTTTTACTTTACTTTTGGTTATTTTTTGTAAGTGAGCTGGTGTACATTCTACATATGATCGTTTTGAATCTGAACGATATGATTTCGGGAGTGTTTATTTAAGCTTATATGTGGGTCTATGAGCTTATTTGAGAATTATGGGCTTATATGAATTTATCATAGTATAATAAACTTATATAAGCCCACAAGTCTCAAAATAAGCCGGAAAAACGAGGCTTATGAAATATAAGCCGAAAAGCAAATAAGCTCATAAGCCACATATGAAGCTTAAATAAACACCCCTTTCATTTAAATATAGTAGTTCATTTTGGTTGCAATTTTTAGAGCATGCTATGTTTATTTAGTGCATCAAGATTTTTAGTCGCTTCTAGAAACTGACATGTGACATTAACGAGATGATATTAACTCCGTGCGTGTTGGTAGTATTAGATGTTTAGACCAGTATGTCACACTGGTACTAGAGAACTGGCCATTTCTACTGAAAAAGATTCGATCTTTGGATGGTTGTTCGAATATTGGATCCACAAGTACATGTAAATTGTTTTTGAAAATGGTCAAAGATTTATGAAACCGAAAGCGTTCATGTAAGTAAATAACCATTCAATCTGAGATAGAGCCAATGTCATTTTAGAAATAACACTGATCAAAGATTAAAAAGGATTAATTTTAAAGCTAAAGAATATAAAACTTTGCTGCAAACAAATATTACACTTGAATCTTGTAGGATATAGCTATCAAGAATCAATATTGAACACTACATGCTATATTGCTATTTCCCTCTCAATAGCGGTTGATTGCTGATAATACTTATCAATAATTATGCATGTGTGATACGTAAACCACACCTAAACAAAAGTCATGTTTTATAATGCTTTTAGTTAATACTTTTACCTATTAAGCACTTTTTACCTATAGTTGTTAAACTTGTATGAGTCACGAGTCGGCTCATACGAGTCGAGTCAGTTTAGGCATAAAACTTGGTGACTCGTAGAGTCACTCACGGTGTCTGACTCGCTATGTGACTTGTGACGCGTACGAGTCTGGTAAACAATCACATATCCCAACAAGTTCCTCAATTAAGCACTATTTCACCTATTAACCACTACGTCCCTCCGAAGATTTTCTACTTTTCATTACATTGAAACCTTAAAACAATTAAGGATAACATAGACTAACAATATGTGTCCCATCTTGATACTTTGTGTGAGCATATGGCTCCCCTCAACTAACGAGCTTGCAATATTACTGAATGTAATTGGATAATTTGCTTATATGTTGTTTTTAGACGTATTTTATATATTTTTAGCATCAAGACTCTTACGAGTCAGAGTCACGAGTCAAAAAGTAGGATTTCAAATCACGAGACGACAACTATGCTTTTACCCAAGTTCATTTTCTTCATTAAATTAGAATAAAACAAGATTTTTTTCACTTCCATAATTTTGGAAGAGGTGAAGTCTCATGCATAATAGATGCTTTAGTGAATGTATATACAATATTTATATTAATAACAATCCTTTGTCCAGAAAATTAACCCCCTTTGTGCGCTATGCATTCAAAATAGCACTACATCAATGAATGTAACTCATCAAGTGCATGATTTTGGAGTGTGCAACGCATAAGTAGGTTAAAGACTAAAATCGTGTTAAAGACTAAAATCAAATTTAGCCACCAAATCTTTGGCCATCCTTTACCTATTTTTTGGAAATCTGTTTTGTGTTTTTCTTTTCCCTTTTTCCAATATTATGAGCGGATATTCAATATTATTATTCAACCAACTTTATTTTTATTTTTTTACATGAAACAACATACGAATCAAGTTTACTGCAAGTGAACTATATTTTCTCCGTTGGTTCATAGCTGTACATTGAATAGAGTTCAGTCTTGCATGTCAGTCATTCATCATCTGTACACAGTATTTAAACTCTCAAATACCCATTTTGTTGTTCCAGTAGGATATGATATACCTTGATTGATATGCATTCTTTATTTCTATGCAAGCTGTATTAGTTCACATACACACATGCTATTTTACTGGCTTACTCGCATCAATACTCTCAACAGTTACAATGCAAGCTCAAAAGGAAGCTCCTCCAGACATGCAATGCAAGGACAAATTTTTGCTTCAGAGTGCTGTTGCAAGTCCCGGAGCTGCCCCTAAAGATATTACTCCAGAGTTGGTAATTACTTAGGTGATCAGATTATGTTCATAACATTGATTTAATGAGTGGAGATTTATACACATCTTTTGCAACAGTTTAACAAGGAATCCGGGAATCAAGTGGAGGAATGCAAGTTAAAAGTTAATTATGTTGCTCCCCAGCAACCACCATCACCCGTAAGAGAAGGATCAGATGAGGGTTCATCTCCAAGGCCATCGATATCAGACAATGGGACTATAAACACCAGTGACTCTACTGCTGTGAGTTTTTAAATGTTTTTGTATTCAAATTCCAAACCATCTATCTCATTTTAATTGGACCCATCAATTTTTTTCTCAGATTCCAAGAGGAAATGCTGAATCTAACGAGACATCATCAGAGGTTATTTTCTGAGCTAATTAATTATTACGTTGATGATAAATTTTTTGTTCAAATACCAACTATCGATAAAATTTGCTCCAGAGGTGTAACTGCTGCATTTGTTGAGCTGATAATGGTTCTTGCATGCAATTTTGGGGTGCTGTTATTTGCAGTGACGGCAGTATATAATGAATGAATTTTATCTGTTTACTTAAAATGTTATACAACTGCATCACAGTGGGTTGAAATGTCCTGATGCAACATTTCACATGAGAAACGTAGATAGATATCTTTTTATGCCATCTGCAGTATTCTTGTATTGTTGAATTTAAGTATTTGGCATTTCTGATTTTTTAACACGAGTACATGTATTTTTGTCGTCAGAAGCCACTTCTCCATATTTCGTATTATACCTAGCAGAATTTATCATAGAAAATAATAAACTGGGGAATGATCTTTTCTGTTTGATGCATATTGCAACTTTACATTTATCATCAAGTTTCAACAGGATTTCCTCCTCAATATTTGCCTATGCTGTATATCCTCTACTTTGAGGGGTCTTTTCTGTTACTTATTTCATGTGTCAGGCAGTGTTGATTTGTTGCTTTCTTTTCTGCCCTTCTTGAGTATAGAATCTGTGTGTCAACTTGTTCTGATTGTTTCTCCAAGATGAGCATTTCCTCAGCAAAACCATGTTATTTCCCTTCTAGTTAAGGAACTCAAAATTACAGAAAAAACTCAAAAATTATATGCATCCTCTGCAGATGGATATCTAGCAGTCATTACATTATCATATGCATGCTATATTCAATGGTAGTATATATGTATCTTCAAAGCTAGCGAAATTGTTCTTACCTTCACCTCCTGTGTTTGCAGGCAAGGGCCCTTATTTCTAAGCTGACTGAGGAGAAGAATTCTGCCATTCAGCAATATAACAGGCTTCAACAAGAACTGGTACATACCGTCACTTACATTTAGTTATTTATTATCAACCTGTTCATTGTCCTGTGGTTGTGCTCCTTGCGGATTAAGTTTTAACTTTATAAAAAATGCTTATATTTTATCTTACTTGAACTTGACTAGCTTCAGACCCCATAATTAGTGATTGCGTACTTTGAAGGCTATACTTCTGGTCCTAATGTGTAATCCTGTTAACTCTAGCTTGCATCTGACATCATTGTCCTGTGGTTGTGCTCCTTGCGGATTAAGTTTTAACTTTATAAAAAATGCTTATATTTTATCTTGCTTGAACTTGACTAGCTTCAGACCCTATAATTAGTGATTGCATACTTTGATGGCTATACTTCTGGTCCTAATGTGTAATCCTGTTAACTCTAGCTTGCATCTGACATCATTTGACTCCATGCCCATCAATGATGTGGCTTTGCATGTATACCTCTGTTTGCCACTGCTCAAGTACATGATGTTTCACTTGCTATTCGTTCTAATTCTAGGCTTTTTCTATATCCATTATTGTCCTACTACTTGCTGTAGATCTATATACTTCTCCTATTTCCCTGAAGCGATACTTATTATATTTAGATACCCTTGCATTGCTGATTATCCTAGAAAGCTACCATCTTCTCGTCTATATGCTTTAACATTTGTATATTTTTCAAATGGGAGAAAAAAGCTGAATTATATAGACAGTTTTGTGTATTTCAGGACTAAGAAAGTGTGGTCCAAGGTAGGCATACATTGGTTGTCAACATTTAAGCTGCAATAATTGTGAAACTATCATGTGCTTACATCTAGTCATTGCACAATTCATAATTAACAGACCCTACGATGGGTTTTCTTATTTGACCACATATGAGTGGCAAAACGAGTGGGTCGGGCAGCTGTAAAATGAGTCAAAATGAGTAGTTTTTTGTGTGGTTTGGGTCGGGTCACCTTGAAGTACAAACACCCTTTTGAACAATGAACGTGTTATGTGAAGTTACAAAGACTTTATACAAAAACTTTATTATCTTTCTTTTTTATTTATTTATTTATTTTTTTCCTATTGTTTATTTTAAAAGAGCGTATAATTTAGAAATACATTTTGTGCGATTTTGACCCGTTCAAACCACCTCTATATGATGTAAAAAGGCTTTGCATCAACTGGCTGGTGTTGCATCTCATTCGGAGAACTAAATTTCAGACAAGAGTTTTTAGTGATTAGCGCCAAATTATGTAGCATGGCTGATTGGAAATGCATTTAGTGTATACAGACGTAGAATGTGACACGTAAGAAATAAAAAGTACATATCTCAGATTTTAACAATAATATTAATCACCAGCTGAAATATCATTCGTGCCCATCATTTGCAACCAAATTGATAAGGCCTGGAGAAGAAGTGCAACTGGCCAAGAGAATTGTAATAATATTTCAATGCATGACTATGTCCCATGAAAATGTTTTATAAAGATTGCTGCATTTTTCTTTTGTGGAAACTACTAGAGCTAAGTTACGTACTTGTAGCATCATTATTTATTAGAGCTTGGTTTGAAATGGGTCTGGATTTATCAATTTTTAACATCTGACTACAAGCAAACATTTTGGTTAAACTGCGTGCCAAGTCAAACGTAATGGGTGAAAAGCATTAATTTAAGTACTTGTTACATACTAATACAGGTGGCGACTTGGGCAGGTTGAGTAATGGGTGAAAAAGCACTAATTTAAGTACTTGTTGATATGGGCTGATTTAGGCTGGGTGTAAAAAAAAAAAAAAAAAAAAAAAAAAAAACCCTTTGTCTAAATATGATTAGGAAAACATATTATGAAAATAATTATTTAGTATTTTAAATACAACAATTTATGAGGTTGTGTGAACATGTAAATACAGTTCTGGTCAGCTTTAACCTGTATCACATGTTTCCTTTATAGCGATTTTCTTCTGTTTTGCCATTTCACCTGTTTTCATATAAATGTGATATAACTGTCGCCTCTAGTTTTTAGCTTTGCAAGTTGCTATGGTTGTCGTGTCTCATTCCATCTCTTTTTTTTTTTTTTTTTTTTTTTTTTTTCATCTTATGATAATCGAAGTAACAAGGCTAAGAGGCCTTTACCAACATAAGAATTATCTTAATCGTTAGTTCTTTATTTTTTATTTTGCAGGAAGTATTGAGGCGTGGAGGCAACAAAAGCCATGGTGGCGTCCCATTTATATATGTTATTCTTATTGGTTTAATCGGCCTTATTTTGGGATATTTGCTGAAGTAAACATTCATGAAAGAGTGGACGAAGATGGTTAAAAAGACAGATTGGACAAAGCTGTGTTATTTGTGATATGAGAAGACATGCTTAAAGTGAGATTATTTTTTTTCCCTTTTTCATATGTTGTGTAATTTGCGTAGCATCCATTGCGTGTCCAGTGATTGGTGGTTAACTTTTCTTATCATCGTAAGTTAAGGTCTTGTGTTGGGTTTTCTATTTGGTACAAAGTTGTGTCAGATGTGATTAGGTGAACTGTCTTCTCGTGCTAATTTATTATCTTTCTTTCACATTTGTCTATGATTTTTCCTGGTTGTAGGCTTGTAGCAGTTAAGAACACACATTGCACAAGCTTTTGTATTGTCTAGAATCCTGATCCTTTTTAGTTTATCCATCGTGGCATTTCATTTAAGTTAGTCGCTGCTATTACATTGTTTCTTGTAGTTTTTACTGTGTTTTATCATACATGCTAATAGTTGGTATTTGACATTTTGACTATTGGTAAGCAGAGGGTATATTTGGTGGTGTATTTTGTGGGATCTACGGGTGATGTTATTGGTGTGTTATGGAGGAGGGGTGTTTTAGTTATCGATGTGCTATTGGGAAGAGATGAGGTGGCGCGTGTTATCCGTTAACACGATACTTTGCGCTCTTAGAGCACAAGGTATGGTAAACGCGAATAACGTGTTATTCGTCTGCCACCTCAGTATCACATCATTCCCTTCTCAACAACACACCAATAACTAAAACACCCTCAAAAAAAAAAAAAAAAAAACACGAATGGCATCTGCCATTCCAATGGCTAAATCCTCTTTGGCTAACCAATGGCAAGAAGGCCGGTTTGGGTTTGGCGTGTTATTGGTTATGAAATTGACGAACGACGCTTGCCACATAGGAGCATACGGTGTGCTCTTAGAGCACAAAGTATCATCACTAGCCATTGGTGTGTCATATCGACGTCACATCATCTCTTTCCAATAACTATAACACCCCTATTTCATAACACATCAATAACATCACCTATAGGTCTAACAAAATACTCATCAAATACACCACCCACTAAAAAAAAAAAAAAAAGACCCACACGCAAGAATGCAAATGGCGTGAGCCATTGCATTGGCTCAAAACCTTTGGCACACATTTGACACGATGCTCTAGTATGGTTGGCTCAACTTTGGCACGAAAAAAAGGATGCCGTGTGAAATACAACCATACCGTGTGCTTTTAGAAAATATTATATGTCGAAGTTTAAGTTACAAAACTTCTAAGAAGAAATCAGGAGTTTTTAAGCTTTAGAAAGAAATCATTGAAAAGCTAACTTCTAATAATGATATGAAGCCATAGGACGTTGATACTAATAGTTGCAGGATACAAAAAAGTACATGAAAAAACAAATAATTATGCAAATTCATGTAATCCAACTTATGAAACCTAGTTCTAGACACCGGACATAACTCAAGCTAGACCAGTCTTAACAGAGGAATTCTCGCCTCAACAAATAGACCGAACTAAGGTTGTTCATTGATGAATTCAATTGTACTTAAGATTGGTGTAACGCTTCACCATATTTTCCTATGCACTGAAAAATTAGATACATGTTGAATTAGTTACGTGGTTGTACTATGAGTTTGTCAATGTATTCAGTGAGACAGTTGAATGGTTTGCTGTTTTGATCTTCGTTTTCATTTTCTTTTCAATTATAGAAGTTTTGTTTTCTTAATCTTCTTATATTTGCGTAAAAATGCTGATATATGTAATCATGTGTTATTTGCAGTATCGAATTTTATTTCATAGCCTCGATTTTGATTTTTGGCTCCTGGAAGCTTAAGAAGTCAAAATGCATGTCTGCACCATTCAATATCATGCTTCTGTAGTAATTCAATTGGTATGTCTTCTGGTTCAAGTTTATATATATAGAGAGCAGAAGAAGTCAAAATGCATCTTTAAGTCACCATAATCACTATGAAAACGTACATCCAAACATCCGTTTACCCTTGTCCTCCATTCTTCATTTTGTGTTGCAATTTTAGTTAAGTGATCTAGACGCACACTAGTACTTTATGTGCATGTTCTGCTTGTAGCTTACCTGCTAACACCATTACACAATTCTGTGCTGGAGGCTAGTTTTTTGGTATCTTCAACTTCTTCGGCCCCCATTTTTAGGACTTTGTTGAGTGAATATGCTGTGAGCGTCATGGATTTAAGTTCTTTCATACCAGAAGTTGATAACTGTCCTTTTTTTTACCCATATCCGATAATCTGTTTGACACGATCATATGAAAGAATTGACCTCTTTGTTAGTTTCCAGAACATATACATCACTTTGTGATCATTTGGTTTCACAAATAGTTGTCAAATTTCATCTTCAATCAATTCAATACCAATCTCTGTGCTGTATTTCGGGTAGATTTGGTATTTTATGCACATATAGAGTAATTAAAATCTAATTAAAAAATTTAAGCTATGATTGGCCATGTGCAAACACATGGCTTTTGTCCCTTGAAAATGTTGTTCTTAGATTTTCTTTTCAGAAATGTTAAAGATGCAACAATATTATAAAACACCGGCCATCTAGGTAATGGATATGTATTTTCAAATTAAGCAACATGACTTCAAGAAAAATGAGATTTTGAAAAAACTCTTGATAGCAAATTTATACTGACATTCTATCGACGTGCATCAAAGTTTAACATGGGAGTTAGTATTTGATGCAGAACGCTATATGTTGTGACAAGAGTTGTCGATGACGGGGTGGTACAAATCTGCCAATGACGACTGACCAAAAAAGAATATAGATGAGTGCGAAGCGCAGTCTTCTTTCTCTGATTTTTGTAGTTAACGTCAAATGTTTCAAAAAAGTTATACAGCTTGCCCTTCGAAGAGAAAAAAAAGGAATCATACAGCTTCCCCTATTTATCTTTGATCTTAGATAGGATGTCGAGTACTAAGAGTTATTAGGTTCAAAGCTCACTAGATACACATTTTAAGGTGGTCAGAAAAATGGTTTAAAATGATCACGAGAATACCACAGTTAAAACACGTACATGTGAGTTAAAGGTCCCTCTCCCAATAACTTAGAACATGAAAAAGCTGAAGCAATTTACCTTGTATTAACTACCTATCACTTACATAAGTTGAATATTTTGTGCAATTTAAATTACTGGAGGACTATAAGAGCATAGAAAACAAACTAGTGGATTGAAGTACAAATTATGGATATGACAATATGTGAAGGAATGATGATGAAAATGACTTGAGTGCTTTAGTGCATAAATGGGGTTGACCTCCAAGAAAAATAATCCAATGACAAATGAGGTATCTTTAAATCATTGTATGGTTCTTAAAGAAAAAGAACATATCATGGATTTGTGGGCATCACCAACACAACCATCTATCTCAACGCATGGTGGTTTTTAGAGATTTGACCACCAAAGTTTCTATGTATGGTCCATAATACTACACATGTGACAAAAATGTTTTGCATCAAAAGTATGTAACGTTTGGACTATGTATCTTATAAACCTAAACATCGAATAATTTAGTGGTTTCAAATGACTGAATGAGAGGATAGACATGCCACTTAATTAGAACAAATAACCGGATCAACTATGATTACCTTTGATTACTCGACAATTTAGGGTTTAATCATATACTTGACTTAAGGAAAATTTTTCGTAAACTTAATTTTGCTATTGAGTATAGTCACTACAATAACAACAACAACATACACAATCCCGCGGAGGCGGGGTATAGAGAGATAGAATGTGGACAGATCCTACCCCTACCCAAGGATAAACCCGAGAGTAAAGAGACTGTTTCCAGGAAGACTTTCGGCAAGTATGTGCGGTGAGACTATATTATTTGAGTATAGTCAATAAATTAGAGAAAAAAGTTAAGTGGGGAGACTATGGAAGGTTAAGGTCATTGTTGAAATAGATGGGTCTACCATAATGGGTTTGGCAAAGCATGAATACTTACTTTTAACCTTTTTGCCTTTTGGGGGTATTTATGAAAGGAAAAAGAAGTATGTGGGCGATAAAGAAAGCGTTCATTTCAAGCAGATCGACCTACATGAAGGCAAGCATGAACACTTATCACCTAATGTTTATAATTAATCAATATTCAATAATAAACACGTAATTCTTGTCGAATGAAGTATCACCTAACGAAAAAGACCTAAATGAGTATCTCCTAATCTTTGTAAACAATTGATACGGCATGTCGGAAATTGCTATGAACGTGGTGAAGTTCATGGCATCAGAAATGCTCTTAGATGGAGCCCCATGGAATTGAACCGAGTGGATACAATTGAGCTCACTCGCAAAAAAATACATTCGATAGTTTAGTAGTACTTTAGCATAAGTTTAATTCGTTTATGAATCCACTAATCATACATATATCACTTACAGTAGTTTTAAAGTCACGTAGTATTATTTCTGGTTCCGCTCCTAATCAGTAATCATATCCTAAATATTCTATAAAGTAGATTAAGAAAAGATACACGAGATTAAATTATGAAGTCTATATGTATTACTGAGTAATTTTAAAATTGGAAAGTAGCCAATGGTGCAGTTAAGAATCTAGAAAAATGTTGCATGGGTGAAAAGCTCTTTTGCACACTCACACCCATGTAGATATTGAGCACACTTTAATCTTCCATTTTAGCTTTTTTTTTGGGGTGCTTTTTCGTCCCAAATAGTATACGCTTTTGTTAATCACATGGTTTCTGTCTTTCTGATTTGTGATTAGTCCTTTTGAGTTTATAATTAAAGATTAGAAATATATTAAGAAGATAGGAAAATTTTCTTTAAAGTTTTGAAATTTGAAAGAGGCATGTACATAATCAGAATTACTTCAAAAAAAAAAATTGATTGATAGTCTAGTTACCGACTAAACGAATGAACTGAATGTTTTTATATATTAGAGAAAATTGACGTGAATTGGTTTATTGGATTTCTTAGTTTTTGTATCGTTTACTTTTAAATCAGGTTTACCTTAAACTTGTTCTTTTCTACTGAGTATTACTATCAGCTTACAGTTTCTCATTAGGCGTTATGTTTATAGATTGCATAATGTATATTTATCTTCTAAATTGCAAAAAGGCAAAACCTAATTTTGGTATCTTGATTTTCTTATTATGCAATCGTGCAAACAACAAATCCCTCCATCTTTGGAGGCTTGTCAATCACAAAAGTTGCTAAAATTAGTAATTATTGAGGGATTTTGTAAAAAGGGCATTTTGAATCTAAACTTTTCTCTTTTAATTTATCAAGCTACTTGGCACGCCGAACAGTTAATCTTACATTCTTACTAATACTACTACATCACTAGCTACTATTCTAAGATAATTATGTGACACATTCGGAAATAAGATCGCTTCTAGCTAGAATTATAATGTGATATCTTTTCATGGTTGCTAATGGTGTACGACGAGTCTTGAATGACAGACTTTATCAACATGACATCACAAGATAAACTAGACAAAAAGAGAGAGCTGATAGAAAACATGACCAAAGAATCCGAAAATGGCCCAACCGCGTAAAAAGTGATTACGAGTGCATGAAAACATAATGTCATTCAATTCACAAAAGAAATTAGGGCTTCTTATCTCTACTACATACAAGTCAGTAGCGGAGCTAGAAAAATTTCCGTGGGAGGGCCGAAACAATTTTTTTTCGAGAAATACATTAAATGGGAGGGCCGGAATAAAACTTTTTCCGAAAATACACATGAAATCGCAAATAAATACACTAACGGGCTTAGACCTAGGGGGCCGGGACCCTCCCCGGTCCTCACATAGCTCCGCCCCCGATACAAGTACTAACATCTAAAGTATGCAAGTCATAGTTGATGTTTCATTGAGAAAGTTAGTCATCAATATTGCTTTTCTTTAAAGTTTAAAGCTCATTGTCAATGATGAATATAAATTCCCTTTGTTCTTGGATCTTATGTAGTGTGTGTGTGTGTTTTAAGACTTTATTTCCCAATCAAGGTCTTGGATCCACTTTATTTCAACTTTGGCCAATTACTTTAGTCTTTATTTTTACTCCGATGCTTGATTCTATTATTGTATATCTTAGATAGACAAAAATAATATCAAAATACGAGATATAAAACTGTAAAAGGCCAACATGTTAAGATATAGAGCTAGAGGTTCATCACACAAAGTAAGGGTGAGCAGAAAAACCGAAAAAACCAAAACAAGATCGAAAACTAAAAAATACCAAACTGAAAACCGATCGAAACTAAAAATCGATGGTTCGGTTTTCTCATCATTTAAAAACCGAAAAATTCAGTTCAGTTTAGGTTTTCGTCCAAAAACCGAACCGAACCGGTTTTATTATATAATAATATACAATTAATGTAATATAAATAAATAACTAAATAAATCAAATTTCTAAATTCAAATTTATTTTGTGGGTGGATTTATAATATATTTATCTTAACGTTTATATGCGTGTTTGTCGTGTACGTGTGTTTACTCGACAATATTCATAATACACATGTGACAATCTTTCATATAATAAAAGAATTACATCATTTCGGAGGGTTTTTACAAAACACTTCTTATTGACAAAAAAATTAAACCAATAGGAGAGCTCGAATTTGTCACGTAGGCAAAATCGAGCAATATGATTGGTCAATAGAAAGTCAAAATTAAATTGGTTTTGGTCAAACTTAATAATTTTGGTGGAGAAATTTGGTTAAGAAAAAAAATGCATAAAAATATAGGTGTCAAATTTACGAAAACATAAACTTAAAAAAAGAGGGAGTAATTAATAAAACTTTAGTGGTTGAATTTTAAATAAATTATATAGAGCTAAGTGTAAAATTACAAGTTTTCATGTTTTTTAATAACTTAAAAAAAAAA
The DNA here is from genome assembly GCA_910596185.1 of Chrysanthemum makinoi. Lineage (NCBI taxonomy): Eukaryota > Viridiplantae > Streptophyta > Magnoliopsida > Asterales > Asteraceae > Chrysanthemum > Chrysanthemum makinoi. The sequence continues at coordinate 112,539,570 of OU343217.1, forward strand.
AACAACTAACCCCTTACACTTTATACCCCCTATAATTTATAATATTACTAACGGGAATATAAATATCAAATGGTAAGCACGAGTTACTGTGATATGAAAATAAATATACGCGATTCTACTTATAACAACGACTCGTGAATTATTATTTAAAATTTATATATGGATATCCATAAAAACATTTTAAAAACCGTACGTAGCATATTTTAACTTCATCAACGCTCATTATGTACTACTAAACTTGCACATTTTGTACAACATGATATCAATAGTTAAAGTTAAACAACAACATCAACCTCAACCTCAACCTCAACCTCAACATGTCTGTCAGTTAAAAACGTTTTACAAAGCTAATTATTTAAAAAAAAAAAACATGGGTTAGATAGTCATTGGTTAATTTAGAAGGTGTTTTTCTTAAATTATAAAAAAATGCACGCATCACAATCCTTATTTCATAACAATCACCTCCTAAATTAAAAAAAAAAAAAAACCGTAATAGTTGGCCGTTGTAAAGAAATAAAAGTATGTACATGAGAATTATTAAGCAAGAATATATAGTTTTTAATCAGGTTATTACGTTACTATACTGCGATAATGTTATTGAGTTGGTAATCACGGATGTGAGATACAACCATTCTTCCATACTTATGATTTATGTGTTAACCTCTTTTTGCTTCTGAATAGAATCCGAAAGAGACTTCAACAGAACTTTAGCTTATGCCTTATCTAGCTGATAGTTTTTAGTAACTTTTTTTGTTATACACACCAATTTTAGTAACTTTTTTTTTTTAATGTTTAATTGAAAAGTTTTACGTTTAATATTTGTGTTTTTACTATAAACACACTAAGCTATGATAGAATTAGTTGTGAGTTCGGGGATTTTTTACTAAGCTTCTCAAAAAAGCTTATAGCTTTATCATAAACTTATTGTGTTATGGTAATTGAATAAGCCAATAAGCACATTTAATAAGCATACCAAACACCCCTTTTGTTCTAATCTGAAGTTTTCTTATTTGATGTTATAACTAACTTTGTTGTTATACTCACTATAATGCAACATGTTAGTGGTTTTTTGCAGTTTTATGATCTTATCGCACATACTAAAGTGTAATGCAGTTTTTTTGTGTACGTTTTTTAGAAGAGGATTAAGTATCAACACATGATTGTCGTGGAAGGATTTTCAACGCCTGCTCAAGGTATGAATGTATAATTAAGTTGAGTTGCTGATTTAGATAATACATGAATGTATTTTAATGTACCAAAGATGTGTTTTAGTGCCTATATGGAATTTTACGGTAGGAATGTTCGAATATGTGAGTCGGATACGCATGTTATACGGTTAGAAATACGTGAGCCTATTGGGGCACACACGTAAGCAAAATCGTGAGATGTGATTGGTTAATAAAAGTCAAAATTAAATTGATTTTGGTCAACCTTTAAAGCTGGTCACAGTCGTGACCCAGGTCACCGGGTGCCACATCAGCTTTCTCGACAAAGTAACTTTGAAATGACCAATGTGGGGTGTAGGTCAAGGATCGGTCGAGGCAATGGATGGTCATCAGAGAGAATTCATTCTTATTGAAAAAACAATAGGGCCAATAGGAGAGCTCGATTTCGCCACGTAAGCAAAATCGTGTGATGTGATTGGTTAATAAAAGTCAAAATTAAATTGATTTTGGTCAAACTTTAATAAATTTGGTGAAAAATTTTGGTTGATAGAAAAAACACATAAAAATATAGGTGTTAAATTTGTGAAAACAAAAACTAAAAAAAAGAGGAGGTAATTAATAAAACTTTAGTTGTTGAATTTTTAAAAATGATATAGAGTTAAGTGTAATATTATAAGCCTCCATGTTTTTTAATAACTTTGGATTATAAACAAATACCCCCTTATACTTTATATCATTTATACTTTATATCTTAAAAAATACAATGTATATGTTGTTTTAAAATAACAACATATAAATTTGCATAAGATTATAAGTATCAATTTTTTTACTTTTTACGTTCAATAAGAACCCACTTATTTCATTTTTAAAAGTTTAACTTATGTGGACACGAGTTTACATTTTAAATACGGCTAAATTATTGAAAACGAGAATATAATTATCAAATTGTAAGCACGGGTTCCTTTAATATAAAAATAAATATACGCGATTATATTTATAACAATATTTGTAAAAACAAAAACTTAAAAAAATATGAGGTAATTAATAAAACTTTAGTGGTTGAATTTTTAAAAATTATATAAGGTTAAGTGTAATATTATAAGTGTTCATGTTTTATAATAACTTTAGAAATTAAACAAATTCACCTTTATACTTTATACCCCCTATACTTTATATATTAAAAATACAATATATATGTTGTTTTAAAATTACAACATATAAGTATGCATAGGATTATAAATATCAAAATATTTCTTTTACTATATAAGTTCAGTAAGGACTCATTTATTTTATTTTAAAAGTATGATTATGTGGACATGTTGAGGTAAAAATACGTAGTTACCCGAACAAGCTAATCCTTCGACCAAGCTCTTCGAATTAGGTCCCTTCGGATCTGTAACACAAAGATAATACGCGTTAGCCTCGCCCAGGGTTTTATCCCTAGACCAAGCTCCAGCGTGAGAATGAGTGTGGTTATATGTCAGAGTAAAATATAATAAAATGGGGTAAGAATTCGTTAACCTTGAATGCTGTAGCTTAGCTCCTTTTATAGATGAGAAGCTTTTGTCTTCACCCGAAGGTCATGTGGGTGATAGTGACTCTTTCGGGCTGGAGTTGACTTTACTCTGTTTGAATTCCGTCTGGAAAGGGTCAGTAGTTCTGATCAAGATTCATTTCCTTTTATATATGGTGATGTCAGGTGTCCGTTATGTTGAGGGTTATGTCTAACCCTCTGGTATACGCTGGTCTAGGTTTGCTTGGTCTAAATTGGCTTGTATGTTTTATCCGGAAGATTGCATATTGTGCCGGGCGGTTTTGCTTTAGGGCCGGAGAGTTAGGTTCTTCGGCGTTTTACTAATATGCCGGGGAGTTGTATGTCGGGACATACGCCAACGTGTCCCCCCCAGTATCATGTTAATGGATGTATTCATTATATGATATTGGGAGTATGTGATGACCTTCGGTGAGTATTGCCCCGGCCGTTCTTCTTTCTTTTCTAATAACCCCCCTTTTTTTTTACTGTGCAGATTGTGACCGTCAGCAAGACACGTGGCGGTGTGATACATCGATGTTAAGGCACGTGGCAGTGGGCAAGTGCTGTGTGGTGACGATGATGCCACGTCACCGTCTGACACGACAGGATGCTTCAGCTACTCCCCTTTTTCGCCTATAAATACCGCTGTTATTCTCATTTTTACCACAGTAAAACTTTTCACTCACCCACCTTCTCTGCGTTATTTGGCCGGACGATTTTATTTGCTCTTCGTCTACTATCCAGGTACTCTTCTAGTTTTTCTTCTTTAGATTTTATGGTGTAATCATTCCCTTCCGGCTAAAATGTCAGAACCGTCCGGTTCTTCATCCGCTCGAGGGTCCGGGCCAGTTTCCGAGGGTCCGTCACAACCAAAACCTAAATTTGACTTGGATAAATATACCTCGATTATGACTGATAAATTGATAACGCTACACGCGTCGTTCGGGGTCAAAGGAACTTCCTTTTCTTCGAGCAAGTTTTATAACACCCTAGGCAGTGAACCTAATCGTTGTAGTGTAGTATTAGGGTAAGCCACGGGTATTGATATCATTCTCTAGGGGAATAGGAATGCTAGTGAGAAGTTACTACGCTAAGGTTGGGGTTAAGGAAGATTATTTTTTATCTTTTTATATTTTTTAGAAAATGGAAAGGTACGAATCTCGGGGTTTGGATTTGGGGGTTGGTATTTCTACCGATTACTCTATTGTGTGCTCGTATGATAGTTTACAGATGTGTTTACTTAGGTTTTATTACTCCTTAATTATCTCCTATTGATGGTTGAATTGTCACGTCCTTATTCTTAATCGCGTTGTGTGTCTAAAGTCGTAGGGTATGCATTTATCCCTAACTCTTTGAACTTACCAAAGGGTCTCGTCTACAAAAACCTCTAGGAATTATAAATTCTAACTCTAAGGCACTCTTTGGATGATTTAGCCTACAACTGCTCTAAGTGTCATAGTGTAAGGTTCACAAAGATTAATCAAGCATTAATTACACAACGAATGACCTATCGCATTACTAGATCATTAACAATTAAGATAAGAGACAAACAATCAATATTCAATAATTAAGTTTCATATTCCCTAAGCAAACACACAAATAAATTAGCCGGACATGGAGAACATGCAAGCATACACACAAATAATTGAAGACATAATTGATTTAATGAAGTAAAACACTTGTCTTGATGTAAGATAGGGTTTGGAACCCTAAAATACTGTACAAGACAGTCTTGGTTCGGTTTAGGTTTTTACTCCAAAAGACTACACAATAAAACTGAAAAATTCGGATTTAATATATAAGATTACAATCGCGACGGCGTCACCTTATGATTTGTGACGCTGTCGTGTCGCCGTCATTAGGGTTTCGTCTTGGCCATGTTAGTCTTGCGACGATGTCACTTTATGCTTGTGACGCCGTCCCCTTCAGTCTCTGACGCCGTCTGGATCAAATCTAGGCCGTCTGAGTTGCGACGGCCTACTCTTTTAAAGCGTGACACCGTCACTTGAAAATAAGCAATTTGGCTCTTGTCCGTCGCAGAAGTGCTCGACGGCGTCGCAGTTAAACAGTGACGCCGTCACCTTGTATTTCAGCAGCTTGAGTGTCTCGATTCTTGACTTTGGCCATTTTCTTCGTATATATGCGCCTTTTCGTCCAAATAAGTGCCATTACAGCAATTTGCCTTCAAGAGACCTAAAAAGTGAAAAGGAACGATATTAAGTAATAACGGATACAAAAGTGATCAAATAAGGGCTTAAACGACCCCTCAAAAAGGTACATTTTAAAACCTTATCATAAATCATTACAGTGGGCCGTGAAGGAATTTAGGATACCCTCCGATCTTCATCCGAGGCTCCCACCGGCTGATTTTATAATGGGGCAACTAGGAGATGATGCCATAGGATTGTACTTAGAATATTTCCTTGAAGGTGGAATTTCCGTCCCGTTTTCTAGTTTTCTTTTAGATGTTCTTCGTTATTATAAAGTTCACATTTCTCAGTTAGTGCCGATAGGTTTGCATAGAGTTACACTTTTTGAAGTATATAGCCGTAGTCTTCATATTACTCCCACGACTTCTCTGTTCCGAGCCTTTTATAAGTTACATAAACAAGGGCATTGGTTCACCTTTGCTAAGCGAGATGGTAAGCAACGCAAGGTTTGCTTTCAAGAGATCTTGTCTTCGCTGAAGGGTTGGAAAAGGCAGTTCTTTTTGATTGATCGCCGGGCTGTACCCTTTGCTTTGCCGTGGAGGCATTCGGACTCAGATGTCTCCGATCCTTTTCCTACCGGGGAGTTTTCCATGCCTCATGCGGATTTATTGTCTGCTAATGTTATAGATTTGATAAAAATTCCGCCGGGCTTTTTGTATGCCGTTGGGTTATCTGCCAAATGGAAGTATCCGGGTTACCGGGCGGCTCTGAAGGATGCCGAGGGGAATGGTACTTGGCCTGTGTATTATCTAATTAGTTTAAGGCTTTTATGTTTTCTTGTGACTTAACATTTTTCATGTGTTTTGCAGCTTTAACCATGTCTGACTATCTCATCAAGCCGAGCTATCGTAAGGGGGCTGCTATGACCCGAGGAGATAAATATCAGGAGGGGCAGGCTCATCTGATGCATGTTACCCTTCCGAGTCCGACTGGCACTCCGGTTCCGCCGAAGACTGATGCCCTGAAGAGGGTCGAGGTGGCTGACCCAAAAGTCCTGGAGGCCAAGGAAAAAAAGAAAAAGGCCGCGGAGGCTAAGGCTGGGGGTTATAAACCGCGCAAGTGCCAGGTCGGGGAGGGAGGTTCTGGGCAACCAAAACGGAGGAAGAAGAGTCCTACGCCGGTGGTTAACTTGGATTCCACCACTAATCCAACACCGCCGGATACCGTTCCTCCGGCAGATCAGCAGCCAAATGATCCTCCCATCGTTGAGAAGGAGAACTTGGAGGGTCATTCTAGCAATAGGTTGGAGAACGCTGATGCTGGTGTCGATGTGAACGCTAGGGCGGATCCCAAAGAGGGAGATCCGAAGGATCATGACGCCGAGATTTCTCGCATCGTTGAGCAACCTGCTCCTCAGGATGATGGTGAGTCGGTTTCTTTTCTCTTCCATATATATTATTATTCTTTTTTTTATATTTTTTTATTTTCCTCTCTTGTATTTATCCTTTACCTTGTATTTTTACAGCGGCCTCGCCTTCTTTGCGCCGCGAAGGTAAAGGTATCGGTGGGGAGGAGGGAACTTCGTCCAGCGCAACATGTGGAAAATTGCCCCTCCGATATCCAGGGAGCTATGTTTTTCATTGATAATCTGTTTCAACAATCGCCTCGTGGGCTTAACAGTTACAAAGTTTTCTTTATCTTATAAGAAGCACTTCCTTAGGTTCACCGCGTTCCAGGTACGGGGGACCTCTTTTCCTTCTTCCGTTTGTAACTTGTATTAACCGTTATCGTATGCTTCTATGACTTGGTATGGGCCCTCCCAGTTTGGTCCCAACTTTCCTTGGTCTTCTTGCCTGCTAGCTTCATTTTTCCGGTAGACGAAGTCTCCTACTCTGAGTTTTTCACCTCTAACCCTCCGATTGTAATGTTGCTCCACCCTCTTTTTGTACCTGGCCTCTTCAACAGCCGCTGAGTCCCTTCTATCTTCCAGTAAGTCCAGGTTTAAACGTATCTCCTCTTCGCTTCCTTCTTCTGTCATCATCATCGTTCGGAAGGTAGGCATGCCAATTTCTGCAAGGATCACTGCTTCGCTTCCGTATGTCAAACTGAACGGTGTTTCACCGTTGCTTGTCTTCAAGGATGTCCGATGAGCCCACAAAACGTTCGGCAACTCATCAACCCATCCGGACCTACTTTTGCCTAGTCTTGTTTTGAAACCATGCATCAAACTTTTGTTTGCTCGTTCTACCAGACCATTGGCTTGAGGGTGTGCCACAGCAGTATTTATCTGTTTGATGTTGAGCTTTTCGCACCACCGTTTGAAGGGATCATGGATGAAGTTGCTGCCGTTGTCAGTTACAATTATGTGTGGCAAGCCAAAGCGACACACGATATTATCCCATACAAATTTTATGACTTCCTTTCCTGTGGTCTTTGCCAGGGGTTTGGCCTCCATCCATTTTGTAAAGTAGTCGATGGCCACGATGACATATTTTACTTTCCCGGGCGCTTCAGGAAGGGGGCCCAACACGTCCATTCCCCATTGGAAGAAAGGCCAAGGTGACATAATAGAAGTCATAAGAGTCTTGGGTAATTTGGGAACCGGGGAGTGTATTTGGCAAGATTCGCATTTTTGAATGACCTCCCTGGCGTCCTTGTGCATTGTCGGCCAGTAATATCCTTGCCTGATCAGTTTTGCCACCACGGATCTTGGACCAGAGTGCATGCCGCATGCCCCCTCGTGCACTTCCCTTATCACATAATTGGCCTGTAGTGGGCCCACACACCTTAACATTGGACCCAAATACGACTTCTTGAACAGCACCCCGTCCTCCATTGTATAATGGGGTATCTTCATCCGTAGGGTTCTTGCTTCGTTTTCATCGTTCGGCCACTTTCCTTCGGTAATGCACCGGATGATTGGAGAAATCCAGTTTTCCTCCTCTTTGTAAGGTCACTAGTTTTACAACACAAGCATCAATAGAAAGAATAGAGAGGAGATAGAGGCGGATGAACAACTCACACACACATACACGTATAAAACTAAGAAGGGTTAGGCGTAGAGTATGTGAAATAGAGTGAATTGAACAACCAACCTTCAAATGAAGGTTTACAAGAGTATTTTTAGGAGGGAAGCTAGGGCAACACTCCTAGTCCCTTCCTTTCCTTTATTGGGCTAGGCCTAGGCTTATGGGCCTTCTACATAAGCCTAAGGCTAATAACAAACATAAAGGCCATAATTAAGCTAACTATTACATATGAGTAACTAACACTTGAATAAAGGTTTAGGAGTGATTCCAACAATCTCCCCCTCAAGTGTTGGTGATGAAAAACGGTGAAGGCGTTGATGTAATAGTAGCTTTGACGTCTGCTGACATTCTTCTTTCTTGTGAGAAGAAGTGTCTTGATTTGAACCATCTCCCTAATGTAGCGAGATAGTTTTCTTTGAACAGTTATGCTTTGACGTCATCTTTAACTTTGTTCTTTGATCATTGTTCTTTGTGATGAAAGTGATAGTATGTTGTTGTTGTCTGCATCAAGTCTGCCTTAGGTCTGCTTCGCTACTTCAGTGTCTCCACGTCTTTCTCCAACATGCTCACACACTCTTTAACGCTTGGATTACGTACTGATGAAGTTCTTTAAGTCTTTAACTTTGTAGATTCTTTGGTTTGACGAAGAATCATTCGGACTTTTGTGTTGCTTTAAGATAGAACTTCTTTGATGATGTTGTTGGTGTGAACAAGTGGAGAATCTGCACGATCATTCCGCTCGAGCTTCCATAAGAAGTAAACATTAAAGCGGTTAGTAATAAGCGGATTCCGGCACTTACAAGTTTGAACTTCGAGAGTGTTGACAGCATAGTGTGAAAACACAACTCTAATTCTTACAAAGGCCGTTCTTGAATCGGAGTCCCACAAGTGAGATAACATGATGTACCAAAGTACACCTACGATTCAGATGAGTCGCTGAGGTACACCGAAGTATCACCTCACGACTGTAGACCGTTTGAGACCACTAAGCGCAATCCACGGGGAGTTGCCGAAGCGACCTGTCGTGTTTGATGTTGACCTTGGCGGAGTTTCCATTCAATACTGAGGATCACAAATGTGAACCTCTCATAAATGTTCTCGACAGATTGCTAAGATCTGTGAAGGACTCGATAATGTACCACTGAAATTCTTATTGTTGAATGTCAAGTGATGAAATGTCAAGTGTACCTAAGAGATCTTTTGATGAATCTCGTGGCTCTAGACTCAATAGTGCATTTTGGTTTTCTGAGCGGAGACTAGGGAGAGGGTCTCCTTCTTCAATACCAGCAATCTCTAAGAGAAAGCCAATAGTTTACGTAGGGTTCCCTGTGAGAATGAAACAAGCTTCTGTTGAGAGAAACTTGAGTGGTTAAGAAGGTTTAGTGCATGCGTCACTGGGTCCATGACGACTTTTAATCTTCAATACCGGTGTCAGCTAGTGACAACCAGTAGCATATGAATTGAACCCGGTGTCTGCCCTAAGTTGAATAATCTGGAGGGCTATTTCTTTTCACCCTTTTCTTTGCATTTCTTTTTAATTCTTCAACTCCTTCTTTCTCCGATTCTCAATTCTCCTTTTTATAATCATACCTAAGGACTTCTAAATTCTAACTATTTGTGGTGTCCTTGGGTAGATCCCTCCGGCTCTGGCGGATCATAGGACGGTTATTCCTAACCTTAGTCACCTTATAACTCCATGACTAACCTATGTTGCCATAAAACCATTTACTTGAAAAATCTCGCTCAGTGTTTATGAATAAAAACATTTTTGAACCACTGTTGAGATGAGATTTTGCATAAATACTCCCCCTCCACATGTGCTTAAGAGTTTTAACGGTTAAATGCACAGTGAGGAAAGAGCGCGCACATTTTGAATTGATCAACTCAAGATAGACATTCCCCCACGAGACACGGTTACGTTGCATAGTTAAAGAGTTGCATTGTCAGCTTTTAGGTGACAACTAGCTCTAATAACTACCTTGAAGGTGTAGACAATCCTCGAAAGGTTGTCAAACCCGTCAGAGTTCATGTCTACCAAGAGTTTCTCGAATGGTACATTCTACTCAGACAAGTCCTTTGCGAGACACGTTTACATCACTAGCGAACTAGCTTGAAATTATTACCCGTCCCAGACAAGTCTTTTCGAGTTACTAGCAGTTAAGAGCTCATCAATTCATGGGTTAAAGTCTTTTTACACGAGAGTTCATATAGCAAAATACAACATATTTCTTATCACGTATTTTTCTCCCCCTCAAAAATGGCATATAAAATGTTATTTTTGAAAAGTTGAGAATAAATATGACCATTTCGAGTGTTGCGGGAAGAATGACCACTGTGAACAATTAGTGAACAAAGATTTTAGTCAAGTACTCCCCCTCAACGAGTGATATAAACGGTTGAGGTTTTGAAAATCATAAGGGAAAGTACTTGTTCTTTTGAGCAAAACCTTGAAAAATGAAAGGTTTGATAGGTTTTACTCAAAAGTAAGAAGCTTTCGCTCCTTTTATAAGGATTGTGGCACTGAAGCGTACCACATGGTCCTTTATTTACAAGTACGGGTTGTACACTGTAATATGTGCACAAGCCATTGACATAATAGATCATACATCCAAATTTATAATGAAAGAAGCAGTTCAAGGGGTACCAGGTAGTCCAGAGATGACGCCAGGAGTGTGAATCGGGCGTTGAAAGCCGATGATGTTTCTCCTGGGTCGACCACCAACATAGCTTTCCAATCTTCTGAACTGATCCCTTCTATACAACCGTTCATCAATCATGGTGATGATCCTCTTCACGTCCCCTTCGATCCGAGAATTCCATCGCTTAGGAGACCCAATCTTTGATGTATATCCTTCAACCGATAAGCCAATCCGTCCCTAACCAACTTCAAAGTGTGATCTCCAAATTTGTGTAGATCTCTGCACGCCATCAAGCAATTTCTTTGAAGTTCACTGCGGTAAACGACGCCGAATGGTTTGCTTATGAGTGTAAATTGTGAGAGCTGGTTGATGTCGGGAAGATCAAGCTGCGGTTGAGTGAAGTTGACACGGGTCGATAAGATTCTACCGCAATGGAGATCTTCTACACGTTCTTTGATAACTATGCGTCGATGAAGATGAGCACGACTTGATGAATTCACGTTGTACTTCAGTGGAGAATTGTCTCATACGACCCTGTACTTTGGCAAGGTCATGTCTTCGATGTCGTTGATAGACAAATTCTCAAAGTCAGCTTTAGAGAATGCATAATCCCTTTCATCTTGTCGTTTGACCACGATATTCTTTAGGAAGGTGTAGTCCCACTTAGATGAAAGATCGACGTGTTTGATGGCAACGATACTTTTAGAACTGAATACTGCATGTTGAGACTTTTGAACCTGGCAGCTTCTGTAGTAGATTCTTCGGCGTTCCGGCCAATGATGAATCCCGTACAGTGCATCTCGGTCGTATGCTTCCATTTTGTTGGAGAACAAGTGATTAGCACGTTCCTCGATGGCTATGCAGTTCGAGTATATAGCTGCTGGGAATGGAAGTGTCAACGATGTAGCGTATTTCCTTGAACCATCGCCACCATGTAGAAGAAATTCCAAGTCTTTGTTGAAGAAATATCTGAATGGAATCCTCGGTTCATCTGGTTGGCCAATTGTTGGTAGAGGTTTTGACCAGTCGGTGTAGTATGGAGGGTTGTCCCGTTTAGTGAAGTCGATGTTTGCTTCTGGGTTGAGCCAATCCATGTTGTTAGACATAGCTCGAGCAATGTTTTCAAGGTGATATTCGACCTCGATGGCACTTTCTGAGCTATCTTTCCACAGTTGAAAAGCTTCATTCTTGATTCACCTCAATTCGGATTTCGTCATGTTCTTCACATGGAACTTTTCTTGCATAATCTTAGCATGCTCCAATGTATTACCGTCTACCAGATCTTGACCTTCTTCAGGGTAGGGAGTGGAATTGACAAGTGTAGAAAACCATTCAAATTCCTCTATGGTGTCTTCATCTAGCCATGATAGGACGTCAGCCTTGGGCGCCTTTTTCTTCTGTTTCTTAGGCCTAGATGAGGGTTCTAGTTTCTTTACTTGTTTGGGAGAGGTGGGTTGTTGTAGGGGCTCACGAACTTCCTCATCGTCACCACCCGTATACTCAAAGTAATCACCGGTTTTCTGAGTCAGGGGTGGCAATTCAGAAGAATCCTGAGGTTTATCTGTAGAAGAACGAGGAAGGGACCTTTGTTGAGCAGGAGGCCGTTGGGGAGGAGGTGGCATGGAAGATGATTCACCAGACTTCTTTTGTCGTTTAGCTTCATCATTCTTATCATGATTCTTATCTTCATCGTCTCTAGGACGTTTGGACCTTTCTGCTTCGAATCTGCATGCTTCTTGGAGTTGGTAGTCCAACAATGCTTGAAACAGCTTTCCTTCATCAGAATTAAATGTCCCAGATCGTTTAGACATTTGTGTGACAAGCTTGGCCACCAATTCATTATCTGAGAAAACTACAGGATCAGATGGATTGATTGTCATGGTTAAGGGTGTAGATCTTATAGTTTGCTTGGCTATCTGCATAAGATTCGGATATAGTTGTCTGGTAAACATCTCCTTAGTGACTTTAGGAACGATATCCAGAAGGTACTTGTGAGTGTAGCCTTCGATCATTCTGTCCATTTTCCCTTGTAGATCATCCTGCCTGAGCTTCTGTACATACTCCCTTTCATTCTGCATCTTGTCATTCTCATCATGTAGATACTGTATTTGGTCAGCAAACCAATTCAGTTTTCTGTAGAGCATGTCCTTCTTTCTGACTTGTTGGACAGCTTTCACAATTCTTTCATGAGTATGAGAAATCCAAGATCGAGGTGGTTTCTTTACTGATTTGGATGTTGATTTGGTTGATTTCTTTGATGGTGGTGGTGAAGAATGAGAAGACGAATCTGATGATGATGAGATGTGAGGAGACTCCGGGTCCTTTGGTGGCTCAGAGGTTTCTTCCTTTGATCGTGCAGGACTATCTAGAAGAAACTTATCATACTCAACATCTTCTTCAGTTCCAGACTTAGCTTGATCATCTGCTTTGGCTTTGGCTGCAGCTTCTTCATCAGCTTTGGCTTTGGCTGCAGCTTCTTCATCAGCTTTTACCTTCTCTAACTTCTCAGACTCTGGTTCTTCGATAGCATACTCAAGAGTGTCTTCAACACGTGTTTGTTGTTGTACCAAAGTGGTGGCACCAGATCCCTTATCGGGTTGATTAACCGCATCAGGATCTGGTGAAGGTTGAGCTGCACCACTTGACCCTCCGGGGCCACCCATTTGTTCTTGAGCAAATTGTTGTGCAACGTGTTGAAGTCGAAAGAATTTGAACTTCTTCCTGTATGATTTATTCAGTTGCTCTTCATCACTTTCTGAGCTTTCATCATATGGCACAAGTACAGAGTCTTTCCTTTGCCATGTTCAGCTATTGGACTAGGAGGTTTTGGTACTGATGGAGTGTCATCCTTTGTAGTTTCAGAGTAGTGGACCTCCTCGTCTGATTGTGCATCTTCAGAGCTTTCGTCCAGTAGCTTTCTTTGTGGTTCAGGTGTAGGAATAGGAGCAGCTTCCTTGGAGGGAACTTTATTCCTTGGAGTAGGTTTCCTCTTTGGGACCTTCCTTTGACTCTCTGTGCTTATTGCACTTTCAGCACTTCCACTTCTGGTTCTCCGAGTAGGAGTTCCAGAAGGCTTTTCATCGAGATGACCAACTTTGCCTTCTCGTCTGCTACTTGATACCTTTTGTATGTTTCAAGCTTTTTGATTTCATTTGTCGAAGGTGATCAAGCAGCACGACACCTTGTTTCTTTGTTGTCGATTCCTTGATTCTGATAGAAAGGATAGGTTCGGACAACACGTCGTGATTGTCGGGGTCATTGAGCCTCTTGGGAATATCAGGATTAAGTCCAAGTGCTCTCTGGATCAAAAGCTTTGTGTATCGACATAGGGAATATTTGAGCCAAGATTCTTGTGAAATGTCATCATGTCATCCCATATCAGTGCTTCGATTTCAATGTCCTTCTTATTGATCAATGACCGAAGACTTGCGTTCCATGAGCTTGGGATGCTCATAGCCACTGTCACGACCAGAGACAGACTTAGTGATGATGATGTAGTGTGTTCTCCACGGTTGAGGAATGTTCTTAAGCTCCACGTGAGAGTGCTTGCTAATAATTCCTGACGCTTCATCATAGCCAATATCAAGTAGAAATTGCAGAACTGTCTCTTCAGTAGGTGTGGCAAAGAAGTCAGTAGGCACGATGTCTGGAATGATAAGTACAACCCGTAAGTCTGCAGGAGTGATAGTGACTTGTTTGTGATTAAGTGTCACTATCACTGCACTTTGACCTGTGATCCTCTGCATTGAATTCCAGAATTGTTGAATGTAGATTTCCGATATTGTAGCAGAGTGTGAGAGCATGTTCTGGTAGGGATGATTCTTTAGAATATCCACAGCAATGAGACAAGAAGATTTTGAGCATGTGAGGGTTTCAAAGTCAACCCTAAGGTTGTTCTTTCCAATCTTTCTAGGATAGCCATTGGGGAAGATGTCAGCAATTGTGAGAACTTCTGGTGCATCCACATTCATTTGTGCAGCCATGTCGTGATCTGAAATAACATTAGCCAAAAGAACCAACATATCGAAAGACATAATGTTAGTCAACAGAAGGTTTTATTATCTAATTATTGAATGTACAGTGCTAATGATTGTTACGAGTCCTAAGTCACTTGTTTGTCCAATAGTCCAATGACGTCGTGAAACGTTTCGTGAGTTAGTTAACTTTAAGTTTTAAAGTTTATGTTATCACTTATAGTTCACAACATATCAAACGTTTAAGTTTATTAGTGACATTATTGGTTTCGTGACGATATGATTGGTTTATTTACAAGATTGTACACGTAACAATTCAAAATTAAGGTCAATCCCGGCTTAGGCGTAGAAATGATAAAGTTATGCGTAAACAGAAGAAGTATATGCGTAGGCGCAAGCTTATGCGTAGGATCCTTACTTACGCGTAAGAAATGTTACGCGTAGGAAAAAGGAACCTTAAGCGTAGGGCTTACGCGTAGGCATATATAAGACCTTACGCGTAAGGCTTACTCGTAAGAGTAGACCTTATGCGTAGAGTCACTGTTTATGCATATCCTTCACAGGATATGCGTAGTCCCATTGTAGAACCTTACGCATAATAGTTACGCGTAGGATTTCTCTTACGCATAACTTTCTACGCGTAAGGTGATCCTTATGAGTAGAGATTCAAATGACCTTGATTCTGAATTTTAAGCGTAGCAAGCCTGAAATAAAATCATCATAACATCAATCTTAACACATATATTCAGTTTACAACAAATCATGGCATGAAAACATGTTAAACATTTTACGCGTAGAAACACATACGCGTAGGTCAAAACCCTAAGGGTTATGAATTACGCATAAGATTTCTAACCATGGAAATCGCACTAAACTTTTTCTGGTAGGTCTAAAGTGTTGTGAGAGTCTATAAACCAAGTTATAACATCCAGTTCGAGATGAATCAAAAATACCTAAACTTAAGAACTTTAAACCCTAATTCCTAATTCTGAATTAATCAGTGTTTCTGGGTTGTTATAGGGCCTGGATATCATTAATTCAACATCATATTACCCTCACAAAACAATATTTTAGACCAAAAACCTTCACATTTGAAAACACCCAATTCGACTTAAGAACCCTAATTTTGAAAAACCTTCAATTCGTGTTTTTGGGTGGATTTAGAGGATAAAATTAGTATCATTGATGTTAAAGACATGTTTTGACACAATCCTTTTAACCACAAACACCCATTCTTGATTATGAGTTCATACGCTTATGCGTAGAACACAAAAACAATCATAGACAAAAATTTGACCGTTGGATTCGTGTAAAAATCAAAACCTATGTTTGTAAACATGTTAAGATCATGAAACAACTTACAAATTGATGATCAGAAACACAGATTTGAAGAACGAATTTTGTGCGTAGGATTGGTTAGGTTTATGAGTAATAAATGTGATGAATATGTTAGGTGGAGTGTTAACTTTAAACTTTAGGCAGTTTTGGTCCCTCCACCTTTTCTATTTTCATACAAAGCCATTTAACTTCCGTTTTGGTTACCAAACAAAGATTTTAAGAAAGAATCTTGACGACACTCCCCCTCGACTTAAGAAAAATAATGAAAGGTTATAAATTTTAGTCCGAGGAGTGTCATAAAACCAGAAAAATTTGCCACCATTGATAAAAGAAACAGCCGGTATAGAATAACATGCAAGTACACGAATGTTTTTGAAACAGTTTGGTATTAATTTTCTCCCCCTCAACACTTGATCGGGAAAATACTGAATTTTGAAAGATTATAGTGTTGATGGAAGAAATGTACTTGCCATGTTGAAAGAAAATTAGATTAGAAGAATATTTTTGTTGTTTTATCAGGTTTTATATTTTTGTATTTTGTTTTTGAAAAAATGTATTTACAAAAGAGATTTTGGTGTTTGACAGGTTTTTAAGACTGTTTTAGGAGTTCATCCAATTCCTCTTGAGTCAAACACCTCATACCAATCCGGTGGACCAACTCATTAAACCTAGCGGGAGGCAAGGCTTTGGTGAGAAGATCTGCCAATTGGTATTCTGTACCCACAAAATATAATTCAACATACTGTTCCACGTGATCCTTGATGAAATGATATCGAAGATCGATGTGCTTTGATTTCGAGTGCTTAACTGAGTTGCACGAGATCGCAATGGCACTCCGATTGTCGCAGTACATCGGGATTCTGTCAAATATGTAACCATAGTCTTTGAGTTGTGTTCTCATCCAAATGACTTGAGCACAACACGCTGACATGGCTACATATTCTGCTTCGGTTGAGGACAGCGATGTACAATCCTGCTTCTTCGATTGCCATGACACCAGTTTATCACCAAGAAATTGTAAAGCTCATGAAGTACTTTTTCGTGAGTCTAAGCATCCTGCGTGGTCAGCGTCTGAAAAGTCGATTAGTTCAAAACCAGAATCCTTCGGATACCGGATCCCCAAGTTAATGGTTCCCTTTATGTATCGGAGGATTCTTTTAGCCTCGAGAGGTGGGTTTCAGATTGGTCGCGACCGATAACGAGAGCAAAGATATACGGAAAAGACAATATCAGTCGCTAGCTGTTAGATACATGAGAGACCCAATAATACTATGGTATTTTGTGGGGTCCACCAATTTCCCATGTAAATCAGCATCTAACTTCTTGGTATGAGCCATTGGTGTGGCATAGGTGTCACTGGTTTGCATTCCAAATTTGTGTAATAATTCAAGGGCATATTTGGACTGACTCAAGAAAATACCACGGGGTGATTGATGAACTTGTAGTCCTAGAAAGAACGTAAGTTCACCCATCATGGACATTTCAAAATGTTTCTTCATTAGTTTTGCAAAAGCGATTGAGTACTTTTTATGAGTTGACCCAAAAATGATGTCATCCACATAAATTTGAACAATTAGAATATGTTCCCCGTGATATTGTATGAAAAGAGTAGGGTCAACCGAACCTTTGGTGAAATTATTGGCAATTAGGAAAGATGATAGCTTATCGTACCATGCCCGAGGAGCTTGTTTGAGACCATACAAAGCTTTGTTCAGTTTGTAGACATGATTCGGGAACGCGGGATCAACGAATCCTTCTGGTTGGCTGACATAAACTGTTTCTTTAAGTTGCCAATTCAGAAAAGCAGTTTGGCGTCCATCTGAAAGACCGTTATATTCATATGAGCCGCGAACGCGAGAAATATCCGAACAGCCTCAAGACGAGTGACCGGAGCAAAAGATTCTTCAAAGTCTATTCCCTCTTCCTGACGATAACCCTTAGCAACTAGGCGTGACTTGTTTCGGATTACGTTTCCTTCAGCATCCAATTTGTTTTTCCAAATCCATTTGAGACCAATGGCGTAGACCCTTGTTGGTCTTTCAACCAGTTCCCATACTTCAAGACGTTTGAATTGGTTGAGTTCTTCTTGCATGGATTCAATCCAGGTTGTCTTTTGTCATTGCGTCTTTGATGTTTGTAGGTTCAGATTGGCAGACGGTGAGTGCATAAATGCAATGTTCACCATCTGAGTGAAGACGTTGTCTTGTAACGGCTGGTTGATTCGGGTTGCCAATAATATTTTCCAGAGGATGGTCTTTTGTCCATCTATGTGTGGAGGGTTGATGTTGGTATACGTTGTGCAGATTTTGAGGATTCAAATGGCTTGTTGAAGATTCCGCGACATCAGGTGCAGCAGTCTCATTAGCAAACGGGTTAAAGAACGCATTTGGATCAAAATCTGCAGGTGGGGGTACTTCATTGAGAACATCATCAGCCGGTTCATCATTGTTGGAAGCGGTTTGTTCAACTGTTGTGTAGGAGTCAACTGGTGGTGCTTCTTCAACCGTAGTTGTTGTAGCAGGTGTATCGGTATAAGAGTATTATCGGGTTGAGCAAATGCGGAAACGGATACACCGGAGCACGTTCATCAATATCGTCAGCGACAGGAGCAAATAACCTTTCAATTTGTTGACGAGTAAGTCGGGGGCTTTGTTCAGCTGATGATGGGGTTTGGGGGAAGTTTAAGCGGTTGTGACCGAGTTCCAAGCTGTTATACTCAGAACCCATTTCCGTAAGTTCATCAAAATGAGCATGAATCGTTTCCATAACCTCCTTTGTTCGACGATTCCAGATTCGGAAACCTTTAGAATTATCACAATATCCTATAAAGACTCCAATGTCAGCTTTGGCTTTGAGCTTTCCAAAGTCATCACGATCATTATTCGGATAGCAAAGAGATTCAAATACATGAAAGTGTTTGAGATTCGGTTTTCGGTTGTGGACAAGCTCGAAAGGTGTTTTGTTGTGGCGTTTTGTAATCATTGAACGGTTTTGAGTATAGCATGCAGTAGATACAACTTCTGCCCATAAGTAATCTGGAAGTTTAGCATTGATTAACATTGTTCTTGCGGCTTCCACTAACGTTCGGTTTCGTCTTTCAACAACTCCGTTTTGTTCGGGTGTACGTGCAATAGATGTCGATCTTTGAATTCCCACTTTCTCATAAAATTCACGAAGAGTTTGATTAAAAAATTCAGTGCCTCTGTCTGTTCTGATTTGTCGAACGGTGTTTCGTAGCTGAACTTGTATTTTCGTGAGAAAGGTGATGATCATTTGTGGAGCTTGATCTTTGCTTGGAAGAAAGTAGACCCAAGTCCAGCGTGAATAGTCATCAACAATTACTAAGATGTAGCGTTTGCCATTGATCGTTTGCACGCGCATCGGGCCACACAAATCCATGTGAAGAAGATGAAGCACATCCTGAGAGCTGTGTTCCACCTTTGAAGGAAAATGAGCACGAGTGCTTTTGCCTTGTTCACAAGCTGAGCAAAGGTGATCTTTAGAATACCAAAACCGTGGGAGTCCTTCAACTAGTTTGTGTCGAGCAAGGTTGGTGATGGTTTGAAAGTTTAGATGTGAGAGACGACGGTGCCATAGCCAGGATTTTGTTGATGTTGCCTTTGAAAGTAAGCAGATGGGAGAAGAAGCAACCATGTCTTGCATAGAGATAGTGTAAAGACTTGAATTACGCGAGTCAGACATAAGGTCGTTTCCTTGTAGATCACGAATGAAACAAGTTTTTCCCCTGAAAGCAACCTCCAAATCTCCATCACGAACCCCTCTGAAAACAGTTGTGACCGAGGCCTTAGACATAATAAACCCTGCTAATTTCGATGTTCCCATTGATATAGTCTCCGTAGCCCATGATAGCTGCGAAGTGATCATTCCCGAATCGACAGGTGCCAATGAACTTTGCAATAAAGTTTGATAACAGTTTAAGTTTTCTGTCATGTGTCGGGAACATCCGCTATCAACAATCCAGAGAATGATCTGTATCACCTGCATTACACACAGATGACACAGATGGAATAGAAGTAGATGTGGAACCCGAGATGTTAGAGGGTTCCGAAGCAGTTATAGTAGATATACACACATCAATAGCTTTAGGTATCCATTTAAATCCTAGTGTGTTATATATCCATTTCTGCCATCTCCAACTAGTATTTGCTTTAGCCTTAGTGAATGCACTAGGTGGTACTACATTTCTAGGAGGTGAAACTGGAGCTACAGGGACAGCAAAGCATTTCTTATAATCTAAAGAGGGCGGTCTACCAAGCACAGACTTAGAAAGATTAGTGGGCCTATAGGTATTCCGGTTCTTAGGATTCCTTAAGCGAGAGATGATAGCTTTAGCAACACATTTATCATGACAATCAGAATTCATACTTTTACGACAAATAACACAAGGTGCATCGGACTGAATATCAAAAGTGCTTAAAGGTTTAGCATTCGTTACATCACTATTTCTATTACATGTGCGAGACGCAATATCTATAGTGGAAGCAACGTGAGTCTTATTCATAGTCCTAGGGTGTTCTTCTACTTTAGCATTCTTTATTGATCTTTTCTTAGGTCGCAACTTCCTATTCTTCGATGTAGTGCTCTTAGGTTGTGAAGTGCGGACGTTTGGAAAAGACGCAACTATTCTGTTTGATAGAATGAAGCACGTTCGCAACTTGTGATTTGGCAGTAGTGATTCTAGGTTCACGATTACTAAGTGTTATTGGGGCTATTCTCTTAATCACGGTAGGCGGAAGTTGTTCATACTTTCCTAACATTTCTCTTAACTTGAAGATAGTGTGAATCGGATCTTGATTTTCAGACCGAATATTTCGAGCAAAATGCATAACTTCTTTAGTGTGTGCAAGATAATGATCAAGTTCATTTGATGCTTCATCACGAGTCTTTTTGAGTAAATCAAATATAACACCATATTCCTTTTTAACTTTTACAAGTTCTTGTTCATATTTTGAGATTTGACACTTAAAAGACACGTTTTGATCATCCAGTTGCTCAATTTTTGGATCAAAAGATTTGTCACGCAACTAGGCGATTTTGTGTTGAAAAACAAGTTGTTGATCATGAATATCTTTTTGACACCAATTAAGACGACGTATTGCATTTGAAAGTTCGTTTGACAATCGTTTATTTTCAACTTTTAAGGACTCGATCTGAAGTACATTATCAGTGTTCTCAACTTTTACCACAGAATCAACGATATCGCAGAGATATAATCAAATGCATATGACAAAGAATTCAATAACACAACATTATGGACATCAACACGGATGACATCTTCCAAGAGTCGATCAACATCTTTTCTCAACATTTTCTTTTTACGTTTAGTATTTGAAATAGATGTTTCGTTTTCTAAAACGACCTTCATCATTCCAAGTTCCTTATGAAAGTCCCTTTCCCAAGATAATGCACAACTTTTCAAATTTTTAACATTTGGTAAAAGATTTTTCGGAAAAATGTCTCTTTGTTCTCGCGCTAGAGGCGATTGAAAATGTTGAACTTTGATTTCGGAATGATATTCTATCTCATGTTGTAAAGTTTTGAGGTCAGCCATGAAAAGGTCAAAATATCGAAGAATTTTGCGATTTTCAGGTTTTGAGTTTACTTCACGGATGGAAGGTAAAGGACCATAAGTTTGTGCATAATCTGGTTTGGGATTGTCATTAGAAGACTCGGACGTTTTTATGATAATCCTTGGTGTGTTAGCAGAATCCGTTGGTGTGACGAAAGTGACCGCTTTGGAATAGTTAAAAGGTTTGTTATAAACAACTTTTACTAATTTTGATCGACTCTCGTCTTCCGCATCTAATTCCTCTTGACGATGATATTCAACAACATTCATAACAGAATTATCAATTTTATATTCGCCGGAAACTTCAGGATTTGGTTTGAATGCTTTGGTTGAAAGCTTAGGTTTGTAATCGGCAAGATTCGGTCCATATCCATTTGGATTGGGTTTTAAAGTAAACTTTTCAATGGTGTGACCGACTCGCCATGTTTGTAAACAACAGTTTTAAACTCTTTAAGTTTGTTTTGCAAGCCGATGATTTCTTCAAGATGATCATCTATTCGTTTCGTTGAATGCTTTTTGTATGCAAGAACTGTTTTTGACAAGTTAACAGCCTTAGCTTTTTGATTTTCCAAGGTGAGAGCGTTAATTTGCTTTTTATGTTCATGTTTCAGTTGTTCTATTTCGGACAACAAAGCATTCTTTGAAGCGGCTAGATCACGCATCTGTCTTTCTAAATATTTTTCGTTTTGATGAGATTTGGCAAAGGCGGCTTCAAAACCGTTTTCACGTTTTCTTGAGTTTTGAAAAAGTTGAGTTGCTTTTGTAAACATTCAAAATCCTTGGTTAACAGTGCATTTTTGCTTTTCAAGTCCGGATTAATGGCATGACATTTTTCCACTATGGTCTGATGGTCTTGTATTAAGCGAGCAAAATCTGGATGAGGCAAAAGTTCGGCGTGTTCAGCGTGAGTCTCAACATGATCATTACTGAGATCCTCAAGTATAACCACGGAGTCAATTTGATTATCAAGGGAAACCGTTTGGTCATCTTGATCGTCAAATATAACTACGGGGTCTAGTTGAAAATCGTCGGAATGAGATGTGGACGACTCATTTTGAACATTCCGAGCCTTGCCGGATTCAGATGTTGGCGGAGATATGAGATCGGAGATAAATATGGTTTGTTCGGGTACCTGAGACAAGCCATCAGTGTCATACACCGGGCCTGTGTCACTCATGTGTAACTCATGCATATTAGCCATCAACATAACAAATGCATTGGCACGCAAGTCCTCCATATCATCATCTGAGTCGCATTTGCCATAAAGCTCGTTCTTTGTCGTGAGAGTTCCACCAATTTCATCCTTAAGAGCCAAAAGAAGAGCCTCTTTGTGATAAGCACTGCCCTTGTCCTAGGCTTTGGGCATGCATTAGCCAGTGTCCTTCTCATTGCGGTTGTAGCATCGAAGACCATTCAACCCATTTTGAGCATTTCCTGTTCCACCACTTGAGCTCGATTGTTATTCCTACCCACAGCATTAAACCCTTGACCACCGCCCATCGGACGACCATAACCACGATTCTTAACTTCAACTCGTCCATTGTTCACAACAGCTTGATTCCTTGTATTAGATGAGGAGCGAATACGGTTGTTGGATTTGTTGGTATAACGGCTAAAGGCATTAGCAATCATAGCAAATCCTTGTTGCGATGCTTCAAACGGATCAGATTCCTCATTAGCTTCATTGACAAGTGCTTGAGCATTGTTGTTGTTGTATGGAACCAATTGAGTTTGTTGAGATTGAGGTTGTGAAGGATCATATGGTGTGATTGTAGCAGTTGGTTGAGTTTTTGGTTGAGGAGAATAACTGTTTTGAGCATATAAGGCAAGTTGTTGATTTTCGGATGTGTCGGTGGAGCAATTTGAGCACGGAGAATCCTTTCCTATCAACTTCCTTTTCATGAGGCTTCAAGTAATCGTACAACAATCCATATGTAGAATGATGCATATTCTTCGCTTGACGGAGAAAAATGACATACTTCTCCCATTCAGGGACCAAGACTACTCATGAACTTAGTATTCACTGCAATTCTTGGCATGATGATGTTGTGTTTATCCAAATCATTGATGATGTCTGAAAAACGATGATGATAAGACTCTAGTGTCTCTCGAGGTTCAATCATGAAGTGTTCATAAGCCAAGTAAATTTTGGATTCCAAATCCTCGTGATTGAGTACAGATCCTTCCATAAGAAGATGAATATGATCCCACATTTCTTTGCAGTCTTTTGAGCATCAACACTTCGAAGAATTGGGTTAGATAATCCTAAGAGGATGTATTGCATTGCAAGTTCATCAGCTTCATAGTGTAGAAGTTCCTCTGCATTTAGGTGGCAACAGATAGCAATGTTGGATTGTTCATCTCTTGGTGGATTAGCATTTGGATCGTGAGTACGATCATAGTAGGCATCTGAAATGGACCTTCCAAGATAACCTTCTTTAAGAACTTTCCATGTGGCTTCTTGAGATCACAAAACCTAAAGAACCTTATCACCCATTGATCGTAGTTTCCCGGAGTGAGCATTGGAGGTCTATCAAGTGATCCAGCCTCATGAATTGATTGTTGGCTACTTAAAGCTTCACACATCTTTGCAAACCAAGTGGGTTCCTTCATAGTGTTCCTTGATGGATGTTGATTGAATTCGGTTGTGTAGGGTTGAACTTGAAGACTTGGTGGTGGTTGAACCATTTGAGGTTGTGGAATTGCAGCAAGTTGTGGAGTATGTTGTTGATTAAATTGTTGTTGATAAATTGCTTGTTGTTGATTCCATTGTTGATGTTGTGGAGTGAGTTGTTGTTGACGTTGAGAATAAGTGTAAGGGAAATAGTTAGAGTATGGTGGTTGTGACATGTTGAAAACTTGTGTTGGTAAAAATGGATCTTTGTAGTCGAATGAACCTTTGTTGATGAAGAGTCCTTAGGCGTAGAAATCAAAATAACCAAGTAGTACTTAAGCGTAAAAACACCAAAGTTACGCGTAACAATGAGAGTTACGCGTAGTTTTAGCTTACGCGTAAGCAGGGAAAAAAGGCTAAAGTTATGCGTAGAAAACTTAGGCGTAGGATTATCTTATGCGTAAGACTGGGCTTAGGCGTAGGATGAATCTTATGCGTAGGATTTTCTACGCATAAGCTTTATGCTTATGCGTAAGTTTAGGGTTTTATCCCAAATGATCTTTTACACTATCACGATTGCAAAAGATATCTAAATTCGACGTATTTTCAGGCTTATCCAAGCAAGAAAACACGGAGTAAACCACGAAAACGAAGATCAAACCAAGGATAACCTTACGCGTAGTTTTAGGGTTTTGCTACGCGTAGGATTACTCGTAAAAATGATAATGCCCAAAGATGTTTCTAAACCAGTTTTTGTGTGATGTAATAGCTTCAATAACACCAAAAGACACAAAAGTGTGAAACTTGATGAACCAAAACGTCTAAAACGGTTACGCGTAGGATGAAACCCTCGTACAAAACTAGTTTAAAACAATGATCCACGCATAAAGGTTGAAACTTTTGCAAAAACAATTATTTTAACACCTTAAAACGTTGAAAGGACAAGAATCTTGGATTCAAAAGTGTAAAAAATACGTTTTTAAACCAACCAAAGTATTATCCACGTTTACGCGTAAGACCAAGAACAAAAACTTCAAAAACAAAACGTTTCACCCAACTAGTTGGCGATTGATACCACTGTAAGGTCACTAGTTTTACAACACAAGCATCAATAGAAAGAATAGAGAGGAGATAGAGGCGGATGAACAACTCACACACACATACACGTATAAAACTAAGAAGGGTTAGGCGTAGAGTATGTGAAATAGAGTGAATTGAACAACCAACCTTCAAATGAAGGTTTACAAGAGTATTTATAGGAGTGAAGCTAGGGCAACACTCCTAGTCCCTTCCTTTTCCCTTATTGGGCTAGGCCTAGGCTTATGGGCCTTCTACATAAGCCTAAGGCTAATAACAAACATAAAGGCCATAATTAAGCTAACTATTACATATGAGTAACTAACACTTGAATAAAGGTTTAGGAGTGATTCCAACACTCTTCTTCCACTATTGCTCCAACGACCTTTTCCTTCGTTGATGGTGTTTCCAATACTTCTACATGTATTTCTTTGGTCAAATGGTCAAATGCAACAGATGCTAACTTGCTTAACACGTCGGCCTTCTGGTTCTATGCTCTGGGGATGTTTTGTATTCTGAACTGCTTAAAACATCCAATATACTCTTTTGCCTTAGCCAAATATCTTGCCATGCTTTCCTTGTAGGTGGTAAAATCTCCGTTGATTTGGCTTGACACTAGGTTGGAGTCCACTTTAGCACTTAACACTTGAATCTTCATGTCCTTGGCTATCCTTAATCCGGCCAGCAATGCCTCATATTCCGCCTCGTTATTTGTGCTGGGGAAATTTAGCCGAAGAGCATAAGTGTATTCTGTTCGGTCCGGGTTTATCAACACCAAACCTGCTCTGGAGCCTTTCTTGTTAGACGCTCCGTTCGAGAACAGTGTCCATTCCTCCTCTGGGGTTGAGATGTTGCACACTTCTTTGCTTTTTCCTTCTTTCCCTACTTTGCCGACCGGTATCTCATTTATGAAATCTGCCAAGACTTGTCCCTTGACGGCGTTCCTAGGGATGTAAGTAATTTTCTATGCTCCCAACTCTACCGCATACTTCATCAACTTCCTCGAAGATTCGGGCTTGTTCAAAACGTCACGGATGGGCTGGTCCGTGATCACCTTAATGTGGTGGGCTTCAAAATATCTTCGGAGTCTCCTGGAACAGTGCCGTAGAGCCAAAGCCAATTTTTCTAGAGGGGCATAGTTTTGCTCGGCATCGTGGAGTGTTCTTCTGACATAGTGCACTGGCATTTGTTTGCCCTTCCTTTCTACCATTAACACAGTGCTTATGGCCACTTCGGCTGCCGCTAGGTACACGAAAAGGTCTTCCCCTGCTACCGGGGCTGTTAAATTAGGTAACTCTAGGATCACGCTCTTCATCTTCTGGAATGCCTCCTCAGCCTGCTCGCTCCATCGGTACTCCTTTTGGTTGTCTTTCGTGACGTTCTTTAATGTGTTGAAAAAGGGCAAAGCTTTTTCAGCTGATCGAGATAGGAATCTGTTCATGGCTGCCAGCTTCCCGCTGAGACTCTGCATCTCCTTAAGTGTTCGGGGCGATTGCATTTCGGCTATCGCCTTTGTTTTCTTCGGATTGGCCCTTATTCCTTCGGATGTTACCACATATCCGAGGAATTTTCCTTCTTCAACTCCAAAGGAGCACTTTTTAGGGTTGAGCTTCATATTGATTCTTTGGAGGTTATCAAACGTTTCTGCCATGTCTGCCAATAATTCTACTTCGCTTCTGCTTTTGATCACCATATCTTCAACGTACACCTCTAAGTTCCTGCCAATTTTCCCCTTAAAACTTGAGTCTACCAGCCTTTGATAAGTTGCCCCGATGTTTCTCAAGCCAAAGGGCATTTTGGTGTAGCAAAAAGTCCCATGTTCCGTATAGAAGGTTGTATTTTCTTCGTCTTCCTTGGCCATCTGGACTTGGTAGTACCCCTTGTATGCATCGAGAAAACATTTGTACTTGTATCCCATCACGGACTCTATCTTCCAGTCGATCTCCGGGAGTGGGTAGTAGTCCTTTGGGCACGAAGCATTGATGCTTTTGAAATCCATGCACATTCTCCATGTTCCGTCCGGCTTCTTTACGAGAACCGGGTTGGAAATCCATGTAGGGTATTTCGCTGCCCGAACTATTCCCGCTTTCAGCCATTCTTCTACCTCAATGTTGATTGCCTGGTTCTTTTCAGCCGAGAAGGTTCTCTTTTTCTGGGCTATTGGCCTGTCATTCACGTTGACATTCAGTTTGTGTTCTATGATTCGTCGGGGGATTCCTGTCATGTAGGCTGGTTGCCATGCGAATACATCTTTGTTGTTCTTCATAGTTCTACCAAGCGCTTTTGCATTCTTTGGAAAAATTGCCTCCGATGGTAATCATTTGTTCAGGAAATTAAGGGTTTATCATTACTTCTTCTGTTTTCTTGCCAGATTCTTCTTCTTCCGAAGGGTATTCTTTACTCTTGCTTTCCAACCCTTCCGTCCTGAACTATTTTTCTAACCTTCTACACTCTGAGATGATAACCGATCTGGTAACCAGCGTTGCCACTCCCCTCGGTGTTGGGAATTTTATCATAGAGTGGATGGTTGAGGGAATAGCTCTTAATTCTCTAATGCGATCTTCCGGGATGATGTTATACGGAGAGGGGACCTTATTCGCAAACGTCATTACCGCTCGACGATATAGGCCATCGTTTCCGAGACAAATGTTTAGATCTATCTTCCCGAGTGGTTTTATTGCCTCGCCTGAGAATCCCACTAGTGGTGTGTTCGTTTCTCTTAGCCTTGCTTTGATTTCCGGGCACAGGTTTTGAAAACAGTGTTCGTACATCACTTCCACAGCTGCTCCTGGGTCTACATAAACCCTCCTTACGGTGTATCCTTCCACGTCTGCCTCGATTATCAGCGGTTCCTCGGAAACGTCCCGGTAGAATGGGGGAAGGCTATAGGGACATTCATCCATTCCTCCTCTCGGCATTTGTCTTCCTTTTTCGTCTTTCCCTCCGTATACCATGTTTATCACTCTTCCTCTGCCGGGCTGGTTATCTCTAGGGGGATTTCTTCCCCTTTGCCTTACATCTTTCAATAAATGATCCAGCTTGCCTGTCTCCAACGCTACCCTTAGTTGCTCCTTGAGTTGGTAGCAGTCATTGGTGAGGTGACCTTTCTCGCCATGATAATCGCAGAATTTGTCCAGGTTTTCCCTCCTTGGTGCCCCTCTCAAAGGTGAGGGTGGTGGTAGCTTCAGCTGAAGTTCTGTTGCTAGAATCTCCTTAGGTGCTTTTGAGAGAAGGTTCAAATCTATGGGGCGGGTATCGTTCCTGTAATGGTTTCTCCGGTAGTCGTTTCGGTGGTCGCTTCTGTAATTATCAGTCTTTGTTGGGTAGTAGGGGTAGTACTGGTTGCGGGATTTTGGTTCTGTTCTTCGGTCTCCCCTCTGCTTGTCGAGGAGATTCGCCATTCGGGAGGTTCGATCCGGTTGACCACCCGCGTATGACTTACGACTCCATTCTCCTCTAGGGAGCTCCGTGGTGTTGTAGGCTTCTTCCGAACGTACAAAATCTTCTACCCTCTTCATCATTTCCGTGACTGTCTTGGGAACTCTATCTGAGAAACGCTTTACCAATTCCGGGCATTTGCTTCCGTTAATGAATGAGGATATTTGCATCACTTCTGGTACACCGGGGATGTAGCTTGCCTCATCGGTCCACCTCTCCTTGAATTCCAGTAGGGTTTCATGAGCCTTTCTCACGATTTTGGTGAGTTCCATCGGATCTTTGAGACACTTTCTCCTGAGCGCGAACCTTTCCAGGAAACTTTCTCTGAGCTCCTCCCAGCTGTCTATGCTACCGTTGGGTAACCGTTCGAACCATGCACTCGCTGGACCGTCCAAAGTTTGCTGGAACATCCAACACCATACCGGCATCGGCCATCCGCCATGATTGGCTGCGCCGGAGAAACGACTGACGTGATCATCCGGGTCTGAGGATCCGTTGTAAAGCTTTATGTTCTTAGGTAGCTCATGTCTTGGTCCGGCGAACTCTATGATCCGCCTTGTGAATGGGCATCTGGGGGCGTCCTTGTATGGCTTGTTTAGGTCCTCCGCGACCTGCTTTCCTTTTGGATATTTTTCTTTTTCTGCTCGGGCGGGACCTTCGGTTTCGTCGCCGAAATCGATCCGTATGGGTTGTAATGGGCTTTTTCCTTGGGAGTTATGTTGTTGTATCAAGGCCTTGAGTGATGATATATGGTTTAGTATTTGTTCTGCTAGGTTAGGGGGTTGTTTCCGAGTGGTGTTTCGGTGGAGGGACCTGGGGGTGTTTCGGTGGTAGGACCGGCCATTTTCTAGCTTTGATAGTTAGAATAGCGGTCCCACGGATGGCGCCAATTTGTTGAGGTAAAAATACGTAGTTACCCGAACAAGCTAATCCTTCGGCCAAGCTCTTCGGATTAGGTCCCTTCGGATCTGTAACACAAAGATAATACGCGTTAGCCTCGCCCAGGGTTTTATCCCTAGACCAAGCTCCGGCGTGAGAATGAGTGTGGTTATATGTCAGAGTAAAATATAATAAAATGGGGTTAGAATTCGTTAACCTTGAATGATGTAGCTTAGCTCCTTTTATAGATGAGAAGCTTTTGTCCTCACCCGAAGGTCACGTGGGTGATAGTGACTCTTTCGGGCGGGAGTTGACTTTACTCTGTTTGGATTCGTGTGGAAAGGGTCAGTAGTTCTGATCAAGATTCCTTTCCTTTTATATATGGTGATGTCAGGTGTCCGTTATGTTGAGGGTTATGTCTAACCCTCCGGTATACGCTGGTCTAGGTTTGCTTGGTCTAAATTGGCTTGTATGCTTTATCCGGAAGATTGCATATTGTGCCGGGCGGTTTTGCTTTAGGGCCGGAGAGTTAGGTTCTTCGGCGTTTTACTAATATGCAGGGGAGTTGTATGTCGGGACATACGCCAACAGGACACGAATTTGAATATTAAATACGGCTAAATTTTTGAAAACGAAAATATAATTATCAAATTGTAAGTACGGGTTACTGTAATATGAAAAAAATATATACGTGATTGTACTTATAACAACGAATCATGTAATTCTTATTTATTTATATAAGGATATGTAGAAAAACATTTTTTTAAAACTTTAAGGAATATATTTTAACTTCATCGACGCTAATTATGTGTTACTAAACTCGCATCTTGTGTACAACATAATATCAATAGTGAAATTTAAATAGCAACATCAACATATATGTCTACTAAGTATAGTTAAATCTTGAGTTATTTAAGAGAAATTTTTACAAAATTTTATTTTAACAAATTCTAATGAATATTAATATATAATGAAAAACTCATGCATAAGTATATAATTATATGTAATTACCTTTAAACACAAAATATTCAGTATTAATACAAAATAATTTTTTTTGTCAAAACCCCGTGCGTGCACGGGTATTATAACTAGTTATTATACTATGTGTATGTTCACTTACATATGTGTGTGTCTCATCTAAAGTAAAATAACTTCCAATTCCGTCTTTCACAGGTTATGAGTCCCAATACTGTCTACCACGGGTCATGGGTCCGAATACCGTCTACCACGGTGTATGGGGAGGTTGAGACGTAGACAACTTTACCCCTACCTAAGGTAGAGAGGTTGCTTTCGGTTATACCAAAGGTAGAAAAGGACCTTCGGCCTTGCAAGAGGTGAGGATCGAACTCTTGACTTCTGTCTCCAAAGGCAAGGGTGTTAACCACTTGATCCAACATTGCTTTTTTTTTTTGTGTGTCTCATCTATATGTGTGTAATTGTAGAAATACGGGATAAACATTATTTCGCTTAGCTTTACAAAAAAGTAAAGAAGAATAACCAATTTTCTACGTAAAACAAGTTTGTTGGTATAAATTGGCCATACCCAAATATAAACGGTTAAAAATTGAAATAACCGAAAATCAAACCGAAACCGATATAAACCGAAAAACATAGTCGTAAAAAATCGAACGATTTCGGTTTTATAAAAAAAAAAATATTTCGGTTTGATTTTGGTTTTAGCTAAAAACCGACTTAAACCGAACTATGCTCGCCCCTAACACTAACACAAAGTGGTTATCCAGGTTACGGTCAAACCCCTCATTTATGAATATGCCACTCAGAGCTAGACATGGATCGAGTATATGTGTACAGCGGTGTGGGGTTTTTAGCCTTTCCAAGTTAACGTTGTGTCAATCATTAGCTCGTGTTTATTTTCGAGGTAAAGTTCAAGGAATGTGAACATTGGCAATTTGGCATATATATGGCGTCATGGCGAGAGGCAAGATTTTAAAAATGAAGATAGATATGCATGATGGAGTTATGGGGTTGAGGGAAATGTTTCAAAAAATAAAACTATTACATATCATGAAAAGGTAAATTAGTCTCTACAAGTTAATTATGTTAAAAAAAAAAAAAAAAAGGTTCACGAGTTAAGAAAAGCTTATTGGGACCATATATCTAGCACTCATCTTAGGTATGGAGATTGGAATCGCATAGTATAGTCACAAGACTATATATGGAGTATTTTTTTTAAAACGGCGAAAATTTTATAGAAACTAACAAGGAGCTAGAAAAAGATTACAAAGAATAATCCTCTAAAAGATTTCTAATCCAATTATTCCAGGAAGTGGAAGACAATTTGTTTCTAGAGGAATACCATGTAAAAGAACAATCAACAATCTTGTTAAATAATAAACTACGTTTAGGTAAAGCGGGGCCAAAGTTCGCCTCATTACGGTAGTTCCACAGTGACCAAAGAACCACACCACAAATGACTTCCAAAGTATCTTTCTTTTTAGACGAGATCTGTAGGTCATCTAAATACAGGTCTTGGATATCAGAAATAATTGGAGGGGAAAGATCCAGCCAATTTAGGACGCTGTTCCAAACCATCGTAGCCAAAGAACAGGTCCAGAAAGTATGATATGATGTTTCTATCCCACAGTCACAAATCGGACAAGTAATTGAAGCAACGTCAATACCTTTACGACTGAGATTCCATCTAGAAGGAAGACGGTCACGAAGAGTCCTCCAAATAAAGATGTTAATCTTTTTAGGAAGAAAACGATTCCACCTTGTAGCAAGTCCTCCATCAGGAAGAAACTTATTGTCGATGTTTTTACGAGCACTTTTAACCGTGAACTCAGGAGTCTCGATGTACTAGGCCCAAAAATCCACATAATCATTAAGAGAGATTTCATACAGCAGGTTGTGCAGGGTAGCTAACTGGTTAACGTTTGTACCGCTAGAAATATTACGGGACCAAGTAAACTTCCAACCATGATTCCAGCAATCACGAACCATAATGTCTCTGTTTGGAGCAAGACGGTAAATGCGCGGAAATTGATTTTGGAGAGACGTGTTGCCAATCCAAGTGTCATGCCAGAATTTTGTAGAAGCACCATTATTAATACGCCTCATAATTGAAGAATGCGGAATGAATCCTTTTTCATGCATAGTATTTATGGAGCCTATAATCCTGCCCCAAACCCCTTGGTTTTTGATATGACTAAAAAAAGATGAAGCGTCCTCATTAGTACCATGAATAGAGACAATCAACCGAGCCCCAAGAGCTTGAGGGTTGTTAAGGAAACGCCATTGCTGTTTTTGGATAAGAGCATGATTAAGCGAGTATAAACTACCAATGCCAGGGCCTCCTTTATCTTTTGCAGCAAGAGCTAAATTCCAGGTAATCCAATGAATCTTATTGGAGTTCTCATCACTACCCCAGGAGAATTTTGATCTAATAGATTCAAGTTTCTTGTTGACATGAATAGGCATAGGAAAAAGGGAGAAGTAATACGTACCAATAGCGCCCAAAACCGAAGTGATAAGGGTAGATCTACCACCAATGGAAAGAAGCGAGGCTTTCCATTTGGATAAGCTTTCAGAGAACTCATCAATGATCGGGTCCCAATTCTTTACTAGAGCCATGTTGCAGTCAATCGGTAACCCTAAGTAGCAGAAGGGAGAAGCCATAGCATTACAACCAGTAAGAGTGGCAAATAACTTAACATCTTCAAAAGGAACACCCATATCTTTGCATAACCTGGAATAAAAATTCCCAAGAAATAGAATCGAAAGCTTTCTCGAATCTATTTTAAAAATCATAAGATTAGCCTTTTTGCGTTTGCACCATTGAATTGCTTCACTAACCATCAGAGGGCCGTCTAAGATCTGTCGTTGTTTGACAAAGGCAGATTGCTCTTGACTAATGACGGTATAAATAAACCGAGCTAGACCGGTTCGCCAAAACTTTTGCAATGTTTTTATATTGGGCCCCGATGAGACTAATGGGACGGAAGTTGCTAATCACCATAGGGTTAGGAACTTTAGGGACGAGAGCAATAAAGGAAGTGTTGCAACCTCGAGGAAAAAATCCAGAGCTGAAAAAATGATGAACAAACTCAAATATATCACCTTTGATCGTATCCCAAAACGTTTTATAAAAAGCAAAAGTAAAACCATCCGGTCTCGGGGATTTGTCTGAACCACAATCCCAAATGGCCTCTTTGATCTCAGATTCAGAGCACGAAGAAACGAGGCAATTGTTTTGTTCTTCGTTAAGGGATTTATAGAAAGGGCTTCTGCTGACAACTTTCGCCACTTCAATATTTTGAAATTTCTTTTCATAAAAGGTAAGGAAAGCATCCTTGATCCCAATGGGATCCTCAATCCATTGACCATCTAATTTGATCCCTTGAATAGATAAGTACCTACGTTTCTTATTAACGATGGCATGAAAGAACTTGGAATTTTCATCCGCTTCAATACCCCACTTGATTTTCGCTTTTTGAGAAAAATCTTGATTCTCCTTTAAAACAATGTCTCGAAGTTTATCAATCCAGAAGGATCGGTGAGGAGCATCCGTCTCATGATCAGACCGAGTAGCGATGTTATCATCAAAATCCTTAATCTTCTTAATAAGATCTTCCTTTTCCCGATACTGGGTATTATTCCTATTAGAAGACCACATTTTAATAACAGGCTTTAAGTCCTTCATCTTGTTTTTAAAAGACACAATGGGATTAGCACAATGTACAACAGGAACATGTTGATCCCAGAAATCTGTGACAGTGGTATGAAGCTGATTGTCTAGGAGCCAAGAGTTAAAAATTTTGAATGGAATTGGTCCAAAATCAGCATTCGATGGAGAGAGCAAAATGGGCATGTGATCCGATATGTGGCAGTCCAAGACCATAGCTGAGTAATTCTGAAGGATAGAA
Organism: Chrysanthemum makinoi; assembly: GCA_910596185.1. Taxonomy (NCBI): domain Eukaryota; kingdom Viridiplantae; phylum Streptophyta; class Magnoliopsida; order Asterales; family Asteraceae; genus Chrysanthemum; species Chrysanthemum makinoi. The sequence continues at coordinate 112,573,884 of OU343217.1, forward strand.
GATAAGCAATCTGATATGAGGAACCTATCAAGCTTGCTTAACTTATCTCCATGCTTGTTAGTCTTGAGGGAACAAATGACCTCCAAGAGGAATGTCCCAAAGATTAGCATCCCGGATGAAATTATTGAAGACATTGGCATGAAGAGGGATTGAAAGCAGTCCCAATTCTTTCTGATGCATATCAAACAACATTAAAGTCACCAAAGATAAAGCAATTACCCGAGTTGCTAACCTTAAAATCGATAATGTTATTCCAAAGAGTTTCTTTTTTCCTGTCTTCTTGAGGCGCATAAACATTTATCATAAAGCAATGCGTATTGGTTGAAATCCAGATACCTTCAACAATGAGAAAATGCTCGAAAGGAAAAGCGTTAATCTTTGAAAAACATTTGGATCCCAAATAGAAACCAATCCTCCTGATCTACCAGTAGAAGGACATTCTGCGTAATCAAATTGTAAATTACCCCAAGAACATTTCACCTTAAGAGGATCGATCTTGAGAGAATGAGATTCTTGAATGCCAAGGAATGAAACTTTGTGTTTGTTACAAAGCTTGGCAATAGCTTTACATTTACCTGTTCCCAAACCACAAGTATTGAAAGACATGATATTCATGGATGAACTTTGTTGGCACCAATACTGTCAATAAATTTCTTGAGGTCGTTTTTACTGCCTTCCATGTCATAACCCAAAACATTACCCATTTCAATATGGGAGATAAAAGCTTCAATCATAGATCCATGATTATTGAGAGATTTGGAATGAGTCTTACTAGCACGTGTGGACTTGCCAGGAGCTGATGAAAAATTAGATGGTTGTTTGTGGCTATATCGATTTCCACATGATGATTGAGGGCTGTTACTTTTGTATCCTTCAAAACCAGGAGGTTTCGAGATAAAGTTTGAATCTTCTTTCGGTACCTCGGGCAAATCAGTAAGGGGATTTTGTTGTTCATTGGTAGAACCATCTTGTTTCTTTACAACATCTGCTGCTTCATCAGACCTAAGAGTGTATCTAACGAACTAGTCCTCTTGATTGATATTAGTGTTGGGTATTTCTCCTTCCTCTTCGTCTTATGAGCCATTGCCACTATTATCATTGTCATGCTTGTCGGAATTATCCATCTCCGAATGATAACTCGATAATGAATCAATAGTTTTAATGTCCGGGACCCATCCAACAAACTCTTTGACAGACACTGATAACATCAAATAGTCCTGAATATTATGTGTCAATTTCCCTCGATAATGCTTGTAATTTATATCATTTATATGAATTTACGCTTGTTTTACATTGTTTTTCACTTTCAGGTAAATTACGAGCATTGGAGCTAAAGAGACGCGGAATTGGAGAAATACCAAAAGATTTATCATACTATGCTAATTTTAAAGAAGTTACGGCGTAACTCATCTCTCACATTATGCCATAACTAAAGCGTGGCTCAGAAAACCAACTCATCAGAAGGTTACGGCGTAACCCTCCCGAAAGGCTACGACGTAACTATATTAGGTCAATTGAGGATCCGCGTCACTGATAACTACGCCGTAACTATTCCATCAACTACGGCGTAACCAAGTTTATTGAAGACTACAGCGTAACCACTAATAAGGTTACGCCGTAACCAGCAGATCTAGTGCAAAATACGATGAAATTGAAGGTTACTGTAACTCTTATATTGGTTACCGTAACCCGTCCCTATAAATACCCCACTAATTCTAGCATTTCTAATCATCCCATTCCACACACAACAATCAGAGAACGTGGGAAAAACCTAAAGGAAGGTCCAGAGGAGCACACGGAGCTGTCTACAAGGGAGAAATCACTCCCCTACGATAAGCATTAGGATTTTATCTTTTCTTTACTTTCGATTCATGTATTTCGTACCTTTGAATATTGAATTGATTTGTATGGTTAATATGAGCGGCTAAGCACCTCTTGGTGCTGGCCTAGTTATGATTCCTTAATTGTTTTGTTTATGTTTACATTACTTCCGCATATTTATTTCTAAGTGTATGCATGCATAGTTTATTGGTAGCTACCCTTGTTTCGGTAGTTTTGAATGGCGGTAGAGGTCAATTGCCTAGGAGATATGACCAACTGACCCTAGGTGAGCGGACTGAGACGGGAAGGGTAAGATATGACCAACTGGCGACCCTTTCTACTTGTGCGATTTGACCAACTGATCACCTACCGTTTGGATGAACTTAAGAATTAGGGGGTGAGTGTTTAAGTTGCTAACGCTCGGGCACTAACTATTATAAATCTATCATGTAGCAGTGCTTAATGACTTGGCTTAGGGGACCAGGAACAACAGGACTTATGAGGGGACACCTGACTTCTCCTGTGGTGGCATCTTTGCTGATAGGTTTGGGCGAATTGACCAAATCTTTGTCCTATCGACTTTGACCCCACCTGAAGTAATTGGAAGAAAGTAGACGTAGACATAACTAGCTAGGAGGATTAACTAGGTTAGCACCACTCTCCTCTATTGATTTATCCTTTGCCTTTATTTGCTATTTTCTGCTTTAGTAGTTAATTAAGTAATTCCTTATCGAAACCATTATGAATATGTGACACCTAGACATAGTAATAATCCAACACACATAGCTCTTGGGACGACCTCGGTTTTACCGAATACTACACTACACACGACCGGGTACACTGCCCGTTAGTGCATTAGGGTAGACCATAGGTATAATGAGACTTATAAATATTAAAATCTGGTCAGTAAAACCTGCATCAAGTTTTTGGTGCCACTGTCGGGGAGTTATATTAGGATTTCTATTAAGCCTTTTATTTTGTTTTAAACTTTTCTACTATTCTCACGATCATTATTCGAGTTTTCAGGTACCATGGAAGTTGTTAACATCAATGACCTCACTCTTGAGGAATATTTGGTGTTGACAAGAGCTGAACAAAGGCCGGGTCTCGTAAGACCGGCGATTGGAGAGGATGTTCGTTTCGAAATTAAAGACCAATTTGTCGAGACATGCTGAAAGTCAGAGAAACCGTTCATGCCATCCAAGTGGGTTGTGAAAACTGTGGTGGGGGATATTTGACTAAGAATTGTCCTCATATTGACGAAGAAAATATAATTGAAGAAGCAAAATTTGAAGAAAATCGACCGTTTTACGGAGATAATCGAAATAATAACAGATACCGTGGTAATTACAACCGTGGGCCTTATGGAGAAAGGAAACACAGTCTTGAAGAAACAGTTAACAAGTTCCTGGAGAGTTCAGCCCAAAGATAAAAGGAGCAAGATGAGTAGTTAAAAGAATTCCAGGAAAACACTGACAGAAACTTTTCCAAGCACGACACAACCCTAAAAAACCTAGAATCTATGGTGGAAAAGCTCAGTGAAAAAGTAAGGATGAATAATAATAAACCTGAAGGATCGAAACCCGCTATGGAATGTAAAGTGATTTTTGATGATAATAATTCGAAGGTTCAGGTCAATGATACGGATTCAGGGGTTAATCCCGTCGACAGATCTGAGTTACGCCGTAACCTGCCTTATGATTTACGGCGTAACTATGTTTTTGACAGCGATAACGGGATTATGAAGAATATTGATGAAAACGACTCTAACGAGTTACGCCGTAACCAAGAATCTCAGTTACGGCGTAACTGGGATATGTGGGCAGATAAATTCCTCGAAGTAGACAAATCAGGAACATCTGAGATTAACGAATGGTCCCATGACCTTAACTTGTGCCCTCTGCCCAGATCTAAGAGGAAATATCACTGGTGCAAAATGATACCCGTAACTAAGGGAGATTGGTATGATCTATGGGCCTCGTGTGACCCGAGAAATGAGGTTTGCGATGGAGGTAGCAATAAGGATAAGGTCAAGAATAACAAATTCATGTGGCCTGCATATACTGATGATGAAAGACTAGAGAAACTCTCCCTCGAAGATGAAGAGGAGACGCTTATCACTCACTGGTGTACTCCGATAATCATAACTGAGAATGAATCTACACGAGCATGGCCTACATGCAATCCCTTCCGCGAGTATTGCAACGGCGGGGATAGTGAAAAAGAGGAAGAGTGGACATGCCCTCATGAGCGTGAAAGACATTGTATAAAGTTCGGTGACTTGACATTTGATGATTGGTACGCAATACAATTCGGGGATGCCAAGATTAACCTGAATCTTCTTAAGAAGCTAAAAATTGATTACGAGGATCATAATCAGAAAAAGGAAGTGACTAATAACAACATCTACTGCATGGAAAAGCATTTAAGAGAAATACGCAGTCACTGGTGTGAAAGAATAAAATCTCATGGGGAAATTTTCTGGGCGTCATGCAACCCTTATGATAATATGTGTAACGGGGGGAGCAGCTCAAAGAGAATGGGAAAAGACGAATTCTTTTGGTCCTCAACCAATGATGAGGAAAGAACAAGTTTGCCTTGGTTGGACAACCTGGGGTTCGATAGTTGGGTAAAGATTAAGTATGGACATGTAGATACGTTAACCAAAGAGAATATTTGGAAGGAGTACATGGGTAGAGAAAATTCAAACAACGAAAGTCTTAACAACACGAGTGAAATAACGGTTGAAGATGGCAAGGAGTTGGTAAGAAATGAAAAGGAAGAATGCAAGCGTGTGCTTGTGGAGGATCTGATCGATGAAGAATGGTTTAAAGGTACCAACTCTGATGATGATGACATTGAGGGGATTTTAGATTACCTCAAGTTGCAAAGTAATGAGGAATTTACTGACCCCGACGACGAAGCATATGAGCAAAGGAGGTGCAAACTCCTTGGGATTCCCTACAAGAGATCGCCACCAATTATTGTCGAAAAATACGAGAGTTCACTCGCAAAGAGAATACCACTGGGACCTAGAGGAAAAAATTTTACAAAATCCGGAAAATCAAAACTAATGAATACCTCCGAACTGCCACGAATGTTGCCTGGATGAGGCATAACTTGATGAAAGACATTGAAGAGGTTGGGCAAGTCCATAGGCCCCCATAGAGCCCCGCGACTCTGAGTCTAACTTAAAGACTCGTAAATAAAGAAAAGTTCTCTTTCGGGAGACAACCCGAATTATCCCTTTCTTTTGTTTTAGACAAAAATACACCGTTGGTCCCTAAACTTGGCATGGTGCATCGCGATGGGACAAAACTCGCCTTTTTCATCGCCATAGGTCCAAACCTTGGCCATTAAATTCCAGATTAGTCCTTTGACTAAGTCAACGTCAGATTTTTATTTTGTAGTCGAGGGTATTTTAGTCCATACATATTTATACTTTTATAACACATTTATATTTTACCCCTTCATCTTTCATCCTTGTCATCATCTCCCTAAATCATTCATCTCCCCAAATCATCATCTCCCCAACATCATCCATCTCCCCAACATCAACCAGAAGATTCAGCATTGGGTTAAATTCTTAAGCAGTTGATTAGGTTTTTCTTCATCATTCTATATCTGGTAAACTTTTTTCTGAATGAATGACGACGTTTTTATTGATTGGTATACTTTAACTAGACCAATTACTACTTGTAATCTTGTATACATGTTCATTTTGTCATAATTATACTGTAAGAGCATCAGGTTATCACAATTCTTGGATCATGAAGGTTTTCTTGTCATCTATTTATGTACTGTAATTTTTATATTATGTTTACAAATTATTATTTATTAATTTGATAGGCGAGAAGTATGAACTAGCAAAGAGAATGAAGATAATAAAGCTTGTCAACCACAAATGGTTAGAAGACTGGTATGAGTTTTATTTTCCTACTCGTTTTATGTTATAGCCCAGCTCTTATCGAGATATTGGTTTAACTTCTTACAGATGATGTATTATGTGATTCACTTATATTTATGTTGCTATAAAGTTTAAGCCTCTTAAACTTAATTCCCCTTTTCATTTTACAGTTTAAAGAAGTGGAAGATTCCGCCAGAAGAAGATTATTGTAAGAGGTGAGACTACAAATCCATTTTTTGAGTGGATTATACTTTTTACAAGCAACAAGTGTTCTTTTAGCTCCCACATTTCATCATCAGAAGTATATCTCTTAATAGTACTAATAGAACATAAAACAACCAACGTTCACATGATTTTCTATCATCAAAGTGTTTGTTTTGATTGTGCTATTGGGTCGTTTATATTTTATCTTACTGTATGTCTATGGTATATGGTTAACCAACATTATTGACTACGCAAGCATGTCTTAAAATAACATGACAATGGATATGATGTGCCTACTCCACTCATTTTCTAGCTTATCATACTCTCTTTATTCCTGGCTCTTTTAATAGATAATCTTTCCCGGAGGTTATTATGTACTAAACTACTCGGTGGCTGTCTTTTTGCACTTGTGTTAGTTATTGTTTAGAATAAATTACACCGTTCGTCCTTGTGGTTTGCGTTGACCGCATGGTTTCGTCTTTTGACCAAAAAAGTTGCACCGTTCGTCCTTAAGTGAGAAACGTTATGCACCGTTCGTCCTTTGACCAAACGACGTTAAGTTTGACCGTTAAAAACCCATCATGTGACTTGCACATGAGGGTAACTTCATCATTTCAAGACCATAAGGACGAACGATGCAACCCTGTATAAAACTTTTTGTCCTAAAAATAGATCCAACCACCACTTGTTGAGTTATTCCAGGGTAGTCAAACACATCAACATTCACTTCCAAAAGTCTTCAATCTCCATAAACAAAAAACACAACACAAAAACAACAAATGAAGATCATCAACACAATCCTAACATCAACATTAATCATCATAACGCTCCTCATATCCAAATCCAACACAACAACATCTTTCCCATCAACCAATAACCTTACCATGTCAAACTAAATTTGGTCTCAATCCGTAATAGCGCTCGGTTATAAACCCGACATTATACACATCACCCAAACGAGTATCACTAGCTTTTAGGGATGATTTTTAAAGTGGTTTTTGGGTAGGAACGTTTTTACAGATCTAGGAGCCGGATAGCCAAAACCGCTCGTCGGAATATCCAGAACCGGCGTCGGACTTGGTTCAGAACATCGATTAGCTGGTGGTTATCACCATCATGAGACGAGCGCCGGAAAGGAGAGGTTATTGGGAGCGTTTTAATGGAGATACGTTTGTGTTTGTGTTTTGGTTTGGAAATGTAGTTGGATCTGTGGTCAAAGATAATGATATCCTTGTGATTTGGTGTCCTGGTTTAGAAATGGTAACAATACTTTGTGTTTGTGTTATTTAAGGTGAAGAAAAAGTATTGTTATCCTTGTGGTTTGGTGTCCTGGTTTGGAAATGGTTTGGAAATGTAGTTGGATCTGTGTTTGTGTTTGTGTTTGTGTTTGTGTGAGAGAAGATGATCTTTTTTGTTTACGTGGAAGAGTATGGACCACAAAATATGTAAGGTGTAAATGAAATGACATTTTTACCCTCATGTGCAAGTCACGTGAAGGGAGTTTAACAGTCAAACTTAACGTCGTTTGGTCAAAGGACGAACAACGCATAACGTTTGCCACTTAAGGACGAACGGCGCATTTTTTTTTGGTCAAAGGACGAAAGGCTGCGGTCAACGCAAACCACAAGGACGAACGGTGTAATTTACTCTATTGTTTATAAGATGTTTACTAGTCTTTACGTGATGACATGTTGACACTTTCAATATTATGTGTATGCACACATGTTATAAAGGATCTTATGCAGCATTTATTCAGACACATTTTTCATTGTAACCACAGTGGTCATGAGTTGGAGATGGAGGCTGAAGCCAAAGATTCGAGGATGAAGCGAAGGCACTACTACAAGGCAGAATGAGCATAAATTAGCAAGTCCCCATCATTCCCTATTGTCAAAGCAGGAATTTCCAAGAAGCCTATCGAATACTAGTGCTTACAGAGGGATTAGTAATGCTGAAAATGTGGTGTCAGCGACTACAAAAAGTTCATCAGATCAATTCTCTAATCCTTATGAGATAAAAAGTAGGCATCCGGGCACTGGAAATGTTTTTGGTGATACCACCGGGCCATCCAATATATTTGAAGGAACCACCAGCGGTTCAACAACACAAAATAACATTATGGCTGCCTCTTCAATAGCCAAAAAATCTCCTTTAAATGAAGCAAGAAAGGCCACGTTAGCCAGTTACTCTAGGGAAGTACCAATGAGAACCACTCCTCCAACAATACAGACAACAAGCAACACCAACAGTGCTAAATAACTGAATAAGCAGAATGTCATTGAGGCCTCGAATATGTTTAAGTCCTTGTTAGAAAATTTAAACGTTCAGAGTGAAACTGCTTAAGAATTTAACCCAATGCTGAATCTTCTAGTTGATGTTGGGGAGATGGATGATGTTGGGGAGATGATGATTTGGGGAGATGAATGATTTGGGGAGATGAATGATTTGGGGAGATGATGACAAGAATGAAAGATGAAGGGGTAAAATATAAATGTGTTATAAAAGTATAAATGTGTATGGACTAAAATACCCTCGACTACAAAACAAAAATCAGACTTTGACTTAGTCAAAGGACTAATCTGGCATTTAATGGCCAAGGTTTGGACCTATTGCGATGAAAAGGGCGAGTTTTGTCCTATCGCGATGCACCATGCCAAGTTTAGGGACCAACGGTGTATTTTAGTCTTTGTTTTATTTCCATTTCTATTGGGTTTTGTGTTTTTAACCATTTTGCAGGAAACGAGGAAGAGATTGCTGCTGCAGTTTGCTGATCTGATCGTAGTTACGGCGTAACTCATCTATGTGATTATACTGTAACCAACCTTTTGCATCAGAATCTTGGACGCATTACCAATTACGGCGTAATACCATCTCTGTGGTTACGCCGTAACCACTCGCTTTGTAGCTTATGCCAGGTTTTTCCAGTTACGGCGTAACTCCCTCAAAATAGTTACGACATAACCTTCCTCTACTTTAATTCTTTCATTTTAAAACACAATAACCTTGTATTAGTATTTTAAATGAACTTTGTGGGTGTGTTCCCTGTAAACCCTCACGAGACTTCACTCGTCCACTTGGGACACTAAGTGGTTTAAAAGGCTTGTTGCATATGCTAAATGCAACCGTGATTCCTACGAAAGTGAGTTAGGTTTGTTTTTCATTTTTCATTTTTTTTCTTTTTAGAATTATGCTTTTCGGTAGTGTGATTTCAGGGATTGAAGTTTGTTCATGGTGCGTATACGAAGGCACGTCTCTTTTTCGTGGGCCTTCTTTCTTTAAGGAGCAAATTTCAGAGAAGTTCTCACTCTAATTCTACTTTTCTCTTCACCTTTATTTAATGCTTAGTACAAAAGGGACTTTGTAAAATTCAAGTGGAGGGACGGGAGTAGAATTATCTCTTGAACATTATTTTGCTCTCGTTTTTCTAGTTTATTTTGAAAAATTATGCCATTTTTAAAAATTTGACATGTTTTTCTTAACCTAACTAGATTAGACCTTAGCCGAGCACATTCAACCCTTGATATTATATGGTGAGATTAGCCTTATCCGTTTCCAATATTTTACCCCAAATCCACCAAATTATGAGTGTGCCGGTAGCTTGTAAACTTTAGAACTTGGCCTTTGCATCATTTCGAGACCATAGCCGAGGTATGTTGATTTAGCTCGATGTATTTGGACTTTTCAGTTTTAGAAGGCAATATTATAGGATTATCACCCAAATAGCCTATCATTGTGTGTCTATCAATTAGTCACCTCGACTTCTTGATGAGTGTCTAAATACTCATCATTTTTGTACAATCTAAACTGCAAAATCATCTGAAAACACTCAGAAACACATCAAAATGATCAAAATATCACAAATCAGTGTTTTATGAGTTTTAAATGCAAAAATATCAAAATCAGATGAAAAATGATTCAAGTTTGCAAAATTGGCAGTTTTAGTCCCCCAAGTTTTAAAAGTTGTCAAATCTAGTCCCTGGAATTCAAAAATGTGAAGTTTTGTCATTCAAGGTCCCTAAAATATTCTAAGTTGTCAAAAATGATCCTTGAATGATTCTTTGGTCAAATGGCGGAAAAGGTCCTTAAACTTTGAAAAATTGCAAAATTAGTCCTTGGATGTTTTAAAATGGAATTTTATGCAAAAGTTATCCTTGTACTATCAAAGTTTGTCAAATTTGGTCCTTATGATATCTTTGGAAAAGCTACATTTTCAGTCCTCATGTTTGGCAGATTTGCAAAATTGGTCCTTGGGTTAATAAACTACACCAAACGGATCCTTTTAATAAACACAAGCTCAAATCCAATCCTTAGCCCAACCCCTTTGGCTTGACCCTTGAGCTAGGTCAGAATACCTTTTGACCCCAGTCATAACCCATTGTGAACCCCCCGTTATTATACCACTAAGTCAAAAACTCTCAAACGCGCCTAAAAACCACCAGGCACTGTTCATCTCCCACACAAACACTGATATCCAAAACCAGTCATGGTTTTCCCACTTTTTCAAACTCACTCATCATACCTTGTCCCCTCCACCTCCACTAGCACCCAAGACTCTTAATTGATTGAAACCAACTCTAATTAATATCAAAACCTGCTCAAGAAATATTTGGCGCCAAAATCTAAGTGGACGGTTTTGATGCATTTCAATGATCCAATGGCTCAGAAGTGGTGGGAAAGATTCAGAGGTCAATGAGAAGTCATAAAAGTCTATAAAGAGGAGCTTAGATGTATTGTATCAAGATATCTAGTGTAACTTTAATTTTTTTAATGTCGTTTTTAGCATTTTAAGAATTCTAGTGTAATTTTAAAGCTTTCAAGTAATGTTCTAGCTATTTCAGTGTATTATTAAGCGTTTTCAATTATCAAATTCAAGGTTTAATCACATTTCAAGTTTATGCAAAATTTCAAGTTTATGCAAAATCTCATATGCTTCAAATGTTGTTTTTAGTTGTCTGTATGGACTGAGTTAGCTCACATAAGCTCCTAGATAGCTTTTCTAAGCTATTAGAAACCTTAAAATTCAGTTTAGAAGTTAAAATAGAAAATCACCAAAAATACCAATTAAATAGTTTAAAAATCAAAAATCAGTTGGAAATGGTGTACACAGCTGGAGCAGGGTAAATCATGGATGGCCTTGGGTTAGTGGCTTAGTGGTAAGCTAATAGTGGTGTTCATTGGTCCTTGATCTCAGTTTGCAGTTGGATACCCATTTGTAAGCTTTTTGACCAATTTGGCATTTCACTGTTGTAATTGTTCATTAGCTTTAATTCTGTTCTTATTGTTATTAGATATAGTTAAGTGTGTTTAAGCCATAAAATCAGTTGGTTGTCTTTTACTTTGCAGTTTATAAAAAGTTAGTTTTGACAGTTAAAACTGCATCTTGGTAATTCTTAGTTTGATGTTGTAATGGGTTGTTTGTTAAATGATTAACTAGTCCCATGTAGAAGTTATATAAGTCTGAAATCATTCATGGTCTAGTGATTCAGGACTTGATCTGTGATGCTTGAACAATCTTCCAAAACAGGCTTAAAAAGGGTGTTTGCTTTTAGCTTGTTTATCTGTGATCAAGAGTGTTTAAGACAGTACCATTCTTTGTTCTGTGTCACTTTAGTACCTATTATCTCAAACAAGTCAAGAAAACTAGTTCTCATTTGGTGAAAAGTCAAAATTGCATTTGATTTTAACTAGTGTGTCCACTGTTGAGTTTTTATGAATCATGATCAAGGTTTTGTGTTCATAAGTTGTTAGTGTTGGTTAAATAAGTCTTAGTATACCTTAATACATCACATTCAATGCTTAAGATCAAATCAAAGTTCATTTTAGTCAACTCTTCTAGTTTTTAAGAAAAGTCAAAATTTTCATTTGGGTCGTTTTTGAATAAAATATATCTTTTTACTGTGTGTTTAATAGTGAGTCTTAGCTTAAAATCTCTTAGGGTATCAAAGTTTAGTTGCTAAACAAAATTAGAAAAATGCTAGTTCTCTTTCAATCTGCTTATTAAGTGCTTATTTTCCTATTTCTTTTGAACCCTTGTCTGAAAAGGATGCCCTGTGCACAGTGAATGGTCCAATTTTGATAAGCTCACACAGAGCTTATTAGTGGGTCAAGCTTGTGATTTTTGGTTCTTTGGGTTGCTGACCTAGCAATCTTGAGAACCCAAGCCTCATATTTCAAATTCTAGCTTGTTAGATAGGGCTGCTAGTGGCTTTTGTTTTGTCCCATTACTCAGTTGATACTGACTCAGCTTGAGCTGAGCAGTGGTCTGGTACCACTTTCATAAGCTTGCCATAAGCTCTATAATTGTCCAAATCTTGTGATCTTTGTTTCTTTGGAAAGCCAACCTAGCCATCTTGAGGTCTCAAGCCTTGTTTTTCATTTTGAAGCCTGTTTAGTAAGGCTGCAATAAGCTATAAGTTTGTCCCATTTTCTGTGTTGTCAATAAGTGCTTATTACCTTTTTAGTAGCTTATCAGTGTTTTTAATTGATCTTTCTAGCTTTATTTCTGTTTATCTAGCTTGTTTTTATCTTATTGGAGCTTTTGTTTCAACTTGTGAGCTTGTTTGAGCTTATTTCACCAAATAAGCTCAAAAGCACATCTGTTGGGCTTATAAGCTTGTAAAACAGCTTATTTTAAGTTTGCAAAAGTTTTGTCTTTGTTAAAGTTTCATAATATCAGTAGTAAAGTAGTTTTCAAAAAGAAAATCCAGAAAAGATCAATTTAAATTCAGTGATAGTGTTTATTTAATAGGTTTTAGCTTTTTGATTTTTCTTTTTAGCTTATTAATAAGCAAATCTTGTTTTTATACTTTTGTTAGTTTTCTGTCATCATATAGTATTTTTAGAAAAAGTTTCATCATTTTCCTAATCTTTTTAGTATTTATTAGAATTTTAAATAGTTAAGAATAGTAATTAATTAGTAATAATTAGATAAAAAGTGTGAAAAATATATTTTTAATTTTAAAATTAGTTTTATAATATTTTAGATTTTTCTGAATCATAATTTTATTTTTCTAGCCTTATTTTGTATTTTCTTCTATTTTAGAGTATTTATTAAATAGTTAAAATAGTTTTTAATTAATAATAATTAATTAAAAAGTTATAAAAATAATTTTCTTTTTCTAATAATTTTCTTTTATTTTTAGGTTTCCAAAAATGTCATTTTATATTTTAGGTCTTTTATTTCTTAGATTTCACTTTTTATTTTGTACGTGTACGTAGTTTTTAAACGTAAGTTTTACGTTTGTTTCATCTGATTGTTGTGCTTTCCAGTTCTGTATCCTATATCATTCCAAGCAATCAGTAGTGTAATTTCTCAATCCAAACCTTTGCTGATCACTATCCTTAGTGATCACTCTATCGTCTGAGTTTGTGTTTACACACCATTGAGTCTCCGTGGGACTTAACGACCCGGGAATTCATTAAATTCTCTGATCTTCATTGCATTTGTTTCTGAGCTGTTTTAAGCTTCTTACGGTTAGCCATTCACAAGTGGCTAGCTTGTGTGAGGTAGCTTGACGGTTCGGGACAGATCACTTCTCGACCCCTATGTGAAACCCTTTTGTTGCACTCACCTTTAGTGCAAGATACCTCTAGATACACCCATCTGAGCCATTCCTTTCATTTTGTTAAACCCAATATATTGTTTCGTTACTCCTATACACCGTAGCTTACCCTGTAGTCTTTATTTGTGATTGGGAAGTCATCATTTTCCTAAGTTCAAGGTTCAAGTGGAAAGGTTCGGAAATCACGCTTTCGTCGACGACATATTCCAGAAGATCATTGAAGACCCCCCGAATTCCCATTGTTCATCTCAAGTGGGGGGATATTATGTTATTAGTGTTATGTTGAAAAAAAAAGTTGTTATGTTATTGTAAAGTGCAATGTTATAAGCACTATGTTATGAGCTTTATAGATTTAGTATCGAGGAGGCCACCTCGGTCACATTTGAAGATTGGAGTTGGTAATTATGCCAACAGTTGGAGAAAAGGTGGTGTGCCCATCATGGCGTCATCTAATGACACATCCACCTGGTATTTCATGATCCGGTTTCTTGACTTCAAAGCTTGAACTTTGGGCTGACGGTAAGTGTTGATGACTTGGTTATAGATTTAGACTACCTATTATATTTTTATTTTACACCATTTATATATCCCATGTCTTATCCTACCCTTTAGTCATGAAGCATGTCTAGGTGATGCAGCGAGCAATCTTTGGTGTCTTGGCCTTGGATTTGGTCATGTATCATTGATTTTGTCCACTTCGCCATGACATGTTAGTATTGCCTTCGAGAATTGTTTAGGCCTTAACTCTAGTGGTGGAGATTTGTGTAACCACCAAGCTTATGATAGAATACATGCTATGATTGTGCGATTGAGTGATCACCCCGAAATTGACACTTAGAATAGTTGAGAGATTTGAGTGTTTTGTTCCCATTTCGTGAGGTGTTTGTCTTTGTTTTATTCTAGCATAAGGGATTTGTAAACTTATATTTTCCAGGATATGGGAGATATCTTTTTAGGAATCTTTCTAATAAGGTCTACTTGAGGACAAGTAGAGTTCAAGTGGGGGGGATATTTGATAACATCAAATAGTCCTGAATATTATGTGTCAATTTCCCCCGATAATGCTTGTAATTTATATCATTTATATGGATTTACGCTTGTTTCCATTGTTTTCCACTTTCAGGTAAATTACGAGCATTAGAGCTAAAGAGACGCGGAATTGGAGAAATACCAAAAGATTTATCATAGTATGCTGATTTTGAAGAAGTTACGTCGTAACTCATCTCTCACATTACGCCGTAACTAAAGCGTGGCTCAGAAAACCAACTCATCAGAAGGTTACGGCGTAACCCTCCCCAAAGGCTACGACGTAACTATATTAGGTCAATTGAGGATTCGCGCCGCTGATAACTAAGCCGTAACTATTCCATCAACTACGGCGTAACCAAGTTTATTGAAGACTACGGCGTAACCACTAATAAGGTTACGCCATAACCGGCAGATCTAGTGCAAAATACGATGAAATTGAAGGTTACGGCGTAACTCTTATATATGTTACGCCGTAACCCAGATCTGGCATATAAATACCCTACGAATTCCAATATTTCTAATCATCCCATTCCACACACAACAATCAGAGAACGTGGGAAAAAGCTAAAGGAAGGTCCAGAGGAGCATACGGAGCTGTCTCCAAGGGAGAAATCACTCCCCTACGATAAGCATTAGCATTTTATCTTTTCTTTACTTTCGATTCATGTATTTCGTACCTTTGAGTATTGAATTGATTTGTTTGGTTAATATGAGCGGCTAAGCACCTCTTGGTGCTGGCCTAGTTATGATTCCTTAATTGTTTTGTTTATGTTTACCATACTTCCGCATAATTATTTCTAAGTGTATGCATGCATTGTTTATTGGTAGCTACCCTTGTTTCGGTAGTTTTGAATGGCGGTAGAGGCCAATTGCCTAGGAGATATGACCAACTGACCCTAGGTGAGCGTCAGCGGACTGAGACGGGAAGGGTAAGATATGACCAACTGACGACCCTTTCTACTTGCGCGATTTGACCAACTGATCACCTACCGTTTGGATGAATGATTTGTGCAAAACCGTCAAGCTACCTCACACAAGCCAGCCACTTGTGAATGGCGAACCGTAAGAAACTCAAAACAGTTTAAACACCAAATGCAATTTAAGATCAGAGGAATATAGGGGATTCCTGGGTCGTTAAGTCCCACGGAGGATGAATTGGTGTTAAACAACTTCAGATGATAGAATGATCACTAAGGATAGTGATCAGTAAGGTTTTTGATGAATCATTACCTAAAGAAAAGATTAATAAATTACAGGGGCTTAAATGCAAATTAAAGAAAATTAAAAAGATAAAATATATTAAATAAACGCTATCACTATTTTAAAATGATGAACGTTTAAAACCTAAAACATACGTTTAAATAAAATTACGTAAACGTACAAAATAAAACGTGAGTTTTAAGAAATAAAATGCCTACAAATATGAAAATGACCTTTTTACAATCCTAATAATAAAAGAAAATTATTAGAACAAGAAAATTATTTTTACAACTATTTATTTATTTATTATTAATTAAAACTATTTATTAAGTATTTAAAATGCACTAAAATATAAGAAAATACAAAATTAACCTAGAAAAATAAAATTATAACTTATAAAAATCTAAAATATGATAAAACTTATTTTAAAACTGAAAATATATTTTTTAGACTTTTTATGTATTTATTATTAATTTAATACTATTTAAAACTAATTAAAATGATAAAAAATACTAATTAAACCAAGAAAATTATGGAAAAATACTTTTTATGACTTATATATTTATCTTAATCTATGAAAATTGAAAACATATTTTTTAAGCTTTTTCTGATTTATTTGTATTAAAATTATTAAAAAGACTTAAAAACTATTTAAAATAAAGAAAAATATCAAACAGTGCAAGAAAAATATGAAAAATTCAGGAAAATACTAAAATATTATTCTAAGTTTATAAAAAATATAAAAACATATGCTTATGTGGAGGAATAATAAGCTGCAGTGTAACTGCTTATAAAAAAGCAATTCAAAATAAGCCAAAATTCACAAATGAGTACCAAATAAACACATAAGCTAGGTTATGCTATAATAACTAAATACTAACCTATTCCAACCATCCTAAACTTCTGAAAAGCAGTTTAAGCCAAAGATTAAGCAAATCAAAAACTAGCTTTATTCAGAAAATGGGACAACATGTTGGCTGATCTAGGAGTGGGGTCCACAGAGCTTAAGCTCAAAAGCTTGGCTGCAAATGATAGTCAGCTGGGTGGTGAGTGGTAAGGAACCAAGAACCACCAGTGGGGTCCACTGGTGTGGCCTGTGGGACCCACCAAAGTGGTGGTTATATCCACTGTTGTGGAGGTGCAAGGCTGCACAGGGCATCATTTCAGAGAAGGGGGTCAAAAGAAGCTAAGTAATAAGCTATTTATAAGCTAATTTAATGAAAGCTAGTATTTTTATATTTTAGTTTAGCAGCTAAATATTACTATCCCAAAAGGATTTAAGCTAAAACTTAATAATGAATCCTATATAAAATTATACATTTTATTCAAAAACAGCTACTAGTACAATTTGACTTTTTAGGAAAATCAAATAAGTTGACTATTATGAACTTGGTATTGATTCTATTGATTGAATATGTTGTATTAAGATGTAATAAGACTGATTTAAGCTAGAGTACTGAATTATAAGCTAATTTGATGAGATTTTTATTCCTAAATTTCCACAGTGAACTGCAAATTGAGAATAGAAATTATTTTGACTTTTTATGCAACAAGGATTAGTTTTACTGCTTTGACTAAGCTATTATAACTTATTGTGACTTAGTACAACAATACACAATAGCACAAATGGCCTTTATCACAGTTAAATCAGCAAATCCAAACACTAGTTATGTAGACTGTTTTGAAGCTTTATATACTAAAACAAGTTTTTAACCCAAGTGACCTAGTAATTAACTTATATTAACCATATTTAGACAGTATTAGACTAGAATTAACAAGATTAAATTACTAATAATATGAAATGCAAATTTCATAGAAAAGGCTTACAAAATGAGTTCATGCACAGTACACTGAACCAAGGATTGAGAATCACTCCTATATGCTTACCAATAAGCTCTAAACCAACATTAATCCAAAATCAGCTCTGTTCCATCTTTCTTGTATCATCTCCATGATTTTTTATTTTTAGCTAAATTTTTGGTATTTTTGAATTTTGAATCTAAACTGAGTTATAAATGTTTTCAATAGCTTAAACAAGCTACTAAGAGCTTATATAAGCTTAATGAGCCCAGAACAACAACCATAAACAACATAAGACAGATTTAAGATTTTGACCATGAAATTGAAATTTGCACAAACTGAAATTAAACTGGAAACTTGGAATTGTTTATTGATAAAGATTCAAATACACTTAAAAACACTTAAACCAGTACTTGAAAGTTTAAACATACACTAGAAAGCTTGAAATAATTAAAACGACATAAGTAAAACTAAACTACACTACTTTTTTCCACACTGCATCTTTCTTGATATTTATTGATCTCTAGGACTCTGTGTCGACCTCTGAAGCTTTCCCACTTGATTGTACCTTTGAATTCATCCTAATCGTCCACTTGGACATTTGGCGGGAAAAGTCTTTTGACTGGATAGAGTAGGTTTTTGCAATTAAGGGGTTTTGTTGGATGTGGAGGTGGAAGGAGTTGGTATACAGGTGTTAGGGGTGATGTGGAAAGGTGGGGGTAAGGTGGTAGCAGCAGGTGTCGGGGAAGGAGTGGACACAGGTGGGGGTTGAAGGGGATGAACAGTGCTAGGCGGGTTTTATTTTTAAAACACTGGGTCGGGTTGGATATTGGGCCTGAGATTGTTGGGCCAGCTGGTATTGTGTGTTGGGTTTGGATTTGGGATAATAATACAAGGGTCCATATGGTTTATTTAATAACAAGGACCAATCATGTAATATTCTAAAAGTATAGGGACTGAAATTACAACTTTTCCAAACTTATCACAAGGGTGAATTTTGCCAAGTTTCATTTACCAAGGACCATAAATGTATTTATTATCCAATTTAATACGTCCAAGGGTAATTTTTGTCAATTTTGAAACTTGAGGGACCTAACATGTAATTTCTCCAAAGTTTACCATAAGGACCAATTTTGTCATTTATTAATAGTACAAGGTTAAAATTTGATAATTTTCACTTTTTAAATTAACCAAGGACTATATTTGACATTTTCCAAACTTGAGGGACTAAAGTTGTCATTTTGTAAATTTTAAACTTTAAAGGGTTTATTTTGACAAATTTTGAATCCCATGGACCTTAAATGACATTTTACTAGTTTTTGAATTACCAGGGACTAGTTTTGACAATTTTTGAAACTTGGGGACTAAAACTGCCAATTATGCAAACTTGGTACGTTTTTCATCTGATTTTGATATTTTTTGCATTTAAAACACTGATTTGTGATATTTTCATCATTTTGATGCATTTCTGAGTGTTTTCAGATGTTTTTGCAGTCTAGATAGTACAAAAATGATGAGTATTTAGACACTCATCAATCCCCCACACTAAGATATTGCTAGTCCCTAGCAATGATTTGGAAAAATTAATGGATTTTATCTCTTTACCAAAAGCCATTACTTCTGGAGTAGCCAATTGTTTCAGTTCAAGTAAGAACCTTGGTACAATGATAACCAAATGATTTTGAGCAAATCACCAGCTTTCAACGGTTTTGATTTGTCTTTACCAGAAGCCGTTTGCTTCTGGACTAGCCAACTCTTAGATAAATTATCAATATTATCTTTGGTGAGTCGATTACCAATTATGGTTTTCCAACTGCCTTTACCACAAGCCATAAACTTGCGGGCTAGCCAACTTTTCACTAGTTAAAGATATGGTGAGCTGAACACCATACAATTTTGGGCAAATTGCAAGCCATAAACGGATTTGATAAATCTTTACCAAGAGCCGTTTGCTCCTGGATTAGCCAATCCTTATGTGGGTTAGACATGGTGGACTGATTACCATTTGTTGTGTTTAGTACATAGTACTTCCACTAAATAAAAAATTTTAAAATTTGGCCATTTTGGGGGAAAAAGGGACTAAAAGGGTACATTTATGATCAAATTCGCCAGAATTTCCCCCCCACACTTAGAAATGAATATTGTCCTCAATATTCAAAGTACCGGTTGTTATGCCGAATCCTTGAACATAAAAAGATAACATTACTAGCTAAGTGTAGAAACACAACAATTATTCTATTTTTTTTTTGATATATATACAACATGTGGGGTATCTCCCCCACACTAGGGTGGACTCATGGGTGAAAACCCATGTGGTGCTTGCTAATGTTTTTGATTCCCGAGTCACTAGCTTGACTCGACCCCGCATTAATTGGTTCATGGGGAAGTAAGTAGAAGAGACAATCTCCATCGGACTTTCACTTAAAATGTTTGTATAAACATTTAAGCACGTGAAAGTTCCACACCGATAAGATATAGATAGAACCGGCTCAAAAATGATAAATGAAAATGCCGGGATCAAAAATAGTGTCTTCACTCCCGAATGAGTGAAGAACAGGAGAAGCCACGGGATAGGTGAAGAAGAGAAAGAAAGTCATGATAAAAATCATGACTAACTCTTCATCCTCAATAGGAGAATTCATAGTTTCATGAATCTCCTCAGTTAAGTTCACTTGATCAAGACATATTATGGGTGTGTCTAGATCAAAGTAGAAATTATCATACTCCGGCGGAGATATGATATGAGTAAGTTCACAGGAGAGCTCCTCGAAGGTGAATGAATCATATTCAGAATTGGTATCAGTGGGTTCACAGGTGAACTCCTCCAATGTAAATGATTCATAATCGGGGAGAGAATTATGAGAATGAAAAGTGGTACTGCCACTAATCTTCTCTCCGTATTATCAAAACGAAGGCTTCCATTTCCGAAATAGAATCATCGGAAAAAATGTCACTATCCTTTATGGGGATAGGAGATGAAATGGGTATTTCTTTGAAAGCCTCGATTTTAGAAATGAGAAGACTGACATTCAATAATGTTGCTCGAAGAGCTTCATCTTTGATTTCAGTGTCAGTAACTTCATCATTCTCTTCTTCTAAGCTAACAAGCTCAGAAGGTAATTCTTCCATATAATGATGTCCACAAGATAAAGAATCGTCATCAATAGAATCGGAGCACATCTCAACATGATTACTTTGGAAGACAAGAGGAGGAGGGATATCACACACATGATCGATAATTCCCTGTGACTCTCTAGGGATTGGGACAAGGTCCTCAACACTAGACTTTATAAATTCGTCCGATTCCTTTTCAGGAACAGTGTCAAGATGCTCGTCCTCCATGTTCAGAGAGTGAGTGGGAGCTTCGGGTGTGATGGCAGTTGCTTGAGAATGAATCTCAACTGCTGGAATATCCACTGATGAACTTGATGAATCTTTATAAAATTGTAGGATACCAAGTGCATCCTCATCATCACTGTCATCAGGAATAAAACGAAATTGAGAGCTAGATCTGGCTGCTTTTTCTTTTGCAATGGATTCCCTAATAGAGTTTTCAAAGGCAATTTGGGAATTTAATTTGGCAGCCCGCTCTTCAGCTAACAAAACTTCCATGGATTTTTGATTTGGATTATCTTGGGAGTGTTTACATTCCTTCAAATCTTTCACTAAATCCAAAAGATCAAGGAGAAGATTTTGAGGAAGTGGTTCAGGCTGAGGTGGTGCCTGATTCATTTGGTACTGTAGAGGTTGGTCATGATACGAAGAGTCGTAATTGTTACAAGGAAATGGATTCCTTGTTTGACAATCCGAGCTAGAGTGTGGACCTCCACAATACTCACAACAGTAAAACTGATGTGGCTGTGAGTCGTATGTGTTGTAGTCATAATTGTTATCAGAAACCTGCTCATAGACAAGCGTGTTTCCGATTGACAATCAGAAGTGTGTGAACCACCACATACTCACAACAGTTAAACTGCTGAGTCTCACAGTGTGGTAGCTGATGGAATTAATCAGTTGTGTTATGGTAGGAATAGGGATCCCTGGTATAGACAGACCCGTTACCTGACTCCACCATGCTACAACTGGGGCAATTGCCACCATTATAAGGACCACCACACCATTGACAATCAAGAGGGTGAGGATAAGACATAGAAAGAATCAAAGGTTTCAGAGGGTAAGAAATATAGAATCAAAAGATGTGAGAGGGTAAAGATGGATATTTTTGGATTTTTGGATAAACATTTTATAAAAACAAAGAATGAAAATATTTTTGGTGTTGTTAACACTTTAGGAAAAGTGTTAATGAACTTTTTGATTTTTAAATAACTTTACAAAAAAAAACTGTTTAAAAACGGTGGTATATGTGCAAGTACGGGTCTGAAAATGTTTAGGACACAAAATTTGATTTGTGCAAAACCGTCAAGCTACCTCACACAAGCCAGCCACTTGTGAATGGCGAACCGTAAGAAACTCAAAACAGTTTAAACACCAAATGCAATTTAAGATCAGAGGAATATAGGGGATTCCTGGGTCGTTAAGTCCCACGGAGGATGAATTGGTGTTAAACAACTTCAGATGATAGAATGATCACTAAGGATAGTGATCAGTAAGGTTTTTGATGAATCATTACCTAAATAAAAGATTAATAAATTACAGGGGCTTAAATGCAAATTAAAGAAAATTAAAAAGATAAAATATATTAAATAAACGCTATCACTATTTTAAAATGATGAACGTTTAAAACCTAAAACATACGTTTAAATAAAATTACGTAAACGTACAAAATAAAACGTGAGTTTTAAGAAATAAAATGCCTACAAATATGAAAATGACATTTTTACAATCCTAATAATAAAAGAAAATTATTAGAACAAGAAAATTATTTTTACAACTATTTATTTATTTATTATTAATTAAAACTATTTATTAAGTATTTAAAATGCACTAAAATATAAGAAAATACAAAATTAACCTAGAAAAATAAAATTATAACTTAGAAAAATCTAAAATATGATAAAACTTATTTTAAAACTGAAAATATATTTTTTAGACTTTTTATGTATTTATTATTAATTTAATACTATTTAAAACTAATTAAAATGATAAAAAATACTAATTAAACCAAGAAAATTATGGAAAAATACTTTTTATGACTTATATATTTATCTTAATCTATGAAAATTAAAAACATATTTTTTTAAGCTTTTTCTGATTTATTTGTATTAAAAATTATTTAAAAAGACTTAAAAACTATTTAAAATAAAGAAAAATAGCAAAGAGTGCAAGAAAAATATGAAAAATTCAGGAAAATACTAAAATATTATTCTAAGTTTATAAAAAATATAAAAACATATGCTTATGTGGAGGAATAATAAGCTGCAGTGTAACTGCTTATAAATAAGCAATTCAAAATAAGCCAAAATTCACAAATGAGTACCAAATAAACACATAAGCTAGGTTATGCTATAATAACTAAATACTAACCTATTCCAACCATCCTAAACTTCTGAAAAGCAGTTTAAGCCAAAGATTAAGCAAATCAAAAACTAGCTTTATTCAGAAAATGGGACA
Organism: Chrysanthemum makinoi; assembly: GCA_910596185.1. NCBI lineage: Eukaryota > Viridiplantae > Streptophyta > Magnoliopsida > Asterales > Asteraceae > Chrysanthemum > Chrysanthemum makinoi. Next base: position 112,596,978 of record OU343217.1, read on the forward strand.
ACATGTTGGCTGATCTAGGAGTGGGGTCCACAGAGCTTAAGCTCAAAAGCTTGGCTGCAAATGATAGTCAGCTGGGTGGTGAGTGGTAAGGAACCAAGAACCACCAGTGGGGTCCACTGGTGTGGCCTGTGGGACCCACCAAAGTGGTGGTTATGTCCACTGTTGTGGAGGTGCAAGGCTGCACAGGGCATCATTTCAGAGAAGGGGGGTCAAAAGAAGCTAAGTAATAAGCTATTTATAAGCTAATTTAATGAAAGCTAGTATTTTTATATTTTAGTTTAGCAGCTAAATATTACTATCCCAAAAGGATTTAAGCTAAAACTTAATAATGAATCCTATATAAAATTATACATTTTATTCAAAAACAGCTACTAGTACAATTTGACTTTTTAGGAAAATCAAATAAGTTGACTATTATGAACTTGGTATTGATTCTATTGATTGAATATGTTGTATTAAGATGTAATAAGACTGATTTAAGCTAGAGTACTGAATTATAAGCTAATTTGATGAGATTTTTATTCCTAAATTTCCACAGTGAACTGCAAATTGAGAATAGAAATTATTTTGACTTTTTATGCAACAAGGATTAGTTTTACTACTTTGACTGAGCTATTATAACTTATTGTGACTTAGTACAACAATACACAATAGCACAAATGGCCTTTATCACAGTTAAATCAGCAAATCCAAACACTAGTTATGTAGACTGTTTTGAAGCTTTATATACTAAAACAAGTTTTTAACCCAAGTGACCTAGTAATTAACTTATATTAACCATATTTAGACAGTATTAGACTAGAATTAACAAGATTAAATTACTAATAATATGAAATGCAAATTTCATAGAAAAGGCTTACAAAATGAGTTCATGCACAGTACACTGAACCAAGGATTGAGAATCACTCCTATATGCTTACCAATAAGCTCTAAACCAACATTAATCCAAAATCAGCTCTGTTCCATCTTTCTTGTATCATCTCCATGATTTTTTTTTTAGCTAAATTTTTGGTATTTTTGGTGATTTTTGAATTTTGAATCTAAATTGAGTTATAAATGTTTTCAATAGCTTAAACAAGCTACTAAGAGCTTATATAAGCTTAATGAGCCCAGAACAACAACCATAAACAACATAAGACAGATTTAAGATTTTGACCATGAAATTGAAATTTGCACAAACTGAAAAACTGGAACTTGGAATTTGTTTATTGATAAAGATTCAAATACACTTAAAAACACTTAAACCAGTACTTGAAAGTTTAAACATACACTAGAAAGCTTGAAATAATTAAAACGACATAAGTAAAACTAAACTACACTACTTTTTTCCACACTGCATCTTTCTTGATATTTATTGATCTCTATGACTCTGTGTCGACCTCTGGATCTTTCCCACTTGATTGTACCTTTGAATTAATCCTAATCGTCCACTTGGACATTTGGCGGGAAAAGTCTTTTGACTGGATAGAGTAGGTTTTTGCAATTAAGGGGTTTTGTTGGATGTGGAGGTGGAAGGAGTTGGTATACAGTGTTAGGGGGTGAGTGGAAAGGTGGGGGTAAGGTGGTAGCAGCAGGTGTCGGGTAAGGAGTGGACACAGGTGGGGGTTGAAGGGGATGAACAGTGCTAGGCGGGTTTTTAAAACACTGGGTCGGGTTGGATATTGGGCCTGAGATTGTTGGGCCAGCTGGTATTGTGTGTTGGGTTTGGATTTGGGATAATAATACAAGGGTCCATATGGTTTATTTAATAACAAGGACCAATTGATGAGTGTCTAAATACTCATCATTTTTGTATTATCTAGACTGCAAAAACATCTGAAAACACTCAAAAATGTATCAAAATGATGAAAATATCATAAACAAGTGTTTTATGTGTTTTAAATGCAAAAACATCAAAATCTGGTGAAAAACGTATCAAGTTTGCATAATTGGCAGTTTTAGTCCCCCAAGTTACAAAAGTTGTCAAAATTAGTCCCTGGTAATTCAAAAACTTGTAAAATGTCATTTAAGGTCCATAGGATTCAAAAGTTGTCAAAATAAACCCTTTAAAGTTTAAAAATCACAAAATGACAACCTTAGTCCTTTAACTTTGAAAATTGTCGAATATAGTCCTTGGTTAATTTAAAAAGTGAAAATTATCAAATTTTAACCTTGTACTATTTATAAATGGCAAAATTGGTCCTTATGATAAACTTTTGGGAAATTACACTTTTAGTCCCTCAAAATCCAAAAATAACAATTAAGGTCCTTTTAAAGTTTTAAATGTTAAATTTATCAACATTGGTCTTTGTGTTATTATTATATGGCAGGTTTGGCCCTTTGATTAGCTTTGGAAATGTTACTAGTTCAGTCCTTCAAAAATCAGAATATTACATATATGGTCCTTATGTTGTTTAACTAAACCAAACGGATCCTATATTAAACCCAGCTACTGGCCCAATCTCCCCAAGCCCAAAACCAAACCCGACCCAGTGTTTAAATTAAAAAACGCGCGTTCACTGGTCACATCTTCAATCCCTACACCTGTGCCACTCTTCCACTGCCATTGCTACTCAACCTTTCCACCTCATCTCAACCTTTACCTTATCCCCCAGTGGTTAACATCCCCTCTCCACCTCTACATCAATCCAAACCCAATTAATGCAAAGAAACTGCCCAAGACTTTTTGGCGCCAAAAAGGTAGAATCAACTGTTGTGATCACTTTGACCCATCCAATGGTGGGAAATGATCAGAAAGTGGAGAGGAGAGGATGCTTTGAAAGTATAAAGATGGATTGTAGCAGAAGAGGGAGGTGTCGACTGTTTTTAGACCATTTCATAGTGTAAACTTTTATTTTCTGTTGTAAACCTTTAAATTCAGTTTTATTTTCAAAGTTGTATTATGTTTCATGGTTAATGAAAGTTATTTCAATAATTCTCAGTTTCAATTCTCAAGTTTGAATTCAATTTTTAGCATTTTTTAAGCAAAATTGACACTTTGCTTTAATCTTGTTAAAATATTGTTGTTCTTGTTCATTTCATCTAATTTCAGTCACCTTTTAAGCTTTTTGAAGTTTGGTCATCATTTAGAGGACTTGTAATTTAGCTTACTTAAAAAAACATAAAAATCCAAGAAAATAGTTAAAAATAAAAAAACATATGGAGACATGATCAAGAAAGTGGTGAAGAGCTGATTTGGATTGCTTATGGGTATAGAGCTTTTGGAAAGCTATAGTAGTGATTCCCAGTCCTTGGTTCCTTTTTGTGCGTGAATTCATATGTTGTAAGCCTTTTCTTTGAAACTTGCATTTTCTAATATTGGTAGTCAAACCTTATTAATTCTAGCTCAATCATGTCTAAATATGGTAATTTCAGTTAATCAAAAGGTTACTTGCTTTAAAAAATATGTTTTAGTGTGTTAAGCTTCATAACTGTCTTGTTAAAGGGTGTTTGGAATTGCTGAATCAAGCCAGCTAAAGACCGTGTTGTGGTTGTTCATTGTTAATCTAAGTTACTTTAGTTCCTAATAGATCAGTCAAACCTTAAAAACTTGTGCTTAGTAGTAAAAAGTCAAAATTAGCTTCAAAATCATCTTAGCAGTCCACTGTTAAGATTTAAGAATGCAAATTGCATCATAGCTGCTTATAACTCAGTACTATAGCTTAAAATAACCTTATTGTAGCTTATTACAACTAATTCAGTCATCTAGGATCATTATAAATTCATAAAAGTCAAACTAGTTTATTTTTATCAAAAGTCAAATTTCTTATAAGCCGTTTTTGAATAAAATGAATAATTTTGTGTAGGATTCAATAGTAAGATTTAGCTTAATTCCTTTTTGGATAGTAATATTTAGCTGCTAAACAAAAATATAAAAATACTAGCTTTTATAAAATTAGCTTATTAAGTGCTTATTTTCAGCTTTCTTTTAAGTCCCTTTTTCAAAATATGCCCTGTGCACACAGTTAGCTATCTAGATTCATAAGCCCTTACAGAGCTTATTAATAAATACTAGCTTATATAATTTAGCTTTTTGAGTAGGCCACCTAGCTGTATGTCTATTCCAAGTCTTATTTTCAAATTTATAGCTTATTTGATAAGCCTGCTCATGACTTATAGTTTTGTCCATTTTTTCTTAGTACTAATCAATCAGTGGTTTTTCAAATTCTTCATAAGCTTCTCACAAGCTTATTAGAATAAGCCTATCTGTGTAATTTAGCTTTTTGGAAAGCTTATTTGCTCAGGTGTTAGCTAATTTGCTTTCATTTTATAGCTTATTATAGTGCTTAATTACTAGCTTAAAAGTACCTATCAATTTACACAGTCCCCTGTGTAAACAGATAAGATTTTGCTTATTTTGGCTTATTTTGTGCTTATTCCTTGGTAATTATGCTTCCTCAGTTGTCATTTTAGCTTTTTATTAGTTGCTTATCTTATTTTCTAGTTAGCTTGTGTTTATTTAGTAGCTTTTTAACCACTTGGCTTTAATCTTGTGCTTATTCATATTTTTGTTCCACTGTTAAGATAATAAGCTATTTCTAAGCTTATCAGTACTTTTCATAAAAAGTAATAGTTTTAGAAATTGCTTATCTTAATGTACTTAATAAGTTTCAAAAAGAAAATTTGAAAAATAAAATGTTTTTGCAAAAAGGGGGTAGGCAGGCTCGAACCTGAGACCTCCCCCTTTGGAACGCGTTAGAAGGATACCTGGATACCAATTGCCCTTGGGACTTGTCTTGGTTTTCTTTTGCAGAATCAAATACATAACCACACTTGTCCAAATAAGCTTAAACGAGCTTATTCCCTTATTTCTAGCTTATTCTTAGTAGCTTTTTCAGTTTTTGTATTTTTTATAAAAGTGTATTAGTATTAAGTATTTTCTGTAAAAGTTTTAGATTTTTCCAAATAGTTTTAGTATTTTTTATCATTTAATTAGTGTTTTATAGTAATTAATTCATAATAAAAAACATAAAAGTCAAAAAAATATAAATCTTTTTTCTAAAATTTTCTTTTGTCAAATATTATGTAAAAAAATTAGTTTTACACTCGTAGGCCTTTTATTTCATAAATTTTACGTTTTGTCTTGCGCTCCAACGTCATTTTTGTAAATAACGCTCGTTTTTAGTTTAAGTAACGTTTTTAGACATTTTAAGTTTACGTTTAAGTTAAAATAGTTTATTTAAGTTATTTTGTTTTATAAAATAAACGTTCATCGATCTGTAAAAAATAGTGATAGCGTTTATTTAATAGTTTTTATCTTTTATTTTCTTTAATTTGCATTTAAGTCGCTAAGACATGCAAATCCCTACTGTAATTATAATCGTTTTATATGTTTACGTTTAATCTAAGTTAAACGTACGTTTGTATATCTTTTATTATTTTTAGGTTTCTGATTGTACGTTTCTTAATTGAACTAGCTGTGACAGAGCTATTACTATTCACATTCAGTGTTAGTCAATCAGATTCCTGTTTTCCTATACTAATATTATTTTCGACAATTCACAAGTCATTATACCAGAATATCACGCCTCACCAGGACATAAACGATCCAAGAATATTTTAAATCCTTGGTAAACTTGCACATTCTCTCCCGGGCTGTCGCCCTTTTATCATCTGTTACGGTTGACCGTTCACAAGCGGTTGATAAGTGTGACGGAGAAATAAAAGAAGGTAGTTCGGGAGGAATCAAATTTTGGCGCCGCTGCCGGGGAAGCTGTAAGCGTGTTTTAAGCATTTCCAGATCCATTCTTGCACATATACCATCGTTTGTAAACAGTTTTTTGTAAAGTTATAAAAATCAAAAAGTTCATTAACAGTTTTCCTAAAGTGTTAACAACACCAAAAATATTTTCATTCTTTGTTTTTATGGCATGTTTTTCAAAAATACCAAAAATATTCCTCTTTACCCTCTTACTTTTTTGATTCTTCATTTCTTACCCTCTAGAACCATTTGATTCTTTCAATGTCTTATCCTCACCCTCTTGGTTGTCAATGGTGTGGTGGTCCTTATAATGGTGGCAATTGCCCCAGTTGTAGCATGGTGGAATCAGGAAACGGGTCCTGTCTATAACCAAGATACTTATTCCTACCATAACACAACTGATTTATTCCATCAGCTACCGCACTGTGAGACTCAGCAGTTTTAATGTTGTAGTAGTGGTGGTTCACATTCCAGTTCTGATTGTCGATCGGGAAACACGCTTGTCTATGAGCAAGTTCCTGATAACAATTATGACTACAACACATACCACCACAAGCCACATCAGTTTTACTGTTGTGAGTATTGTGGAGGTTCTCACTCTAGCTCGGATTGTCAAACAGGGAACCCATTTCCTTGTAACAATTACGACTCTTCGTTTTAAGACCAACCTCCACAATACCAAATGATTCAAGCAACTCCTCATGAAACTACGACAGACCTTCTACTGAAGAGTCTTGAGTTATTAAAAGAACTTAAGGAGGAGTCGGCTATGTCACACGAGAAATCCATGGAAGAATTGTTAGCGGAGGAACGGGCTGCTAAATTAGATTCCCAGATTGCCATTGAAAACACTGTTAGGGAATCAATTAGACTACAAAAAGCATTCAAATCTAGCTCTCAATTCCATTTCATTCCTGATGACGATGATGATAAAGATACCCTTGATATTCTACAATTTTATTCATCAAGTTCATCAGTTGAGATTCCATCCGTGGAAATACAGGGAGAAAAGAATATGACTGAATCACTAGCAGTAGAAATAATGGAACTTGTAGAATCCATAACTGCTAGTCCTTCTCAACTCCCTCAGTCTGCTGTTATCACACCCGAGGTTCACACTCACTCTCTGAACATGGGGGACGAACTTCTTGACACTGTTCCTGAAAAGGAATCGGACGAATTCATAAAGTCTAGTGTTGAAGACCTTGTCCCAATCCCAAGAGAGTCACAGGGAATTCTCGAGCATTTGTGTGATATCCCTACTCCTCTTGTCTTCCAAAATGATCATATTGAGATGTTCTCTGATTCTGATGAGGACTATTCTTTATCTTGTGGAGACATAAGTTATGTGGGTGAATTACCTTCTGAGCCTGTCAGCTTAGGAGAAGAGAATGATGAAGAAATAATCCAAGACGAAGCTCTTCGTCTTACATTATTAAATGTTAATCTTCTCATTTCTAGAATCGAGGCTTTTAATGAAAAGCCTACTTCATATCTTATCCCCTTGGAGGATAGTGAACTTTTGTTCGATGATTCTATTCCGGAATTGCAAACGTTCCATTTTGATCATATGGGAGAGAAGATTAGTGGTATTACCACTTATCATTCTCATAATTCTCTCCCCGATTATGAATCATTCACTTTTGAGGAGTTCCCCAGTGAACTCACTCAAATCAATCCCGAATATGAATCATTCGCCTTTGAGGAGTTCTCCTGTGAACTCACTCATATCATATCTCCACCGGAGTATGATAACTTCTACTTTGATCTAGACACACCCGGGATATGTCTAGACCAATTGAGCTTAAAAGATGAAATTCATATGAATTCTCCTTCTGATGATGATGAGTTAATCATGATCTTTATCATGACTTTCTTTCTCTTCTTCACCTATCCCGTGGCTTCTCCTGTTCTTCATTCCTTCGGGAATGAAGACATTATCTTTGATCCCGGCATTTTCATTTATCATTTTTGAGCCGGTTCTATGTATATCTCATCGGTGTGGAACTTTCAAGTACTTCAATGTTTATACAAACATCTTGAATGAAAGTCCGATGGAGATTGTATCTTCCACTTATTTCCCCATGAACAAATTAATTCGGGGTCGAGTCAAGCTAGCGACTCGGTAATCAAAAACAGTAGTTAAACATGGGTTTTCACCCGTGTGTCCCACCCTAGTGTGGGGGAGATGCCCCACATGTTGTATATAGATCTTAAAAAAAAAAAAAAAAAAAAAAAAATGAATGAAAATTGTAAATATTAAAGAAGAGAATAATTGTTGTGTTTCTACACTTGGCTAGTAATGTTATCTTTTTACGTTCTAAGTTTCGGCATAACAGCCGGTACTTTGAATATTGAGGACAATATTCATTTCTAAGCGTGGGGGGGAAATTCTGGCGAATTTGATCATAAATGTACCCTTTTAGTCCCTTTTTCCCCTAAAATGGCCAAATTTTAAAATTTTTTGTAGTGGAAGTACTATGTACTAAACACAACAAATGGTAATCAGTCCACCATGTCTAACCCACATAAGGATTGGCTAATCCAGGAGCAAACGGCTCTTGGTAAAGATTTCTCAAATCCGTTTATATGGCTTGCAATTTGCCCAAAATTGTATGGTTCTCAACTCACCATATCCTAAAAAGTGAAGAGTTGGCTAGCCTGCAAGTTTATGGCTTGTGGTAAAGGCAGTGGAAAATCCATAATTGGTAATCAGCTCACCAAAGATAATTCTGATAATTTATCTAAGAGTTGGCTAGTCCAGAAGGGTACGGCTTCTGGTAAAGACAAATCAAATCCGTTATACAGCTTATGATTTGCTCAAAATCATTTGGTTATCAGTGTACCAAGGTTCTTACTTGAATCAAAACAATTGGCTACTCCAGAAGTAATGGCTTTTGGTAAAGAGATAAAATCCATTAATTTTTCTCAAATCATTGCTAGGGACTAGCAATATCTTAGTGTGGGGGATTGATGAGTGTCTAAATACTCATCATTTTTGTATTATCTAGACTGCAAAAACATCTGAAAACACTCAAAAATGTATCAAAATGATGAAAATATCATAAACAAGTGTTTTATGTGTTTTAAATGCAAAAACATCAAAATCTGGTGAAAAACGTATCAAGTTTGCATAATTGGCAGTTTTAGTCCCTCAAGTTACAAAAGTTGTCAAAATTAGTCCCTGGTAATTCAAAAACTTGTAAAATGTCATTTAAGGTCCATAGGATTCAAAAGTTGTCAAAATAAACCCTTTAAAGTTTAAAAATCACAAAATGACAACCTTAGTCCTTTAACTTTGAAAATTGTCGAATATAGTCCTTGGTTAATTTAAAAAGTGAAAATTATCAAATTTTAACCTTGTACTATTTATAAATTGCAAAATTGGTCCTTATGATAAACTTTTGGGAAATTACACTTTTAGTCCCTCAAAATCCAAAAATAACAATTAAGGTCCTTTTAAAGTTTTAAATGTTAAATTTATCAACATTGGTCCTTGTGTTATTATTATATGGCAGGTTTGGCCCTTTGATTAGCTTTGGAAATGTTACTAGTTCAGTCCTTCAAAAATCAGAATATTACATATATGGTCCTTATGTTGTTTAACTAAACCAAACGGATCCTATATTAAACCCAGCTACTGGCCCAATCTCCCCAAGCCCAAAACCAAACCCGACCCAGTGTTTAAATTAAAAACGCGCCGTCCACTGTTCACCATCTTCAATCCCTACACCTGTGTCCACTCTTCCACTGCCATCTGCTACCCTCAACCTTTCCACCTCATCTCAACCTTTTACCTTATCCCCCCAGTTGGTTAACATCCCCCCTCCACCTCTACATCAATCCAAACCCAATTAATGCAAAGAAACTGCCCAAGACTTTTTGGCGCCAAAAAGGTAGAATCAACTGTTGTGATCACTTTGACCCATCCAATGGTGGGAAATGATCAGAAAGTGGAGAGGATGCTTTTGAAAGTCTATAAAGATGGATTGTAGCAGAAGAGGGAGGGAGGTGTCGATGTTTTTAGACCATTTCATAGTGTAAACTTTTATTTTCTGTTGTAAACCTTTAAATTCAGTTTTATTTTCAAAGTTGTATTATGTTTCATGGTTAATGAAAGTTATTTCAATAATTCTCAGTTTCAATTCTCAAGTTTGAATTCAATTTTTAGCATTTTTTAAGCAAAATTGACACTTTGCTTTAATCTTGTTAAAATATTGTTGTTCTTGTTCATTTCATCTAATTTCAGTCACCTTTTAAGCTTTTTGAAGTTTGGTCATCATTTAGAGGACTTGTAATTTAGCTTACTTAAAAAAACATAAAAATCCAAGAAAATAGTTAAAAATAAAAAAACATATGGAGACATGATCAAGAAAGTGGTGAAGAGCTGATTTGGATTGCTTATGGGTATAGAGCTTTTGGAAAGCTATAGTAGTGATTCCCAGTCCTTGGTTCCTTTTTGTGCGTGAATTCATATGTTGTAAGCCTTTTCTTTGAAACTTGCATTTTCTAATATTGGTAGTCAAACCTTATTAATTCTAGCTCAATCATGTCTAAATATGGTAATTTCAGTTAATCAAAAGGTTACTTGCTTTAAAAAATATGTTTTAGTGTGTTAAGCTTCATAACTGTCTTGTTAAAGGGTGTTTGGAATTGCTGAATCAAGCCAGCTAAAGACCAGTTGTGTGGTTGTTCATTGTTAATCTAAGTTACTTTAGTTCCTAATAGATCAGTCAAACCTTAAAAACTTGTGCTTAGTAGTAAAAAGTCAAAATTAGCTTCAAAATCATCTTAGCAGTCCACTGTTAAGATTTAAGAATGCAAATTGCATCATAGCTGCTTATAACTCAGTACTATAGCTTAAAATAACCTTATTGTAGCTTATTACAACTAATTCAGTCATCTAGGATCATTATAAATTCATAAAAGTCAAACTAGTTTATTTTTATCAAAAGTCAAATTTCTTATAAGCCGTTTTTGAATAAAATGAATAATTTTGTGTAGGATTCAATAGTAAGATTTAGCTTAATTCCTTTTTGGATAGTAATATTTAGCTGCTAAACAAAAATATAAAAATACTAGCTTTTATAAAATTAGCTTATTAAGTGCTTATTTTCAGCTTTCTTTTAAGTCCCTTTTTCAAAATATGCCCTGTGCACACAGTTAGCTATCTAGATTCATAAGCCCTTACAGAGCTTATTAATAAATACTAGCTTATATAATTTAGCTTTTTGAGTAGGCCACCTAGCTGTATGTCTATTCCAAGTCTTATTTTCAAATTTATAGCTTATTTGATAAGCCTGCTCATGACTTATAGTTTTGTCCATTTTTTCTTAGTACTAATCAATCAGTGGTTTTTCAAATTCTTCATAAGCTTCTCACAAGCTTATTAGAATAAGCCTATCTGTGTAATTTAGCTTTTTGGAAAGCTTATTTGCTCAGGTTGTTAGCTCCAGTATTTGCTTTCATTTTATAGCTTATTATAGTGCTTAATTACTAGCTTAAAAGTACCTATCAATTTACACAGTCCCCTGTGTAAACAGATAAGATTTTGCTTATTTTGGCTTATTTTGTGCTTATTCCTTGGTAATATGCTTCCTCAGTGTCATTTTAGCTTTTTATTAGTTGCTTATCTTATTTTCTAGTTAGCTTGTGTTTATTTAGTAGCTTTTTAACCACTTGGCTTTAATCTTGTGCTTATTCATATTTTTGTTCCACTGTTAAGATAATAAGCTATTTCTAAGCTTATCAGTACTTTTCATAAAAAGTAATAGTTTTAGAAATTGCTTATCTTAATGTACTTAATAAGTTTCAAAAAGAAAATTTGAAAAATAAAATGTTTTTGCAAAAAGGGGGTAGGCAGGCTCGAACCTGAGACCTCCCCCTTTGGAACGCGTTAGAAGGATACCTGGATACCAATTGCCCTTGGGACTTGTCTTGGTTTTCTTTTGCAGAATCAAATACATAACCACACTTGTCCAAATAAGCTTAAACGAGCTTATTCCCTTATTTCTAGCTTATTCTTAGTAGCTTTTTCAGTTTTTGTATTTTTTATAAAAGTGTATTAGTATTAAGTATTTTCTGTAAAAGTTTTAGATTTTTCCAAATAGTTTTAGTATTTTTTATCATTTAATTAGTGTTTTATAGTAATTAATTCATAATAAAAAATATAAAAGTCAAAAAATATAAATCTTTTTTCTAAAATTTTCTTTTGTCAAATATTATGTAAAAAAATTAGTTTTACACTCGTAGGCCTTTTATTTCATAAATTTTACGTTTTGTCTTGCGCTCCAGCGTCATTTTTGTAAATAACGCTCGTTTTCAGTTTAAGTAACGTTTTTAGACAATTTAAGGTTACGTTTTAGTTAAAATAGTTTATTTAAGTTATTTTGTTTTATAAAATAAACGTTCATCGATCTGTAAAAATAGTGATAGCGTTTATTTAATAGTTTTTATCTTTTATTTTCTTTAATTTGCATTTAAGTCGCTAAGACATGCAAATCCCTACTGTAATTATAATCGTTTTATATGTTTACGTTTAATCTAAGTTAAACGTACGTTTGTATATCTTTATTATTTTAGGTTTCTGATTGAATGTTTCTTAATTGAACTAGCTGTGACAGAGCTATTACTATTCACATTCAGTGTTAGTCAATCAGATTCCTGTTTTCCTATACTAATATTATTTTCGACAATTCACAAGTCATTATACCAGAATATCACGCCTCACCAGGACATAAACGATCCAAGAATATTTTAAATCCTTGGTAAACTTGCACATTCTCTCCCGGGCTGTCGCCCTTTTATCATCTGTTACGGTTGACCGTTCACAAGCGGTTGATAAGTGTGACGGAGAAATAAAAGAAGGTAGTTCGGGAGGAATCACCAATCATGTAATATTCTAAAAGTATAGGGACTGAAATTACAACTTTTCCAATCTTATCACAAGGGTGAATTTTGCCAAGTTTCATTTACCAAGGACCATAAATGTATTTATTATCCAATTTAATACGTCTAAGGGTAATTTTTTTCAATTTTGAAACTTGAGGGACCTAACATGTAATTTCTCCAAAGTTTACCATAAGGACCAATTTTGTCATTTATTAATAGTACAAGGTTAAAATTTGATAATTTTCACTTTTTTTAAATTAACCAAGGACTATATTTGACATTTTCCAAACTTGAGGGACTAAAGTTGTCATTTTGTAAATTTTAAACTTTAAAGGGTTTATTTTGACAACTTTTGAATCACATGGACCTTAAATGACCTTTTACAAGTTTTTGAATTACCAGGGACTTTTGAAACTTGGGGACTAAAACTGCCAATTATGCAAACTTGGTACGTTTTTCATCTGATTTTGATATTTTTTGCATTTAAAACACATAAAACACTGATTTGTGATATTTTCATCATTTTGATGCATTTCTGAGTGTTTTCAGATGTTTTTGCAGTCTAGATAGTACAAAAATGATGAGTATTTAGACACTCATCAATGAACTTAAGAATTAGGGGGTGAGTGTTTAAGTTTCTAACGCCCGGGGACTAACTATTATAAATCTAGCATGTAGCGGTACTTATTGACTTGGCTTAGGGGACCAGGAACAACATGACTTATGAGGGGACACTTGACTTCTCCTGTGGTGGCATCTTTACTGATAGGTTTGGGCGAATTGACCAAATGCTGTCCTCTCGACTTTGACCCCACCTGAAGTAATTGGAAGTAAGTAGACGTAGACATAACTAGCTAGGAGGAGTAACTATGTTAGCACCACTCTCCTCTATTGATTTATCCTTTGCCTTTATTTGCTATTTTCTACTTTAGTAGTTAATTAAGTAATTCATTATCGAAACCATTATTAATCTGTGACACCTAGACTTAGTAATAATCCAACACACATAGCTCTTGGGACGACCTCGATTTTACCGAATACTACTCTACACACGACCGGGTACACTGCCCGTTAGTGCATTAGGGTAGACCATAGGTATAACGAGACTTATAAATATTAAAACCTGGTCAGTAAAACCTGCATCAGACACATTAAAAGACTTTCCTAGGATAACCACTTTACAAATTTCATTGACTTGACCATGAATTCTAGTCTTGATGCAGACCCTTCCTATTGCAGTATTTTCAAAAGGGTCTTCGTCAACGAGAGTGGTTTCACCCCATCTAAGAGCAATCTTATTAAACGCTTTAGACGTCCAAGCATTAAGAGGTAGGCCACCAATTTCAATCCATATAACATGTTCATCCGCTACAAAATATTTGTTGATATGCTTCAAGGTAGTAAAATACCATGACATCTCTTTGTTAGTCTGCAACTTTAAACCTGCCTCAGAAGAATTGAATTCAATCCATAACCACATGCCTCCAATATATTTGCATTGGAAATTGTAGAACCCCTCTTTATTAAGAATGTTATTGATATTGATAATGAGATGAACATCTTTAACCTTGGCAAGGATCACGTTTCTCATGTCTGATGTATCAATAAGGTCCGATTCATCAAGTGTAACCGATTTGAGAATGGTTTTAAGTTGTGTTGCGGGGTTAAAGAGGCTGTTACCATTGAGAGCGTTCATATAGGATCGATTAGGGTTCATATGAGTTGAAGAGGAAGTAGTTTTTACATGGTTGTTGAGATGATTGCTTCCTGATTTTGGGTTAGTTTTGGTATAGGTGTTGGGTTTCTTTTCAAACCTGGCCATGGCAGCGAACAAATGGTATGATCCAATCCATACCTTATTGAGATCTTCGATCAATGATTCCTTGTTTTTAACTTTTAGAAACCTGACAAAGGCGAATCTTCGCCCAATCTTTGAAAGTTTACACGCGATGTAGACATCTGCCACCGTTCCACATTTGTCACAGAGATTCCATAGATCTTTTGATCCCAATGATGTTGGGAAATTTGTTACGTATGCTGTTGCGGTAACATCATGAAGAATTTTGAAGTTAGGGTTTGTGGAGGGATGGGCGCCGCTCATTGGGAGCGTTTTTTTTAGAGTTTGAATTTTTTAACTTCAGGTTAATGGCCAAGCGCTTAAGATATTTTTTCAGGACTATATATTATATTATATAACATTTATCAAACTGAAGATTGAACGACATTGTTTCAAAGTCATCGATGAAAAGATCGGCTCGCACTACAAGCAAAAACACTTTTCGAGATGGCTTTTTTGTAATGACGACATAATCATCACTAAATACCCGGATTTTAGTCAAGCGTAATTTTTGGGCCTACACAATTTAAGGACGACAATGTCGTCTTTAATTTTTTTCATACACTTTTGGTTATTTAAAATAATTAAATTTTAAGTTTAGTGACGACATTGTGGTCACCAAAATATTTATCGTAATCTATCGATTTTTATTTGTATTGAATATACAGTTTAAAAAGAACAAACAATGATCTTTAAAGTAATTTTTTAAAGTATTTTTTTTAATAAATAAGTTTATGACGATATTGTCGTCACCAAATATTTATCCTATTTTTTTTCTATTTATTTGAAAGACTGTTTTAAAAAGAATAAACAATGATTTTTAAAATACGTTTATTTAAAAAAACCACTTACTAAACTAATTTTCTGTTTTATTTATGTGTTTTAACATTACATTTTAATGTTAAAATTAATTTTAAAACATATATAAATTAATTTTGGTAGTTAACATTTATGCTTTACGAGTACTATTTATCAAAATTATTTCAGTAGTTAGAATATGTTTAAGTGGTAACTAATTCCATATAAATCCAATTACCCCACCCTTATCACAAGCCATTGAAAACCATAAAAACGCGTCTTAATGGCTTGGCCGGTCATATAGTACACCAAGTTGATGAAATTCAAAAGTTTGCGGTTGGAGTTGCAAAAAACTTAATGTTGACCTTGTTTAGCGTTTGATTAGCCATAATTACCCGTGACTATATCCGAACAGTGTTAAGTTTTGTTGCGCTGCCGAAACTCCTATTAAGTTTTGTTACACTGTCAAAATCGAGCTAAATTCGTCTAATGTTGCTGCACTGCGTAAGTTGCGCGGTGTTAAACCAACAAAGAAGTAAAACATACGAAATTATATTACAAATCGATATATGCTCAAACATTAACATACGAAATTACATTACAAATCGATAAAAGTTCAAACATTAAAGCATAAGAATTACATTCTAACTGCAAAACTGCTTTGGATAAATGAAAAAGTACTCCAAACCAAATTTACACATGTCATTATAAAGCTCGTTAAGTAGTGCAATTGAATCACGTGTGTGGTTCTCGAGATGCCTTTCCATTTCTAGTGTTGCCTCGAGCACCTTTATCTTTCCATTCAAGAACTTTCAGTTTGCACACTCTGCATTTCCAAGACTCGGTGCATATGTAGAAGGTCTCGGAGAATTAATTGGAGGTGTTGAAGGTGTTGGAGAAATTGTACTTGGAGATGTTGAAGTTCCAAGAGAACCGGCTAGTTGACGGAGTCGTTCCTCCTTTTCATTTTATAAATGATTTAAATTGCAAAATAAATAAAATAAAAGACAATTAGTGATGACAATGCCGTCGCTAAGTAAATGATTTAATTTATTTTGTTTTTCATTTTATAAATGATGTAAATTGAAAAAATTAAAAAGAAAAAAAGAAAAACATTAGTGACAACTTTTTTGTCGCCATTTTATTAAAATTAATTTATAAAAAGCCTTTTAGTTTTATTAAAAATAGAAAAGTTAAGGTGCTGATTGGTTTCCACTTTAGGCTGGGTTTTCAACCAAAAGTACATTAATTTATTGTTTGGTTATAAAAAGATGACTACAAATTGGGCATCAACTCCACTGAAAAATACTATTCAAAACACCACCTATATAATCAGCATGAGTGGGTTTAGTGGACCCTACATTACTTTTTCTCTTTATCTCTCTTATATTTACTTCTCTCTCTGATGAGTGCTTATTCACTCATCATTTTTACCCATCTAAGACCGCAAAAATGACTAAAAACACCAAAATATGCTTCAAATATCCTCGGAGTGCGTTTTATGTCTTGCAGATACAAAAGGATTGAAAACAGAGCGAAAACGGACAAAATCGAGCCAAAATCAT
>OU343217.1:112613848-112709515 GCA_910596185.1 Chrysanthemum makinoi
GTCGGGTGGTTAACTTTGATGATTCCTCATAATCCAAAATGGACTATTTGAGGGTGACGAAGAAAAGGATGTTGGGGCTAGTGTTGATTCAACACCTTGATTTTGTTGTGCTATTCTTTCCATTGAGAGTGTTGGCAATTGTGGAGGATCTGATGGCCTAGGAGGCAAGTCCTCTAGATTGTAGAGGTGTGGTGATGAGAGTGGAGTAGTGAATGATATGGCTCTAGGCACTAAGGGTGATGGTTTTGTGGAAATAGGGGGTATAGTGGTATTTGGCATTGGTAGTTTTGTGGGAACAATCCTTTTGGGGATTGGTTTGATAGGTGGAGGGGAGATCCTACCATTTGTAGATTTAATGGGAGATGATTCGGTTGAGGAAATTTCGTGTATAACACGAGCAATTTTCTTGGGTGGTCCTTTGGTGGATGAATTACCACTAGGAGCTTTCCTCATGATGAGATGATTAAAAGAGGTTTGTAAAAGTTTCTAAGTCTTTGAGAATGAGGATATAGATGATGACTTTAGGAGTCTTAACAAGGTGGTTTATAAAGAAAGAGATTTGGCAAGTGCATTCAAGACTTAAGCCACTAAGATCCTTTGGAATGTGATGATTAGCACGCACAAGAGTCAACTTCAGAGTTGCACTGATCTAGGGACTTAATTAAGATAAGATGGAGTGTTCAAGTTAGCAAGATGAGCTTGAAATGATTGTTTTAGCTAAAGTTAAGATGAATCTGTCACCCGGATCCCACGGTTCCCTCCAATGAGGGATCCGTCTAGGCTAATCCTAGGGATCTGGCTCTCAGTAGCTAAGAAGGGAGAAAAATGATGTTTGTAAGGTCTAATACCTATACCTTTTGAGTGTTTAGTCTTCTAAGTGCCTTAAATGAACGGGTTTAAGCTGATCAAGGGCAATGAGTGATGTTATGAGTACCAATGAATGACCAAAGATGACACTAAAAAATTTGAGAGTGTCAAGTGGAGCTAAATGATCTTAGAGACCAGATAGTAACTTAAGATAATTTTTGGAGAATATCTTAAAAGTTATAGTAACTTAAGATAATTTTTGGAGAGTATCCCTATCTTCCAAGTTAGGCATGTCAGGATCAGATGGATACTCCTCATTACCAAATAGTGGGTTGGCAGGGATTCCAAAGTAAGTACTGCTATCTGAACCTGCAGCAGGGGTTTCACTTGAACTAGCAGTGGTAGAAGTTGGCTTAGCAGTGCTTTCTGCAACTTCTTTCTGCTTCTCAATTTCTTCTCTTACGACGAGGTTATCTTGAGACAACTCTTCTTTATCTTGATGATGATCACCTTTGCTTCCTGAGTCCAAAACATCATCATCTGAGGGACCTTCCTTTTCAATGGTGGGTGAGACAGGACTAGCTTTCCAATTCTCAATCAAATAGAATTCCTTTGGAGAATCGGCTTCCTTAGAATTTGTTCCTGCGTGAATTCTTTTGTGAACCTGCATCAACATTAGTGAATGTACCTGCAATGATTGGCTCATAATTCATAGACTTTGTTAGCATATCAATGTTAAACTGCCAATCCGGTCCTTTGTCTCAACACTAGGAGTTTCTTCATTGAACCTAACATGTAGGTTCTCTTCAACTATCAGGTCCTCCTATTGTATACCTAAAGGCTTTACTCTGAAGAATAGCCTATAAAGTATCCCTCATCTGCCTTTTCCTCAAACTTGCCTAGGTGGTCTATGGTATTTAAGATATTAACAGGACACCCAAAAGGTTTTAGGAAATCCATCATAGGCTTCCTACCAAGTAACAGCTCATAGGGGGTCTTGTTATGAGGCTTCACTACCTTACTTTATGCACTTATGTATGCAGTTCCTACAGCTTCAGCCCAAAAGATAGTTGGTAACTTAGATTAAGATAACATTGTTCTTGCAACCTCAATTAGTGTTCTATTTTTCCTCTTAGCTACACCATTTTGTTGAGGTGTCCTAGCAACACTAAACTGTCTTTCAATACCTTTATCCATACAAAACTGATTCATGACATCATTTTTAAACTCAGTTCCATTATCACATCTGATTACTTTGACCTTATGGTTCACTCTATTTTCTATCTTAGTGATGAAACTCTTAAGGATCTCACTAGTTTCACTCTTAGATGCCAAAAAGTAAACCCAAGAAAATCTGCTATAATCATCAGTGATAACTAGGCAATACTGCTTATGATTCAAACTCTTAACAAATGTGGGACCAAATAAGTCCATATGTAATGATGATGTACCCTCCGAGTACCTCGAAGGACACTCCTCCGAGACGTGTCGAAACCCTTCTATTCGAAGGTCCAAGTTAGGATTCCAGAATATCCATAGGTGTCAAACCATTCGTTATCACGAAGGTTACCTTGGGAATTCGCCATTGAAGCCCTAGGCCCTTCCGGGTATGGTACGAGAAGCATTGGATAGGAGAACCTCGACTTGGTCAAACCCGATCTCCTCTCTCTCTTGGCTTCCCGTCAAGTCCGAGCGTGGGTCCCTAAACCCTAGCGGTTACCCAATCATGGGGCGCCCCATGATCTCCAACATTCATGCAGAAGTGCTCTCACCCCTATTGCATCCACTATAAATAGGTTAGACGGACAATGGATTATGGTATGCTCATTTCACACTTATCTCTTTACTTACACACACTTATACAACCATAACTCATACTTACTCTCAGGCGAGGTGGTTCGAGGGTCATACCCTGCGTAATCACTTACGTAGTGTTTCATTATTTCTTATTCTGGTGAGGCAAGTCTTGGCTAGAACATACACCCCTCATACCTTTGATCATCATGAAGTCGGTAGTGCAATCTATTGTATCATTGGCCATCCGGTGGACCACTACTATTAGTCCGTAATCACCCGGTCCTAAAACCCTAACCGACTACACTACATTTCCGGCATGGAGCCGGGAAGAGAAGATACACCTCCACCAGGTTTCTCTACCCTAGTCCCTCTCAACACAACTAACAGGCAATCTAAGCCCCCATAACGGCCTCAACTTTTACCACACGATCTCGTTTGGAAACTACTCCCGTACATCACGCCTCAACATCCGCCAACCCTATTCCGAGATATTAGCCCTCTTCGTTGAGGCAAACTTTGAAGCCTTAGATTCTTTACTAAGGGCTCATAAGAAGCGGTTCATAACCTGAAATGCAGAAGAGAGTTGGAATACTTGATGAGTATGACGAAGAGATTGAAATAGAGGAGAGGCCTCACTTTGTTAGCGAGGGGTGCTTTCGGCCCTCGAAATAGTTCTCCTTCCATCGAAGGCCAAACGGAAGGACTGTGAGGCTTTGAAAAGGACCGGAGGAGATCAGGAAGAAGGGAAAGAATCAAGGTGAAAGGAGGGCGAGAACTCCAAGGAGGAAGCAACCCGTGCGGAATGGAGAAACCTTACTCATCTCCTAGCTGCCCATTTGGAAGAGGGGATGGGCTCCATACCCCCTCATATGTTTCTAGTGTCCGGAGGCCCTCCTCCGTACTTTCGGGCATGAATCAATTACCTCCCAGGAATGAACCCCTACCTACTGCCAAACCTACAACACTTACCCTCCGAATGGTTCACTTCAACAATTACCGGCAAATGCCCTATGGACATGTTCCTACGTGTCGATAGGTGTAAACCCCGTGCCAACCTTCTCTTTGTTTACCCTACCTACCCTGACCATTTCCTAACCCGTATAATCCTACACCTGTTTATCCACCTCCATACAACCCGTACTATGTCGAAGCCTCTAGAGCTTGCCGCCTTTCGTAAGTGGATCGAAGACTACTCCTTACTGGCGGGGTAAAGATGCCTTCTCATATAGGCACCCTGATGGGAAAGGCGATCGATAACTTCCTCCACTTATTGAAAGGCTATCAAGATGCAAAAGTGGGTCATGCCGTAGCACATACATGTTCAACACGCGCTCGAGACTCGAATATGGTGGAATGGACAGAATTTAGGAAGCATTGTAAATCTAGATGACCTCAAGGCTAAGTTCCGATCACACTTTAGCCACTTAGAAGAAGTACACCAAGACCCATCTAGCGTGCACACATCAAGCAAAAGGACAACGGCACAAAGGCCGTTAAGAGGTACATGATCGTGCCCGAGCAGTCAAATAAATCACTCAAACCCGCCACTTGTGAATGGCGGACCGTATCAGCAAAAGCTGCTTTAGCGAATGCAATGAAGTCCGAGAGAATATAGTGAATTCAGTGCGTTTAGTCCCCCGGAGACTCAATGGTGTGTCAAAACAAAGTCGACGATAGAATGATCACTAAGGATATGATCGTAAAGGTTTGATTTGAGAATTACACTCTTGATTGATTGGAAAGGAATTGGATAAAGAACTGGAAAGCACAATCAATCGGATGAAACAAACGTAAAACTTACGTTTAAAAACTACGTATGCATACTAAATAAAAGTGAAATCTAAGCAATAAAAGACCTAAAAATATAAAAATGACATTTTTGGAATCCTAAAAATAAAATAAAATTATTAGAAAAAGAAAATTATTTTTAACACTATTTATTTAATTATTATTAATTAAAACTATTTTAACTATTTAATAAATACTCTAAAATAGAAGAAAATACAAAATAAGGCTAGAAAAATAAACTTATGATTCAGAAAAATCTAAAATACTATAAAACTAATTTTAAAATTGAAAAGATATTTTTTTATGCTTTTTAATTATTTATTACTAATTAATTACTATTTTTAACTAATTAAAATTATAATAAATACTAAAAAGATAGAGAAAAATATGAAACTTTTTCTAAAAATACTATATGATGACAGAAAACAAAGAAAAATAGAAAAACAGGATTTGCTTATTAATAAGCTAAAAAGAAAAATCAAAAAGCTAGGAAATATTAAATAAACACTATCACTGATTTTAAATTGAACTTTTAAGTTTTTCTTTTGAAAACTACTAATATTGATAATATCAAACTTTAACAAAGACAAAATTTTACAAAACTCAAATAAGTTTGTTTTACAAGCATAAGCTCCAAGTTATACTTATAGCTTATTTGGTGAAATAAGCTCAAACAAGCTAACCATTTGAAACAAAGGATCAAATAAGCTACAAACAAGCTAGATGAACTAGAATGAAGCTAAAAATAACAGATAAGCACCTTGTATTATGAAGACAATAAGCACTTATGATTAAAACAGAAATGGGACAAGCTTTAAGCTACTTGCGGCCCTAGCCAACAAGCTTCAAAATGAAAAACAAAGCTTGATACTTCAAGATGGCCAGGTTGGCTTCTCAAAGAACCAAAGATCACAAGTTTTGAGCAACTAATAAGCTCTATGTGAGCTTATCAAGTTGGACCTACCAACCATTACACGGAGCAGGTTATGCTTGATCAAGGTACCAACAATAAGCCAATAATTAATCACTTAAAAAGTTGATGAACAGAGAACTAGCATTTTTATATTTTTCTTTAGCAACCAAACTTTAATACCCCAATAGCTTATAAGCTGAATCTTACTAATGAACACACAGCAAAAAGATCTAATTTATTCAAAAACGACCAAGTTGGAAATTTGACTTTTTAAGAAAACTAGCTAAGTTGACCAAAATGAACTTTGAGTTGATCTTAAGCACTGAATGTGTTTTTATAAGGTAAACTAAAACTGATTTGAGTAATTTGAACAACTTGTAAACACAAAATAATGATCATAGATCATCAAAATCATCTGAGACAAGAAATGAGATGAGATCAAAAGAAATTTTGACTTTTATCCAAAGGAGTCTTGGTTTTTCTTGTATGCACATCTATAATGTGACCAAGTGTGACTCAAGACAACAACATTTACAAACTTAATCCACCTCTAACTTCGGTTCACTTCTCAAATCCAAACAAGTCTTTATATGGTGAATTGAAACTTTTCAAGGCAAATCACAAATTTAAACCATAAAACTAATTCAAGACCATGAAATATCATATATTAGGCCGATGAAGCATGAAACAACAACATTAACAACAAGAAACTCACTAATGAAGATTATGATGTTTTTCTTGTCAAAATAAGATTTTAATAATCTACAAATTTAAAAGAACAACTAAATGATTTTAATGATTACTATCACTTAACTATAACTAATGATCACTAAGAAACAGAAATTAAAGCTAATGAACAACTATAACATGATATGCAAAGTGAACAAAAAAGGCTTACAAAAGCTTCCAAGCTCAAAACTGAGAACCAGAACCAATTATCACCCCCATTAGCTTACCACTAAGCTACTAACCCAATGCCATCCAAGATTTACCTACTCGCTCCAATTTGTATACACCATCTACTTGTGATTTTTTATTTTTCAACTATTTAATTTGGATTTTTGGTGATTTTCTGTTTTTGTTTCTAAACTGAGTTTTAATGTTTCTAATAGCTTAGAAAAGCTATCTAGGAGCTTATGTGACTTACTTCAGTCCATATAAACAACAAACAACAACATTTGAAGCATCATGAGATTTTGCATAAAACATGAAATTTTGCATAAACTTGAGATATGATTAAAACTTGAAGCCTGATAAGTGAAAAAGTTTTACAATACACTGAGATACTTAAACAGAATGCTTGAAAGCTTTAAGTTACACTTAAACTTGAAAAATGCTTAAAACGACATTAAGAAATTAAAAATACACTAGATGATTTAATACAATGCCTCTCCACTCCTCTTTATAGACTTTTTGCATTTCACCATGTTCTCTGAATCTATCCCACCACTCCTGAGCCATTGGATTGCACAAAATCATCAAAACCGTCCATTTTTCTTTTTGGCGCCAAATATTTCAAGGCAGGTTTGAGCTATTAATTGGAGTTGGTTTGAGTCAATAAAGGATTTTTGGTGCTAGTGGAGGTGGAGGGGACAAGGTAAGGTGAGTGAGGTTGAAAAAGTGGAAAACTGCTCTGGTTTCTGGTTTTACAGTGTTTAGAGAGGGAGATGAACAGTACTAGCTGTTTTGGGCGGGGGTGAGTCTTTTTTGACTTTGTTGACCCGTGGTATTATAATAAGGGGGTCCAAAATTGGATATGGCAGGGGTCAGGCTGGATTTTGACCTAGCTCAAGGGTCAAGGGCCAAGTGGGATTGGGCTAAGGTTTGAGCCAGCTGGTATTTGGATTGGATTGGGCTTTGATATATGATAAGGATCCGTTTGGTTTAGTATAAGCACAAGGACCAAACATGTAAATTATCCAAACCTCAAGGACTGAAAATGCCACTATTCCAAACTTATCACAAGGACCAATTTTGACAAACTTTGATAGAACAAGGATCCTTTTTGCATAAATTCCATTTTAAAAGGTCCAAGGACTAATTTTGCAATTTTCCAAAGTTTAGGGACCTTTCTTGCCAGTTGACCAAAGAATCATTCAAGAATCATTTTTGATAACTTAGAATATTTTAAGGACCTTGAATGATAAAATTCCACATTTTTGAATTCCGGGGACTAGATTTGACAACTTTTAAAACTTGGGGGACTAAAGCTGCCAATTTTGCAAACTTGATACGTTTTTCATCTGATTTTGATATTTTTGCATTTAAAACACATAAAACACTGATTTGTGATGTTTTGATCATTTTGATGTGTTTCTGAGTGTTTTCAGATGATTTTGCAGTTTAGATTATACAAAAATGATGAGTATTTAGACACTCATCAGTACACCGATGAAACTTTGCAAATTCTGGGTTTGCACGAAGATCAGAGGATCTCAGGTTTTGTACATGGTCTTCGGACGCGAAGCTTGGTGGAATTCCTATCCACCGATCTTCCCACTACTTACAAGGCGCTAATGGAGAAGACTTACACTTGGATTGAGTCCAAAAGGTAGCGACAAACGGGGCTCCGATAGTGCAAAAGGAAGCTTCTGACAAATTCTCTCGAGGGTCCTCATGGGAAGGATCCAAGAACAAGAAGAAGAACAGAGACCGCTTCACTCCATACAACAAAAGTTCAAACCGCGGACTCTTGGCAAACTTAGTCAAATCTCCGGGGAGATTCTGCTCCGAAAGCCGAAAGTCCTTCGATCCACCACCCGGATGACAGACGAAGCAAAGCCAGACATGTCCAAAATCTTGCCATTTCCATGAAGACCATGGACACGACACGAACAACTGCAGAGAACTAAAGAAGCCGATCGAAGAGGCGTCACGGTCCGGACAGTTAACTTTATCACATCAGGTTAAAGGCATCAAAAAGGGAAAGGACAAGTTCTCCGACACCCAACTAGGTGAATGGAAGGGAACAAGAAGGAGGCTCACGCCAGAGGATCCGATACTAATGGTGCACGAGGCACAATCCAACCTTGAAAAGGAAGGAAGCGACGGAGCTGGGAAGCATAGGGAAATAACCTTCCCTTACATCTTAGGAAGACACCTTCGTGACCGAGTGGTCATCAAGGTACGAATCTCAAACAGGGAGGTAAATCGAGTATATATGGATTACGGAAGCTCTGAGATCATTTATGAGCATTGTTTCCTAAAGCTCAAGCCATCCATACGCTCACGAAGGATGGACTCGAAAACACCACTGGTAGGGTTCTCCGGCGAACACTCATGGCCCTTGGGAGAAGTACCGTTGGAAATCACCATAAGAAGGCCCTTATCCCTACGGAAACACTCACCTTCGTTATGGTCAGGTCAGACTCTCCTTATAATTTGTTAATAGGGAGAACAACTATGCAAAAGATGGCCATTGTTGTTTCCACCATACATCTTTGTTATTAAGTTCCAAACCCCTTGGAGTAGGAGCTGTTCATTCTAATTATGGGGCGGATAAGGGTGTATATGGTGTCAAAAAGATCAAAGAAGAATGGGAGGAGCCTCCGATAGCAATTCTAAGTTACCGAGATGCGGAGGAGCGAGATGTAGTTGACCCTAGCTACCCTGAACAAACGGTGGTAGTAGGAAAGCAACTCGTAATTTCAAGGCGAAAGCTCATGGAACGTGGACTAACCTTGATGTTTTGCTTGGAAATATTACGACATGACGGGGGTACCGAGAACATTTGATAGGCGGACGGTCCTTGAACGGAGCATAAACTCAATGAGTACAAACACATTGAGCCGATAAAAGCAGAAAAGGAGAGTCTAGCCCAGAAAGAAATCTGCGCACCGCAAAAAGAAGAGTGGACGAACTCACACAAGCGGCATCCTAGGGAAGTTAAGTACCAAACTTGGGTAGCCAACCCAATAATGGTCAAAAAGAGCGACGGAGGGTGGCGCATGTGCGTGGACTTCACTGACATCAACAAAGCATGCCGAGGATTGCTACCCCTACCAGATTCTGGAAGGTAGAATCCTGGCGAGCTTCGGTTAAAATGCTTCTTAGATGCCTACAAAGGGTATCATCGAGATCCGGATGGCAAAGGAGGACGAAGAAAAGACCTTCTACACGAGCAAAGGTGTCTCTTTATTCGAAAAGATGTCCTTAGGATTAAAGAGCATGGGCCACACAACATCTCGTAGATAAAGC
This sequence comes from Chrysanthemum makinoi, assembly GCA_910596185.1. Lineage (NCBI taxonomy): Eukaryota > Viridiplantae > Streptophyta > Magnoliopsida > Asterales > Asteraceae > Chrysanthemum > Chrysanthemum makinoi. Next base: position 112,623,351 of record OU343217.1, read on the forward strand.
CTTTAACAAACAAATAGGCAGAAATCTCAAAGCATACGTTGACGACATGGTTATCAAAAGCAAGACGGAGGAGGACCTACTCCTCGATGTACAGGAAACCTTTGACCAACTTCGGGCTATTAACATGAAGCTGAACCCTAAGAAATGCTCCCGATTGTCGAAGAGGACAATTCCTAGGGCATTTGATCACTAAGCGAGGGGATAAAGGCTAATCCTCAAGGTCAAGGCAATTTCGAGATCTCCAAGCCCCTAAGTGTCTAAAAGATGTGCGAGCACGAATGGGAAATTGGGTAGCTTTAAGCCGGGTTTTGTCAAAGGGTGGCGACAGGTCCCTACCATTCTTCAAAACACTCAATGGATGCGTGGATAAGAAAACTTTCCATTGGAGTCGAGGATCTTGAAGTGCCTTCGAAGAGGAAGGAGTTCATCGAAATCTTTCCAACACTTACAACCCCAATCAAAGGCAAGGTGTTGTTCATGTACTTAGCATCCGCAGTCTTTATGACAGAACGAGACAAACGACAGATCCCCATTTACTTTGTCGTGAGGGTCCCACAGTGAGATCAACTATCCAACATTGGAGAAGTTAATACTAGCCTAATCTACGCACAAGGAGGCTCGACGCTATTTCGAGCCCATCCAATCACAGTCTTAACCGACAAGCCACTCAAGCAGAGATCTTGTGAAACACGAAAAGTGCGGGACGGTGGCTAAATGGGCTATTGAATTGGGAGAGCACGAAATAGAGTTCAAGGGACGAAACTCTATTAAAGGACAAATTCTCGCAGACTTCTTGGCGAAACACCTTCCGAGCTGACGGCGTAGATTAGAAGAGCCCAAAACCAACCTCACTCAAGTGCAGGTTGATTGGAAGCTTTATACGAGACGGGCATCCGCTCAGATGGTTTCTGGAGCGAGCCTAATTTGGTCACCACGACGGGAAGGAGCATACATATGCTCTTTGTTTTGAGTTCCACAAAAATGAAGCGGAGTATGAAGCGGCTGCAGCGGCCTCAACTGGCTAAAGATATGGAGGTCAAAGCTCTCGCTATTTTCGTAGACTCCCAATTGGTAGCAAACCAAGTGACAGGCTCCTATGAAGCAAGGCAACCCCATCATCAAGCGTACTTGGAAAAAACAAAGGAGATCTTTGGAGAGCTTCGACTCCTACACTATCCAGCATGTTAGTAGGAATCGAGAACAAGAAGCGGATGCACTAAGCAAGCTAGCTTCTATGGCCTTCGCTCATCTCACTAAAGAAGTACTTTTCGAGGTCCTTCTGAAAGATCCATCGATTACGAAGGAAGTTGCGATGTGGTTCACGAAGAAGGAGAGACGTGGATGACTCCCATCAGGGAATACTTGATAAGTGGTCTTCTCCCTGAAGATCCCAAGCTAGCAAGGAAAATTCGGGTTAAGTCCCCGTAGTACCGGCTAATAGGGGAAGCCCTATATAGAAGGTCATTTTTATCACCTTGGTTAAGATGTGTGGGACCCAAGCAGGCTACGAGCATTATCTCTAAAGTCCACGAAGGATCTGCGGCCTCCATGCGGGACCCCGCTCGATTGTCTCGAAAATAATGAAGTTGGGCTATTATTGGCCTTCGATGCACAGGGATGCGGCGAAAATCATTCTCAAATGTGAAGCTTGTCGGATACACTCAAGTTTCCAAGATGCCGAAGCAGGACATGACAAGTGTGACATCCGCATGGCCCTTCTCTCGGTGGGGAATTGACATCATTAGGACCTATGTCGTGGCTCCGGGAGGAGTCAAATTCTTCTTTGGTGGCAATTGATTACTTCACTAAGTGGGTAGAGCTAAACCTTTAGCCTCCGATCTGACGAGACAGATCGAAAGTTTATGTGGGAGCACATTGTGGATTGGAGTGCCCATCATCATTATCCGACAATGGAAGCGGTTTCTTTGAGGAGTCTTCTCGACTTCTCGTCAAGGGCTTAACATAAAACGATCTGGATGTCCGTTTATCATCCACTAGGTAACGGAATGGTGGAGGTTACAAACAGAGACATCATCAAAGGGATCGAGAAAAGGCTGGGCGAACTCTGGGATGGGTGGGCGAACTCCCTCAAGTACCATAGGCTCATCGTACACACCCTAAGTCAAGCAATGGTGAAACCCACTTCAGCCTAACATACGAACGAAGCGGTCATCCCTCCGAGCTAAGTTTACACAGGCGTGTGGCAGCGTATGATGCCTCCCAAAATGACGAAAGGATCGGAAAACCTTGATCCGCTAGAAGAAAGACAAGAAATAGCCTCCATCCGAGAAGCCATACACAAACATAAGATCGAAGGCTACTATAACAAAATGGTCAGACCTTCCACTTTCAAGCACGGAGAATATGTGCTACGCATCAACAGTGCAATCAAAGCGAGTACCGAGGAAAGCCGGACCAACTTGGGAAGGACCCTACATGGTAGCCGAGGCCTACGGCAGCGGAGCCTACAACGGCCACTCTTCTCGGAGAACCCATCGACAGGACATGGAATGGTACGAACCTTCGAAAGTTCTATGTTTAAGAAGTACTTTTACTTTTTTGTAATTAGAAGCTTCTCAAGGGAAAGCAAACATTATTGGTAGTTGTCTTAGTTTTCATTTCAAGAATGATGTAATCCTCCTTACCAATTCAATGATAAATAAGACATTTCCCACAAATCTCTTGCTTCGTTTCTTAAACACAAAGATTTGTTCAGCCAAGTCGTTAATGAGTTTCAATGTCGAATAAAATGGCTCAAGGTGTAATACATGCCTTATCATTTAAGCCAACTTTAAAATTCACATTAACTCTCCTAGTAGTTTTTGGCGCTTGTAAAAATATATACAAAGTCATACTACTTAAAGGATTTAAGATAGAGTGGGTCGCGACCCTCTGTCAATGATCAAATTTTGTCATTATATTCTTGGTGTTGCAATTTACACACAATGAGGTTGTTTAACCTTAGGTTGTAAAACTTAAGCGTCGGAAAAATGGCGTACGAGAAGTTAAAAAAACAAACATAAATAATAACTAAGTGTGTAGAGGTATTCCCCCTACACTATACCATTCAAAATTAGGGCTAGTGCCCTTGTACTTGCACGAGGAGCCTAAGCCCAAGTTAAATTGTTTTTGGCCCATGGCCATACATCACAAGCATGTAAATTGTTTAGAAAACAAGACAAGCATTTTCAAATAAGATAAATTGTCTTAAAGGGTACATGCCACCCTTGAAACCAAATTACTACCGACATGGCAGGCTTCATTCCTGCTTTTTTGTAGATGGAGTGGGGGATGGTTGAACTGAGACAGGCTTGGTAGACATAGTATTCTTGGTGGGAGTGATAGGCTTCAGTTTTCGAGGTTTCTTAGAAAGGAGGTCTTCGAGGGGTGCCATAGGATCTTTGGTAGCCTCAGGAAAGAAGGAGTACTCTTTGGTTGCGAACGCATTTCCTGCCTCATCATACTCAGCCTTCGAAGTGGGACGGTAGCATTCAATCTTGGAAAGGTCCACGGGCTTACCTGTTTTGGCAGCCTCCTCTAACGCCAAGCACCATCCATGAAAAATGGTTGCTTTGATGACCTTCCACATTTGAGCTCCCAATTCATCACTGTGGTAAAGCTCCATGGCTATGTAAGGTACCACCTTTGAAACGACCTCCACACAATCCTTTTGCAGCATTTTATACCTCATCTGTAGGCCATCAACTTCCTCCTTCAACTTTACTTCTACCTCTCCGATCCTAGCCTTCTCGCCCTCCAGACTAGCACACTTAGCGTCAAGCACAACATTTTGACCAATGAGAGTGGCTACCTTACCCTCCTCTAACTTGAGTCTAACAATTTCGGTTGTCAACTAATTGTACAATAAATCGTACGACCTGGCCTTCGATGGTGATCGAAGGGTATGAGGGGTGATATGCTTGCACCAAACTTGTAGCCAATCTGCAATAAGAAATAATAGAGACTTCGTTAAGTGATTGCGCAGGGGTTGGGCCCTGCGAACCACCTCCAGCTTGAGAGTAAGTATATGATATGCGTTGTAAGTAATATGATGTATGTGAAAATACTGTGTTGAGTGAACATACCATTAAAATGACTCATCCAACCTATTTATAGGTGATGAAAATAGCTTGGAGAGTGTTAGCACATGTTTAGGAGATCATGGGGGGCGTCCCCTGATTTGTGGTAACCGCTAGGGCTTCATCCCCACTATCTCGGACTTGGCGGGGAAGCTAAGGACATAGTGGGAATGTGGGGGAAGACCAAGTCAAGGTTCTTCTTTGTCTTGGCATCTTCAAGGGAAGACACCGAAGGGCATAGGCCTTCGGCTGGCGGATCCCAACTGTAACCATGTCAATGACGAATGGTTTTACGCCACCAATGACTTATGAAGAAAGACTTGGGTCTTCGTAAAGCAATTCGACGAGAGAGGCGAAGGGGTCCTTCGACTGATCGGAGGGTACGTCATCAAGCCCCCCCAGTCGAAAGTGATATGTACGAACAAGAAATATTGCTACGACTTCAGAAATAAAAACGAAACCTCCTCTTCGTCACAAAAAACGAACGAAGATAAAAAGTCTTGTAGTTATTGACCGTATTTAATGCAAGACTAATCCTAACTACTCCCCTTTCCTCGGTAAAAGTAAACATCATTTAAAAATTTAAAAATGGTTTGAAATCCGGTAGTAAAGGGATAAGTCTGACACGTGTAGGTGAGATTTAACGTTTGTAGAGTATATAAAATGTAAAAACGGTAAACCCTAACAAAGTTTTATCTCTCGCCTAAGCTTTTCACCTACTAAAACCTCTTCCGATCAAGCCTTCGATCAAACAAGGTAAAGTGCTCCTTCTTCCCTGTATTTCAAATACATTGTTGTGTTCTTTAGAAAGTTCCATGTCGACCAATAAAAAATTCGTAATAAAACAACAAGGTTGTACACTAACGAGGGAGGAGCTTAAAGCGTTCCTCACTGATTACCCCATTCCAAAGGAACATAAAATCATGCTACCAAGTAGAACTCAAGGGATATTTGATGCCCCTGAAAATTATGTAGGCCTGTATATCCATGCTTTTACTACTTCCAACCTTAGGATACCTTTGCATCCTTTGATCTTAAAGTTCCTCCGGTATTATGAGGTACACATTTCTAGGTTCAACCCTTTTGGCCTAGCCAAGCTTACAACATTCATCGTGATGTGTAAAGCTTATGGGTTCGAACCATCCTTGACTGTGCTTAGAGGTTTCCTGAATCTATACCCGGGAGGAGACTGGTTGACCTTAGCCAAAAGAGGTGAAAGGGATGTTCCCATTCTGATAGATAGACCTTTTACGAATATAAGGAACTGGAAAGGCAAATTCTTTTATATCCAAAATACCATTATCCCTCCGCATACTACGCATTGTTAAACCCACACTTTCAATATGATGAGAAAAGATTCAACGATCCACTTTTTATCTTGTGAGAAGAAACCCTTTGTATCAGCGTTTGGCTTGTCATCCCGATTGCCAAACATTCCCCGAGCCAATCCTTCATGGTGGCATTCTTTGAAAGATGGGAGGGGTCTCCTTTGGTACCTCAGATAATTTGTGATGGAGAAAGTATGTACTTTTATGATTAACATAAGAAATTAAAACTTATCTCTCTGATATTTATCTTATTTGCTTCTTTGTGCAGAGATGTCGTTCAGGAACTTTGTGGTAGCTGGTGGTGCAAAGGAGGTAAGCTTCCTCCCAAAGAATCCCCAAGAAACAAGCTATGGCGTGGGGTCCCCATCAGTGTCCATAAACAACAATGATGTGGGGGTTGCCATTGGGAATGTGGTGAATGCTGCCATTTTCCATGGCAAGTGTACTACCTTGGAGGAGATAGCCAAGACTGGGGAACCGGTGGAGCTGGAGAAAGTTCCTTACTATAGGGCAACTCATGAAAAAGAGTATGATGATGCGGTAACCAACTAACGCTTTAGAGTTCCCTTTCCTTGCAGATGTGACGAAGGACCCAGTGGCCTCAATTGAGGACACGCTTGCCAAGAAGCCAAGGACAGTCCAACCTCCGTCTTCCTCCAAGAAGACTCCGTCACCCAAAGTTCCCTCTCGGGTTCAGTGATCCTACTCATTCCAAGGTTTGAAGGCAACCATGTGGTTGTAATTTGATCCCCGTGGTGGTATGTACCTGTTAAAACAATTGTCCATGTTCCTTTCCGAGGCTTCATGCCCGATGAAACAATTATCATATGGTATGTGTGGTGTAGGCTACGGCCTAAGACAATATTTTATTTTGTTGGATCATGAAGGCTACGGCCTATTTTAGACTAGTTAGACTAGTCAGTAATCTACTTTGAAGCCACTAAGGCTCGAATTTTGCTATGTGTGATTCTTCTCTTTTTATTTTTACTTGCGTAAAAATATTTTTTACAACCTAAGGCGTATGGTAGATGCATAGCCTCATTGTGTGTAGTTACTTCACTAAGAATATTAGCAATCGTATAATTTAAGCTATTTGTGAAGAGGGCGACCTCCGTCTTGATCCTTTAGGCAGCGAAAGGCTTAAAATACCTTAAGGCCATATAGGAAAGTTAATGTGAAGTTGAGATGGATGTTATGCATATGAGCAAGACTTTTTGCTTAGTCTTTGTACATCCCTTTGACATTCAAACTTATAAAGCGACTTGGTGGACAAATCTTTGTTGTATTGAATGAAACAAGAGATTTGAGGGAAATGTGTTATTATCATTAAGTGGGTAGGGAGGATTACATAATTTTAAGAAATGAATACTAGACGCCTACCATTAATGCTTCTTTCCCTAAGTGAGAAGAATGAAAATGCATTGATTGAAAGCAAATAAAATTTGTCCTTAGACATTGTAAGTTTCATACGTAGAACTTATGAAGAGTAGTGCCATTCCAGGTTCTATCAATAGCGTCTCCTTCCAAGGTTTCCATTTTGTAGGCTCCGTTGCCATATGCTTCCTTAATAATGTAGGGCCCTTCCCATGTAGGTCCTAGTTTACCCTGGTACTCAGCTTTACTTGCGGCTGTTGAGTCGGAGGACATATTCCCCGGTTTGAAGGTCGAAGGCGGACCGTTTGTTATAGTACATTTCAATCTTTTGCTTGTGAATAGCCTCTCTGATTGAGGCTATTTCCCTTCGTTCTTCGAGTAGGTCTAGGTTGCTACGGAGTGTTTCTTCGTTATCCGCCGCGAAGTTTATGACCCTTTAGTTTTGACACTTACTTCCCGAAGGGATGACAGCTTCCGTGCCATACGTCGGGCTAAAGGTGTCTATCCATGACTTGACTTTGTATGCGTTCTGTGAGCCCAAAGTACTTGAGGTAGTTCATCTACCCAACTGCATGATGGTATCCCGTATTCTTCGTTCTATTCCTTGTATGATGTCTCACATTAGTAACTTCCACTTTCCCGTTACCTTGAGGATGGTAGACGGAAGTGAAGGATTGTTTGATGTTCAGGCCTCTACAAAACAGGAATACCCTTGGTAATTGCTTCCCATTATCTAAAATGATGATGTGAGGTACTCCGAACCGACAGATAATATGCTCCCACACAAATTTTTCCATGTGCCTTCCTGTAATGGATGCCAAAGGCTTTGCTTCCACCCATTTAGTGAAGTAATCGATGGCTACGACCAAGAACTTTACTCCTCCGGAGCAAGCGGAGGGCCTACAATATCTATCCCCCATTGGCTGAAGGGCCATGCGGACGTTATGGAAGTCATATCTTGCTTTGGTAGCCTTGGGACTCTTGAGTGGACTTGACAGGGTTTCACACTTGAATGATGTCGACAGCGTCCTCAGTGCATCGAAGGCCGTAATATCCTACCCTCATGACTTTGGAACAACGGGCGGGGTCTGCGTGAAGTCCGTAGGATCCTTCATGTACTTCTTGAATGATGTTGGCGGCTTGCCTTGGTCCTACAAAACGAAGCCATGGGGACAGAAAAGATCTTCTGTATAAGTAATTTCCCATGATTCTGTACTGTGGTGCTTTGATGCGAACCTTTCGAGCTAACTTCTGATCTTCCGGTAGTATACCACTTATTAGATAATCTCTAATTGGAGTCATCCTTTCAGATTTCTCCGGCTTCGAAAGTATCTGCTTAATTGGTTTGTCAGTAAGTATGGTTATGGGGTGAGCTTGGAAGTACCTTGAAATCTCGCGGCATGGACCAAGGCCAAAATTAGCTTCTCCAATGCTGGATAATTTAGCTCAGCTCCCTGTAGAACCCTACTAACGAAGTAGATAGGGATTTGCTTCTTCTCCACTTTACGCCAATAACACAGTACTGATGCTTTCGAAGGAGGCTGCGATATACATGAACAACACTTCGCCTTTGATTGGGGAACATGTAAGTGTAGGTAGAATAGCCATGAAATCCTTTAGCTTTTGGAAGGCGCCTCTGGCGTCCATGCTCTATTGGAACGTCTTTTTTCGTGCATCCTTTGAGTGTTTTGAAGAACGGCAAAGATCTGTCTGCACCCTTCGACAAGAATCTGGGGGTCGCTAGCTTTCCATTGAGTTTTCACTTCCTTTAGGGACTTAGGAGGCTGCAAATCTGTGATGGCCTTAACCTTCGAAGGATTGGCCTTAATACCTTGCTTGGTGATCAGATGCCCCAATAATTGTCCTTCTTCCACACCGAAGGAGCATTTCTTGGGATTTAACTTCATGTTGATGGCGCGAAGCTGGTTGAAGGTTTCCTTGATGTCGGAGAGCATGTCTTCCTCCGATCTGCTATTGATGACCATATCATCTACGTACGCCTCCAGATTTCTACCTATCTACTTGTGGAAGGCTTTGTCCACTAAACGTTGGTAGGTGGCACCTGCATTCTTCAAACCAAAAGGCATCTTTTTGTAACAATAAACACCTTTTCCTGTAAAAAAAGGCTGTCTTCTCTTCATCCTCTTCCGCCATTTGTATCTGATGGTAACCCTTATAAGCGTCTAGGAAACACTTCAGCGAAACCACGACAAGGATTCCACCTTCCAATCAATTTCTTGCGAGAGGGTAGCAGTCCTTGGGCAGGCTTTGTTAATGTCTGTGAAGTCCGCGCATTCGCCATCCTCCATCATGCTTTTTGATCATCACCGGATTGGCCACCCAAGTTTGGTACTTCACGCCTCGAGTATGCCTCTTTGTTACAAGTTCGTCCACTTCTTTGCATGCGGCAACATTTCTTTCGAGAGCCAGGCTTCGACGCTTTTGTTTGATGGGTTCAATATGTTTGAACTCATTGAGCTTGTGCTCGCGTCTTAGAAGGGCTTTCCATCTATGATGAGAGTTCTGGGAACCCCGTCATGTCGAGTAGGTCCATCGAAGACGTCTGCGTTAGCACGTAGTACCTTTTTCCAATTCTGCTTTGAAGGAGGTTGGGAGTTGCTTTCGATAACTACCGTCCGATCGGGTAGAGATCATTTACAACAATGCGTTCTTCAGCGTCCGTACAACTAAGGACATCCTTCGGGCTCTTCGAAACCTGTTTGATCCATTTGCCTACTTCCGTAGGCTCCTTCACCTTATAACTGGAGAAAACTGTTCCAATGCCGAAGGGTGTTTGGAATTTGATCGCGGCATGTATAGTTGAGACAACGATGCCCATCTTACGCATTGTTGTTCTCCCTATCAATAGGTTATAGGGAGATTCAGACCTTACGATCGTGAAAACCAGAGTTTTCGTCCTTTTAGCCTCCCTTCTCCAATCGTAACCTCTAAAGGGACTTCTCCCAAGGGCCATGAGTGTTCTCCTGAGAATCCCACTAAGGGTACCTTCGAATCTACTCTCTTCGATCTTATCGAAGGTTTGAGCTTTAAAAGCGTTAAGTAGATAACTTCGCAGGAGCTACCGCAGTCAAGGTAGGCCCTGTTTACTTCTCTATTTGAGATCAAGACCTTGATGACCACGGGGTCATTTGAAAGAACTTTCCCTATGAATGAAGGAAAAGTTACATCTCCTACTCCGCACAAAGCTTCCTCCATTTCTTTCCTTTTTAAGAACGAGTCATCCTTGTACACCATAAGGATGGGTGCTTCCACAGGTGTGGTATCCTTCCCCAACTGTGTGTTGGAGACCTTGTGTTTACCTTTCTTTATACCCTTCACCAAGTGTCCCAGTTGGCCGGACTTCACGGCCTCTTATCTGTTCTTGAGTTCTCTGCAGTTGTTGGTGTCGTGTCCGTAATCGTCATGAAAGTAGCAGAATTTGGAAGTATCTCGGGCTGCCTCTGTTTGCTAAGGAGGGGAGGATCAAAGGCCCTTGCAGCCTTTTCCGTAGCAAGTATCTCTCTTGGAGATTTGGACAGATTAGCCAAGAGCCCATGGTTTTTTTTTTTTGTGGTATGGTATAAACCTGTCCCTGTTTTTGTGTTTGTTCTTCGACCCCTCCCACGAAGGATGCTTCGTGGCTTTGTTGTGACTTTCTTTATTTTCAACCGGAGCCCCATTGGTAGACACTTCTTTTGCTTCGATCCAGGTGTAAGCCTTTTCCACCAAACCCTTGTAGGCTGCAGGGAGATCAGTGGAGAGGAATTCAACCAAACTTACGTTTCAGTAGGCCATGCACGAAACCTGAGATGCGTTGGTCCTCATGCAAGCCCATTATCTGTAACGTGTCATCGGTGTATCTGGTGATGAAAGCTCTGGTGCTCTCATTTTCCCTCTGCTTGATGTTGTGCACTGTTAGGTGCGTTCTTGTAAACTTTTTCTGTTGGCTGAAATGGTGATATTCTGCTTAGCAGTGGAAATATTTTGTTTAGCAGTGGTTGGAACCCATTTAGGTGCAGCAGTGATTATTGATTTTGTTTTACCATTCCTCATTAGCACTGATTTAGGAACCAAGTTTTTGTTTGAATGAGGGATTGTCTGCTTTGAAAAGTTTTTATGATTTACCCTCCTCCATTGATTCCAAACTTGTGGTTGGTTTTTATAACAGTTTTTTCTGTAGATGCTTAAAACTACCACACTTAAAACAAGCTTTTTTAACACACAGAAACTCTTCCCCTAATCTATTTGAGATTAAGCCATTAAAGTTTCTTTGATTACCCCTAGGTTTGAATCTTTTCATCTGGTCCCTAGGAATCTCATTATACCCTACAACTCTCCTAAAGATCTGTGCTCCAAATATAGGAAAAAGGTTAGCTTGTTTAGAATCAACAGTTTTAACATTTTCTAACTTATCAGACTGTGTTGACTCAGACCTCTCTTCCTCAGAATCTAACTCCCAATCTTCAATGATTGGACCATCAGATGACCTATCAGAACCTACCTTAGGTGACCTGTTTTCACTATTCTCACTTACAGATTTGTTGAAGCTAAACTCACTGCTAAAGGACAACTCTTTTGTGGGTGGTGCATAACCACTTTTCATTGGAGGTGGAACTTGATTGTATCCTATCCCAGACCCCTTTTTCATTAAGTTCTTTGTAATAGAGTTGTTTACTACCTCAGAAGCATAAGTTAATTTGTCAACCTTAACCATATGTTTTTCTTTATCTTCAAAGGCTTCTTGTTTTACATATTCAGCTTCTTCAAGTTTCTGTTTAAGAACCTTGATTTCCCTATCTCTAAGGCCAACCTCACCACCTAGAATGTTGATTTGATCTACATATTCAAATTCACTCTTTTTATAGAACTCAAGTTGTTCTTCAACACTCTTAAGACCAACTCTATAACCTAAGTTATCTAATGCCAGTCTGTCTACTTCTTTCCTAAGACTCTCTATGATAGATTTCTGACCTTCTAAAGTATCTTGACAAGATTTGTAAGAACAAACAGAACTATTTGAATTATTTGATACCTCAGTGTCAGAACCAGAAGATGATGAAGCATAAGCCATGAGTTAAAAGTTGTGCACTTTGGAAGCTTCACTAGCCAGGAAAGCAGCATTGGGTCATTCCTTAATTTGTTCACTCCAATCATAGTCTCCAAGTCCATCTGGAGCTACCAAAGCTGAGGAAGACTTTGGTTCTTCAGGTGCCTTCTTGAAGTTCTCACTCATCCTCTTAGGAGCCCTACACTCCCTTGTAAAGGGCCCCTTCTTTTTGCAGTTGAAGCACTCCATCATGCTTTTGTCAAACCCAGCCTTTCTTTGACCTTCATACTTGACCTGTCTGCCAGTTCTCCTTAGAAATCTCCTAGCTTTCAATGTTAGCATTGCCATTTGCCATTGAAGATTGATTTCTTCAAGATCATCAAGATCAATTTGATCCAAATCCTGGTTTAGCACTGTAACACTGATTGTCAGATCAGCTAGGAAAGCACATATGGCATCATCACTAATGTTATCACTAATAGTGGTATCATTAGCGATAGTAGTGGAAACTCCATAAGTAGCAGTGGAAGCTTCCTGAGAACTTCTATGGCTTGTAGACACAAAAGCAATGCTCTATGTAGATGAGGATGAGCCAGCAATGTTCATTTCAGACTCATAAACCTTAAAGTTGTTGTAGAGATTGTCCAGGGTCATCTTTTCAAAATCATCTTTATTTTTCCACACAACTGTATGCATAGCCCATTCTGGTGACAAGCTTCTGATGAACTTAAGATTGATATCTTCTTGAGCAACTTTATAGTCCACCAATTTCAATTGACTTATGAGCTTATGCAGTCTGTTATAGGTTCCATCAAGATTTTATCCACTAAGAGCAGTGAAGTTTTCAAGTTAATGCTTGAGCATGTTCTTCCTAGATTTTCTGGTAGCATCATTACCAGCAAATCTTGTTTCAATGGCATCCATAAGCTCCTTAGCAGTCTCATACTCTTGGAAGTCCAATGCATACTCATTTGGTATTCCCATACTGAGAATACTATGAGCCTTTATCTCCAGCTTCCTTTGAGCCTTATCAATCTCACTAACAATTCCAACAATCTGTCCATCATCACCCTTCTTAGGTAAAGTATCACCCTTCTCAATAACATCCCAGATGTTGTAGTCAATCATGCGAATGTATTGCCTCATTCGCATCTTCCAAACTTGATACTCACCTTGCTTCAGCATGGGTACCTTGGAGGCAGTAACCATATGAGTTTCGTCAGACATCTTGAACTACTTGAATTTGAACAAATCTGAGTTAACACGACTTCTTCTTGATCACAGCTTCTAAATCAGGCTAGCTCTAATACCACTTGTTGATCCCAGTTGAGCAAACGATCCTTTATTGAAGCTAACTTAAACTAAAACAAATTGTTAAACACTACGCGGAATTTAATGTTTAACCTTAAGAAGAATAATTTGATTATCACTCAACACCTCGATATTTAATTAATACGAATACTCTAAATAGTATTAGGGTTTTACAACCTTGAAGTGTATCGACTTTAGATATAACTAATACGTATATCTAACTCTAACCTAGGACCTCCTTTTGTAGGCTAAAGAGTCCTATACAATCTACATTACGTATTCTACAAGATAAATATAATTACCATACTTATCTAAATACAATTCGACCTACTCAAGACCTTCTAGAATATTACAAGTTAAACCGACACAACAAACTAGCAGTGCTTGAATGCATTAGCAGTGGATCCATATTCTACTAGCAGTGGTATGTCTTGAGCAGTGGTTCCAGTCTTCTAGCCGTGGTTTCCATTGTGCTGGCAGTGGTTCCATACTTAGAATAATTCCTTTCAGTAGAACTTAAAACCCAACAGGATGAGAAGCCTCAAAAGAAGGGGGATTGGCGGAGGCACATTAGATGATGGCTCGACTAAGGATGATGGCGGAGGTAGAGAGGTGTCAACTTCCATGTGGTCGGGTGGTTAACTTTAATGATTCCTCATAATCCAAAATGGACTATTTGAGGGTGACGAAGAAAAGGATGTCGGGGCTAGTGTTGATTCAACACCTTGATTTTGTTGTGTTATTCTTTCCATTGAGAGTGTTGGCAATTGTGGAGGATTTGATGGCCTAGAAGGCAAGTCCTCTAGATTGTAGAGGTGTGGTGATGAGAGTGGAGTAGTGAATGATATGGCTCTAGGCACTAAGGGTGATGGTTTAGTGGAAATAGGGGGTATAGTGGTGTTTGGCATTGGTAGTTTTGTGGGAACAATCCTTTTGGGGATTGGTTTGATAGGTAGAGGGGAGATCCTACCATTTGTAGATTTAACGGGAGATGATTCGGTTGAGGAAATTTCGTGTATAACACGAGCAATTTTCTTGGGTGGTCCTTTGGTGGATAAATTACCACTAGGAGCTTTCCTCATGATGAGATGATTAAAAAAGGTTTGTAAAAGTTTCTAAGTGCTGAGAATGAGGATATAGATGATGACTTTAGGAGTCTTAACAAGGTGGTTTATAAAGAAAGAGATTTGGCAAGTGCATTCAAGACTTAAGCCACTAAGATCCTTTGGAATGTGATGATTAGCACGCACAAGAGTCAACTTCAGAGTTGCACTGATCTAGGGACTTAATTAAGATAAGATGGAGTGTTCAAGTTAGCAAGATGAGCTTGAAATGATTGTTTTAGCTAAAGTTAAGATGAATCTGTCACCCGAATCCCACGGTTCCCTCCAATGAGGGATCCGTCTAGGCTAATCCTAGGGATCTGGCTCTCAGTAGCTAAGAAGGGAGAAAAATGATGTTTGTAAGGTCTAATACCTATACCTTTTTGAGTGTTTCAGTCTTCCTAAGTGCCTTAAATGAACGGGTACTTAACTGATCAAAGGCAATGAGTGATGTTATGAGTACCAATGAATGACCAAAGATGACACTAAAAAATTTGAGAGTGTCAAGTGGAGCTAAATGATCTTAGAGACCAGATAGTAACTTAAGATAATTTTTGGAGAATATCTTAAAAGTTATAGGAAATGGAAAAACTAGAAGTTGACTCATTTTGAGGTAAGGATGACTAAAATCAATTTTCTAAAATTGATAGATTTACAAAACTAGATGTGTTGACGTGTGAGAGATGATGTGTGAGTACAGGAGCGGAAGAATGATAAGTTTGGGTTAAATGATAAATATAAAAGTACCTTGAGGGTGATCCTTAATGAGCTAGGAGTGAGTGTGAAACTTACTAAGCGGGAGAAGGACTTAAGTGATCCTAAGGCACTATGTTTAGCTAGTGTGAAGTAATCTAAGGACATAGTTTGAAGTATAAAGACTGCAATTGCATTTCTGTTTGCCCAGATCCCACGGTTCCCTAAGTGGAGGGATCCGTTTAGTACAAGGTGATGGATCCGGCTCATGCAAAACAATAGCTTTACAAAAGGTATGCAAAGGTTGCACAAGGCATCATATTTCAAGGCCAGTGTTTTCTAAGAAGTTTGAGCAATAATATAATCAAAATATCAAACGTTTAATGTTTTATTTCATGAGAGAAATTACATTACAATGATAAGAGATGAAAGCTAAGGATGGAGCCTATTTAGAAGGAAAACTAAGTCTCTTGAGCGTTTTCGCTAGATGGATCGTCAAATGGATGATGAGTATTTGCCGATTCAGGGATGAAGAAAGACTTCATGAGAGATGTGTTAAGAGGTTCCATCATCTTATTCACGAGTACGTACAACGGACTTTGAAATTGAGGGTGGAAGTACATGATGTGATGATAAAGGCATGTCAAGAACATTCCATAAGGGATTAGTTTGTTCTTGTTGCCTTGAAGGTTTACAATTCGCCTTGCGAAGAAATAGGCGAGATTGTATGGTTGTTGTGTTAGCAAACAATACATTATGTAAGCACAACAAGCGGGAAGGATTTCTCGATTTCCCCTAAGACTCCAAACATTTTCACGTAGGATAAGTGCGAGAGGCTTGTACTCTTCTCGGATATCCCGTGTATAGATAATGTTTGGATCAGAGTAATAGGGTCGAGGTTTGCATAACATGCGAGTCAAGTCTTGAGGGGAAGGTATGTGTGAACAATATGGACTATTTTCTTCACGATGGTTGAAGAGAGAATCAAGAGACCAATCTTCAGTGAAGGCACATTGTCCATGATTTGGAATTCGGAGAATGTGAGCAAATTGCCTAAGGGTTAAAACAAACTTTTGGTTTTTGATCCAAAACCAAAGAGATAGAGATCGATCCTTGTTACGAACGAGTTCAACTTGACGGAAGAATTCCAATACAAACCTCAGACAGATTTTCTCGTTAATTCCGAGGAGACATTCTAGTCTTATGGTTCGGAAAGAGGTAATGATACCTTCTTCGTATAGTAGAGGTGTGTCGAAAATACGTCCTTAATGGAAGTGACGAGTTTCGAGATTATTGAACCCGCGGACATGATTTCCAGGTGTGTTGGGCTCAAGAGAGATGTTAGGGATGTAAACATAAGTGAGTGAAAAGTCGAACTCATACTCATGAGACATGGCGAGACCTATGGAAGTGAAGGAATATGATGAGATTCGTTAAAGCACAAAAAATGATCACCTAACATTTTTACTAGATATCTATTAACAATGACAATTAGCTCACTTAGTATTAAACCTTCTAGTGAAATATTTCTTTTAGGAAGAAAACGGTTTTTATCTTGCATGAGAAACTATTTTCCAGAAAGACGGTTCTCACGGTTCCCTTCCAAGAGGGATCCGGCTAGTTGTACTACAGGGATCCGTGGATTTGCAGTGATGGAAAAGGGTTTTGACGAAAAATAGATTTTTGCATCTTATAGGTTTATACAAGGATATGTATTTTAGCCAATATTTACTTTAGCATGCATTGTCGGTTTCTAGAGTATCTCAAAAAGTACGAACGACAAAGAGTAAAAGAAAAATGACAAACACATTATGAAAAATAAACTAGATAAACTACAACATTAGTAATATTTCATTTCAAAGCTAAGAAAGATACAAAGGATTGGGTATATAACACCAATGTAGATTAACAACACAAAGTACATGTCTCCATAAGAAAACTTAATCATGGGGAACACGAGAGCGATGAGTGTCAAGACGATGAGTACGAAGGCGATGTAAACCATGATGATGAAGATCTTTCTTGGTTTCGGTTTGAGATGAGATGAGATGAGAAGGAAGATGAAGTTTGAATGAGAGGTAATTTTTGAAAGTTGAAGATTTGAAAAATGAGGGTTTGGTGGAGTGAACGTCGGAGGGGATATTTATGGGGAAGGAGGAATTTTTGAGATTTGTGTTTTGTTTTATTATTAGAAAGATTTGATTTTTGGATTAAGTAAAATAGGACACAAATTTATAAACCTAGACTATAGACGGAAGAGTAACACGTAAGCAAGAAAAGTTTCCTAACGAAGCTACGTGTAATATATGAGTATGTGAAGAGATAATCATATAAGTTCCTATGTGAGCATACTTATTTTCTAAGCTAATGTTATCTAGAGATAAGTAGAAAATCATACCTCTAATGCACTTATGAGTGTCTTTCTAATGACAGAAAAATGTCAATAGACAACTTCGGTTCCTTCGTGATTAAGATACCTTCTTGGGGAAGGTAATCTTGTTACCAAGCAATTCCTATGGCTTGATAAATATGAGCTTTTAACTAATCAAAATGACAAGGAAGGTTAGTGCAATCTAGTAAGGTAAATAAGAAAGAAAAAAAATATTGTTGTCATTTAATCAACATCCTACAAAAGTGTTTTTAAGACATGGTGTTTATTTTTGTAAAAGACCTTCTTTATAGTTTTCAATTAAACACGGATCGTCTCAAGTTTTTAGAGTACAATATACTCTAAGAAACTTGGTAACGAAGCTCTGATGCCAATTGTGGAAAACTAGAAGGGGGGGGGTTGAATAGTTTTACCGATTAAAATGATGTTTTAAACTATTTATATTAACTTATGTCAATCTTATTTGTGCGTGTGTGTTGGATGTTGATAGACAAGCGTATAGAATAACAACTAAGATAGGGAGTAAGAAGCACAAAACCACAACGCGAGTATTTATAGTGGTTCGGCTACAAGGACGCCTTCCTTGCCCTACTCCACTCCCCGAGTCACCTACTCGAGAGTTCGTAATCACTACACAACACCAACTCCTTGTGGCGGAGAACCCTTCACAACGTTGCCTACTCTTTATCCGGTACAAGGCTAGATACCGATTTCTTCCACGAGGTAGAACCAAACCTATCACAAGGTCGCCTACCCTTTATCCAGTACAAGGCTAGATACCGAGTTCCATTACAAAGAAGGAACTACTACCCAAAACTACAAAAATTCTATCCCCAAGGAGACCCACTCCTTATGACAACATCAACAAGGATATCAATATCCTTTGACCCAATATAAATTTATCTTGTACATCGACACCCCATATCGAATGTACACCTTAGGTACCTTTCACTAATTCCTTTGACTCGACTTCTAGGCACCCTTCACTAATGCCCTTGACACGGACGTTTGGCACCTTTCACTAATGCCTTTGTCTTGACTCCTTTGGCATCCTTCACTAATGCCTTTGACACGGACGTTTAAGCACCTTTCACTAATGCCTTTACTTTGACTCTTCGACACCTTTCACTAATGTCTTCGTCTTGACCCTTTAGACATATTTCACTTATGTCTTCGACACTACACTTCTAATGAGAAATAAGAGAACTATCAACAAGAGAACCTCAGTAGTCTTGATAATGATGAAGCATGGCAACTCATGGACTTGAGCTTGCTCGACTTCAAGAGGTGGTGATCTCGCCTTTAAGAGGAACCTAGAGAATCACACAAAAATAAAACTACATACAAAGATCACTTGGATCTGTGGTTAGAGAGTTTATAACTCAAAGAGAAAATATATGTGAAAGGGTTAAGTTGCAATCAAGAAATGGCTCACTATTTATAGAGGAAAAAGTGCTACTGTTCCACGGATCCCTCACTTGAGGGATCCGTCCAGTGTATTCCTGGGGATCCGTGGGACGCTCCTCTTTGCCCATGGGTTTTGGGTCATGGGTTATGGTTCAAGGGTCCTAGACTTTGGATCATGGGTATCCAAGTAGATACAATGTATCTTATAAGATGCAATGCATCTAGTCCATGGGTCATGGGTTAAAATCATGGGTCATGGATAATACCCATTTATGACTTATGCATGATGTCATGCAATGGGTTATGGGTTAAGCTCCATGGGTATGGGTCATGGACTTTAGGTTTTACCCAACTACATTCAATGTATTTGGTCAATGGGTCAAATACTTAAACTTCTACCCATTATAATACATACTAGTTATGTATATATCTACCCAATATGTAAACACTAGTTGTTGTACATATGTAATACTAAATCATAAAACCACTTTTACTTGTTTAGTTGTTTTATGTGAAAGCGTAAGTGTGTTAGTAAACTATTGGCTCAAACCATTTACGTATTTTATTTGTTTCGTTAAAATGATTTTACGTTTGTTATCGACAAAACATTAGAGGATCGTAAAATATAAATAAACGTTTTTACGGCTTATTTGTATTAACAATTTGGACATTTACATAAATGTCGTAATAATAAATATGTTGTAATATAATATATAATAGGTTGGATAATATCCAAGACTCATGACCCATACCCATGGAGTTAATCCATAACCTATGACCCATTGCATGACATCATGCATGAAATCATGTTGGGTATTATCCATGACCCATGACCCAATGTCCATGACACATGACACAATGTCCATGACCCATGACCCAAGACCCATGGCTCATAACCCATAACCCGGTTTGCAACCTAAAATCCGGACTAAACTGATCCAGACAGCCGGATCCCTGGAAATGCACTGGCCGGATCCCCTGGGTGAGGGATCCGCCGGAACTGTGGGACATAAGGCTTTTTTTTGCCAATAAATAGTGAGCCATTTCTTTATTGTTTCTCACCCTTTTTCTTACAACTCTCTCATATATTATCTCACTCTCCTAACCTCTGATCATTTGATCATTCTAGTAGTTCTTCTATCTTTTGTTGTGATTTTCTTTTAGGTCCTTCACGAAGGCGAGATCACGCTACTCTACAAGTCAACCAAGCAAAGGGTCCTTGATTGATTTGTCCATCCACAAGATTTTTGCAGCATATCTTGTATTTCATATTTCACATAGTTGTTGTGTAATAGTTGTGTAAAGGTTTAGATCTAGCTTGTGGAAGAACTCGATATTTAGCTTTGTAGCAGAAAAAGTGTAAGCGACATTGTGAGGCTTCTCCGCCAAGTTGAAGGAGCTTGATGACATAGTGCTTGAACTCTCGAGTGGGGTACTCGGGGAGTGGAGTAGGGCAAGGAAGGTGTCCTTGTAGCCGAACCACTTTAAATCACTTGTGTCGCTACTTTCTATCCTTTACTTTACTTGCATTCTTTACTTACTTTATTTATTGCTTCTTACTATTTATCCATCCATAAGAATTCACATAAGATTTAATCTAAATCTTTGAAACTTAAATTAAAATTGGTAAAACTATTCAACCCCCCTTCTAGTTTTCCACAATTGGCATCAAGAGCAAGGTTTTCAAAAAGTTTTAAAGTAAATTGTATTTAAAAACTTTTCGATCGAAATGAGTTTTGAAAATTATAAAGAATGGCAATCTATGCAACGACCTCCACTACTTGAAACTAATAGTTTTATTTATTAGAAAAATATATTTGAAACTTATGTGAAATCTAAAGATATTGATCTTTGGTATATTATTGTTGAAGGTGATTTTCAAGCAACAGTAAAAGATGATAAAACCGACAATGAAGAAAATATTTCTCATGATCGTCTCACTAACGACAAAAAAAAGCTTTCCAAAAATAGTGAGACAAAAATGGTTTTATATAATGCCTTACCCAAAAGGAATTTGAAAGAATATCTATGCATAAACCCGCTAAAGAAATTTGGAACTCTTTGGTTGTAACACACCAAGGAAATCAACATGTAAAAAATAACAAAATTAATTTATTTGTTCAACAATATAAACAATTTTCAATATTGGATGAGGATAATATTGATAATGCATTTGCTTGTTTTAATACTATTATTCCTTCATTACAAGCACTTGATGAGTCTTTTTCTAGTCGTAATCATGTCAGGAGATTTCTAAAGGCGCTTCTATCAAAGTGGAGACCGAAAGTGACGGCCATTTAAAAATCCAAAGACTTATCAATCCTCACTCTCGATGAACTCATAGGAAACCTAAAAGTCTATGAGCTCGTACTTTCCAAAGACTCCGAGGTCTCGAAGGAAAAAAAAGTATTTTAAATTTATTTTACTTAACAACTCACAACATAAACAATCCACGTGTAAGATTCAATATTTATAGATCATATTCTCACTCCCAATATCAACTAATACACTAAAACAAACAAAACATAAAAAAATGGCAAACATAACTCAACAAATTATTCTTGAAATATGTCGAACAACATATGGATATCTTTAGGTAACTCGAATTTACACATCAATGTGTCAACAAATCAGGAACGACGTCAACAGGAGAGAAGAAGTGATTGGTGAACTACGTTCTCTACCATTAAGTGCAAATCGTGACTCTGGTGTTGGATACTTGTTAATGCTTTAAGAACGTGATATGTACCAAGTTTTGTGGATCATGGAAATGTTGCGTCAAATTCATTTCTACATACACGAGAATTTTGTTTTCCAAGACATAATAACATTTAGATAAACAAATATAATGTAGATGACAATAAATATTTGGTGTGTACATTTTTATGAATTATGTTTTGGTTGGTAACCATGTTGGTTTGTTATATTTATGTTATTATTGCTTTTAGATGTTTTAAACTATCAATTAGGTAATTAGCACGTTAACAAAACAAAGACATTGGAAACAGAGAAACAAACTTGTTGATTACATTAACACATACATTACAAATATAATACATAAACAACAGATTATCCTTCATGAAATCATTATGGTTTTACATAAATAATCAACTGTCCATCAACATTACCACCATCTTTCTTCATCTTCTTCTTCTTTTTCTTTTTATTTTCAAGATCATAAAGATCATCCCAAACTTGTTCTCTCATATAACAGATAGTTCGATTAAACGAAAATCTTTTTATAGCTTTATGACATATATCAAGAACTTCAATCAGAGATTTGAAGGTTCTTTTGTGAGTCAAGAGAGATTTAAATTTCTGAACAAATATTATGGAAAATATGTTAAACATTGTAAAAAATAGTATAAAGAATAACCAATAATACATTTTAAAAAAATTATAATACCTTCACTTCATTTATTTCAGCCATTTCTTCATAATAATCATCTAGTTCGTCAAAAGTAGAACCGCACTTATCGCTCTTGAAAATGCCACTCTCGTTAGAATCAAAATCGAAGTCATCATCACTGCTAATAATGATAACAGTTTCTGACATTGTTGTGTGTTTGAACAAAGTTTAGAGATATCTGATAAATGAGTAAATGTAAAAAAGTTACTAACATATGTATTTATAGAATAAGAAACGTCAAATGTCAAAAATCGCGACTATTAATATTTCCGCGGAGTAAAAATATTAAAAAATAAAATAGTATATTTTTAAAAAAAATAAAAGTGTTTTTTTTTAAATAATTCATCCTCCCATCGCATTTATGTTTTATTGAATTATATACACGGGAAATCATTAAGTATATGAAAATCGTAATTTAATGGATAAGGTAATGTAAACATTATAAAGATATCGATGAATATAATTATTGTTTCCAAAACCTTTAAAATCGTACAACTTATATTTGGAAACACGATTCTGATTTTGTTATTCGAATATTTATAATCATAAACGTAATAATCAACATAATTATCAAAAATATCCAGACGAGACATGTCACAACGACAAATATATTAAAATATTATAATATTGTGTATATGATAATATACAATACCACGATATTTTTTGTATAACCTTTTTCCCGTTGATGTTGTATATAATTAAAAAAAACTATTTAGTTATTAAAATGTTAGATACATGAAAAGTGACGTTCAAATAAATTTCAGTTACTATTTGCCTTGATTTTCTGCTCATCAATTTAACTTTTGTTTTATTTATTTATAGTACTTAAGTCTCAAAAGATACATTCATTCTTATCCATCATATTTCTCACATACCATTCAATTTAATAGTTGCCTTTCCAGTTTTCGAAGAAGTCAAGGAAGCTAGCGGTTCTACTAAGCACCACAAACGTATGCAATTCTTTTCTATCAAGAAATGACGGAAGATGAGGGGTTGGTTATCTGGCTTGGCGAGCGATGTGACGATCTTCGTAGGAAGATCGACAAGCGTACTAAACTGATAGTGGAGCATGAACCTATGAACGTAGAGGAAGTTGTAGGTGAAAACTTGGAGTGCATGAAGGAGACTCAGAAGAGAGAAACAAAGAGGTTGGTTGCGTTAACAGTAGTGTTGATTGACGTTAGGGAGGGGATGTTTGAGAAGGATGACCACATCACTCTCATGGATCTCTATAATTAAAGCTTGGTGTATTGATAGTGGTAAGGGTTGGTAATAATATTTAAATGCTCCTTTTTTCTTTGGCAGTTATGAGGTTTTTATGTCTATGAACATGGTGTTGGTATCTAATCTTTATGGTTATCAATCAGAACTCACTTGAACATCACTTTGAAACTATATCAGAAACAAATAATTTTATAAGAAACAAAAAAAAAATTCAGGCATACATCATAAAGATATATTTTGTACATTCTTTTTAATAATAAAACCATAGAACTTGATGTGATGGAGAAACCACTGTTGTAATTCGAAATTTATTGAGAAACAAAATATTTTATAAGAAACACATGTAATTCTGATATGCAATCCAAAACACAATAAAAAATAATCGTTATGATTATCAATATATAAGATGCATAAACCTAATTTCAGGTACACATTATAAAATTATATTTCTAAATATACAACTAGATGCAAATGAAAAACCGCTTTTGTAATTTAAAAGCATATTATAAACAAAATATAATATAAGAAACACATGTAATTCTGATATGCAACCCAAAACACAATAAATTAAAATAAACAAATAAATAATATTAAAAATAAATTGTCATGTAGATGTAATTACAATACGCAAACAAAAACACAAATAAACAAATCCAATTCATATAATTTTTTGAAACTCAAAAATTAATTATCATCTTGTTCAGTTTTTGCAGTTTTTTTCCACCTCACTTTGGGAGTGCTTTGGTCTTACGCTTACTACCAGTTAATGATGGAGGTTCAACTTCCTCTTCGACAACTGATATTGGAATTTCAACTTGATCCTCCTCGACTGATCCAACATATTCAATATCTTCCTTAACCTGGATAGAAACAAATTAGAAATGACTTTTACCTTAATATTGCACTTACCATTCGTGCCATTGATATCTGAAAGCGCGGTGATCTGCATGGTTTTGCCTGCGATAAGAAAACGAAGGCACAAGGGTTAGAAGACCAATGAACGATGAGCAGCCACATTGAGCGAGTATATATAAGCGCAGGATTAGGGTTTCACAACTGTGGCCCAACAGATAACGCAATTCAAATATTGAACAAATATCGGTGAGGATAACCATCGTTTTTAAAACCTTCTAGAACATGCCTCTCATATTTGGAAACAAGTCTCTAATACGCTCAAGAGTTCCACGACACCAAAGTTTCAGAAAACACACCCGGTTTCTCAAAGGTTTTTTTATTCGCCTTTTCGACACGCCTATGTTTGGGGAGCCTTTTAGAAAACACCTAAAACGGCCCGACTTTTTCTCAATTAAAAACTTAATTAACCAATGAGAGTGCTAAATTGCAAAATCGAGCCCTCTCATTGGTTAATCGAATCCCTTGATTTGGCATAAAGTGAGTTCTCTTATTATATAAAAGATACTTGTGACCATTTTAAGAGTGAGGGGTACGCTCGTGCCAAAGGGTGGTACCATGCTAACAGCCCAATTTAATAAGCGGCTCATCATACCATGTTTCGTGTCATTGGTGTTCGGCTGGTAAATACCAGCCCACGCGATTGGGATTTTATTTATTTTTTATTTTTTGTGTTGTATTTGTGTATTTTTTGAGGTATGTGTGGACCCATAACACCACTTTTATTTCAACAACACCAGATTTTCTGGTGTCAACAGTGATGGTACAAAATGTGGTGCCAAAAGATTTATGATGTCATAGAGGGTTTTCCTGACGTGTCAGCATTTTTGCCTACGGCACGAGGGCACCCAGTGCTCTAAAACTTTCTACGCTCACCTTCAACCGGTTGGTGTTTGAATTAAACATAGGGATAAAGACTCTCAAATCTACAAGTTGTACCCCCTTCATTTTTTCTAATTTTCTTTTTATATAATTTTTTTTATATTAAAAAAATTGCCGAATAAAAAATATAAAGTTTAACAAATTAAAAGTATTACACTGAAAAAAAATATGAAACAAAAACAGATAAAAAATATATTAATCAAAAGGTAAAAAGTACAAAACATTTGTATTTTTTGTTGACTAGGGGAAGGGGGTACCGAACCCTTAAACATATTATCAAAGGGTTAAAAACTACAAGGGTAAGGACCAAAATGCAATTGTCATGTTTGAATACAAGGGGCCAGGATTCTGCGGTTCAGTAAAAGTATGGTCCATGTCCACTGATGCATGAGAAGTTGCCATCCGTAGATATTTTTGTAGTTTGTTTATGTGTTTTTTTTGAAAAAGATGTTTGCAGTTTGGTGATTAATCAGATCAGAGCAGTGTTGTGTAATGTGTGTCTGCATTGTCGACTCACTTTTGTTACGACAAGCCACATCATTAACCGTACACGTAGTTGGATCGGCTGATTGGGACGACACTTCCTTATGTTTGTTTGTTTTTTATGTTTTTTAAACAAACTTCCGTATGTTTTGTTGGGACCTATGGTTCATTGGTTCCTGTAGTTGTTTCTTGGGTAATGTTGTCTCATGGTTCTTTGGTACTGTATATAATAAATTGAAAATTTTGTTCAGACAATTGTTTATTCAAAATCAATTTCTTCGTTTCAAAATTATTGTCACTGAACAAGAATTATAAAATTTAATAAAGGTGATATCATTATAATTCTTAACCACTCAAATTGAATAATTCCTCACTAAATTCACTTTTTTTTACTAAAAATGAAAATTAAACAATTAATTTGAGACATTTATTAAAAGAAATACGGACAATAAATATGAGATGGAAACGACGCTCATTCAATTGCCAAAATGATAAACAAAAGTGTCGTGGAGACAGGAGAGGGCAGAGTGGGCACGTGCCTTTCTAGCGAAAAAAATTATAATATAAATTTTTTAAAGTATGTAGCTATTTTTGTAATTTGCTCTTTTAACGAATCAATTTGTAGTATACTTGCTAAAAATTATCGAAGTTTGCCTTTTTATCATAATTTTCTAGCTCCGTCTCCGGCTTTTATTTCATCAGCATAGCACTGTTAAGTTATCCAAAAGTTGGTGTATTATTACTAAAGTATGAAAAGTATTAAGTCTCGAATATGATTGGTGCAAAGAAACCATGCTCGAATATGATTGTTGCAAATAAACCTAATAGTCATGATAAGGTTTCCGAAAGAGAGTATCTTGAAAAGTTTGAGTTAGTGTGACAACAAGTTTTGTTACATAACTAGAGGAATTTTCAAATGCTTACTCTTATTTTGGTGCTTACCAAGGGACAAATTTCCACCATCCATCTAGTATGATCTAATGGTGGGGATAAACCTAAGATTTAATATGGAAACATAAGTCCATGTTTTTTTTTCGCATTTTTCTTTGTCTTTTTATATTTCTTATTTATTAACTTTTTTTTTTCTTTTTTCTTTTTTCTTTTTTTTTGGAATTCACGTTCATTTTAAATTCATGCCCTTTTTTTTTTTTTTTTTTTTATAAATTTTAAGTTCACGTTCTTTTTTCTTTTTCCTTTTTTTTTCGCTTTCTTACGTTTTCATTTGTATCAATACGTTTTCGTTCGTTTTTATACGTTTTCGTCCGTGTTCATATGTTTTCGTCCTTTTTACTTTTTAAAATGATCGATTTCAGACGCGTTTTAAATCTTTTTCATCCATTTTCGTGCGTTTACATCCGTTTCACGGCGTTTTCATACTTTTTGTATGCGTTTAAGTTTTAAATTGTCTTTTAGACGTTTTTGTCGTTTTCACTTCGTCCGTTTTACGTTTTCATCCATTTTTAGACATTTTCGTCTTTTTGACGTTTTCGTCGTTTTTATTCGTTTTCGATGTTATCATACGTTTTCGTCTCTTTTCTTACGTTTTAGCCCGTTTAAGTCGTTTTACTGTTTTCTTACGTTTTCTCGTTTTCGTACGTTTTATTTGTTTTCATATATTTTCGTCTATTTTCTTACGTTTTCGTTCGTTTTCATACGTTTTCATCCATTTTCTTTCATTTTCGTCCATTTTTTCGGGCGTGTTTTCACGCTTTCATACGTTTTGTCTGTTTTCTTATGTTTTGTCTGTTTTCTTACGTTTTCGGCCATTTTCATCTACTTTCATACGTTTTTTGTCCTTTTTAGGTTTTCATGTATTTTCGCCGTTTAGACGTTTTCGATATTTTACGTTTTCATGTATTTTTGTGCTGTTTTATCGTTTTCATCCGTTTTCTCGTTTTCATCCATTTTAGACGCGTTTTTGTCGTTTTCAAACGTTTTCATCCGTTTTTATAAGTTTTCATCCGTTTTATACGTTTTATGCGTTTTATCGTTTTGTCCATTTTAGACGTTTTTGTCCGTTTTCATACGTTCTTCTTTTTGATTTTATACGTTTTTGCCTGTTTTCATACGTTTTCATTTTGATATTTGTAAGTGACACTTATTTATCTCTTGTGATATAACACTGTAAGGAAGATGAAAAGTATTACATTCTTCATCATGTATGTGTTATCAGTTGTGATACTCAACTAAGAATATGATGGTTGTGTTTTTGAAAATATTTAGGAAGATTTTTGTGTTTTATGATATTATGAAATATTAGAAAAGTTGTTCAACTGAAAACAAGAGATGTTATGATACTTTTGTTAGACTTGTGGTGGATTTTTCTATTTAATGGATACATTGTGCATGTTTCGATAGGTTTTATAGCTTGATTTGTAAATATCTATGATTGAATCAACAAACTAAATAAGCTATGGTTGAAGATAGCACACATCTTTATAAACAAACTGAGGAAACTCAAACCCTTGTGATATCACAGGTGATATCACCTCACTTGTGATATCACACGTGATATCATGTGTGATAACACCGTTGATATCATGTGTGATATTACCGGTGATAGCATGTGTGATATCATAGTTTATATCAGTTGTGATATCACAAGCAAGGTTGTAAAAAGCACTAGGCGCTAGTGAGGCGGTAAGATAGGGCCTAACGATTAATCGGTTAGGCGGGGATTAATCGGATTGGAATTTTTATGCATAAAATTGTAATTCTAGATATTATATTATATTATATGTATGAGATAAGCATAGTGCATCAAAGTTCAAATATTTCAAGTGTTCAAATATAAACATAATACATAATTCTTCAAAGTTCAAAGTCAAACATAGATATTACTTGGTCTGTTGACCATTTTTAAGCGATCTTTGATCGATTAATCGGTTTTTGACCGGTTTTAAGCGATTTGGTTATTTTTAAGCAATTTTGTTCGATTAATCCGATTAGACCGATTTTGTCCGATAAATCGGTTTGTTGACCAATTTTTTAGCGATATTCGGCCAAACCGATTAAATAGGCCGATTATGATAAATCAAGGCTCTTTGTGAGCGATCAGCGATTATGCGAGGATTAATCGGCCGCCTAGGCCGATTTTTACAACAGAGATCACAAGTGAGGTGATATCACCTTTGATATCATGTGTGATATCACAGGTGTTTGAGCTTACTCAGTTTGTTTATAAAGATGTGTGCTTTCTTCAACCATAACTTCTTTAATTTGCTGATTCAACCATAGATATTTTTAAATTCCGCTATAAAACCTATCGAAACATGCACAATGTATCCATTAAATAGAAAAATATACCACAAGTCTAACAAAAGTTTTATAACATCTTTTGTTTTCAGTTAAACACCTTTTCTAATATTTCATATTATCATAAAACACAAAAATCTTCCTAAATATTTTCAAAAACACAAATAAAAAATGAACGAAATCATCACAATAATATAATAAGTGATGTTTATTATCATTTCTTTCATATATACTTCGTAAAATACTAAATTCTTATCACATTTGGTATGAATTTAATATTTCACATTCTTAGTTGAGTATCACAACTGATAACACATATATGATGAAGAGTGTAATACTCTTCATCTTTCTTACAGTGTTATATCACAAGAGATAAATAAGTTCACTTAAAAATATCAAAATGAATAAAAAAGAAACAAACTATGAAAATAGAGATTTGACATATTCTCAAAATCAAACAAGTGTTGCATTAAATTAGCATTTTGTTGAACAAAATAAGAATTCACCTAAAGAGAGTTTAACCCTTTTATTTCTACTAAGAGTATAATATCACAAGTGATAGATAACATTGGTTGCATTAAAAAAATATGCGCTTGTCAATTGCGAGGAAAGACACAAAAACTATCTTGTGGCGAAAATTATAAAAATATTAGAAAACACATAGGTGATAATATATAAAAATATAAAGAGAAATGAAATATTTCAGGTGATATTAAAGGTTAAAAAACATACTTGTTTGTTTATGAAATATCACAAGTGATATTAGATATTAACTTTTATAATAAATATCAAAATTGATATTAGACATGTAATATAATAAAGTTTAATAATAAGCATGAAAACATATGAAAATAGACGATGGCGATATAAAACTTCGCAAAAACGGATGAAAACGGACAAAAACGTATAAAAAGAAATGAAAAGCGTATGAAAACGGAAAAAGCGTGCAACGCATCAAAACGGATAAAAAAGGACGAAAATGTATGAAAACGGACAAAAACGTCCGAAAACGTCCAAAAATGGACGAAAACGTAAAAAACCGGACGAAAGCGTATATAAACCTATGAAAAACGATGAAAACGTAAGAAAACGGACAAAACGTAAGAAAACAAACGAAAACGTAAGAAAACAGACAAAAAGGTAGGAAAACGGACAAAAACGTAAGAAAACGGACGAAAACGAATGAAAACATAGGAAAACTGACGAAAATGTAAGAAAACGAAAGGAAAACGTAAAAAAAACGGACGAAAACGTATGAAAATGGACAAAAACGTAAGAAAACGGACGAAAACGTATGAAATCGGACGAAAACGTATGAAAACGGACGAAAACGTAAGAAAACAGAAGAAAAGGTAAGAAAACAGACGAAAACGTAAGAAAACGAACGAAAACGCAAGAAAACAGACAAAAACGTATGAAAACGGACGAAAATGTAAGAAAACAGACAAAAACGTAAGAAAACGTAAGAAAACGTATGACAACGGACAAAAACGTAAGAAAACGGACGAAAACGTAAGAAAACGGACGAAAACGTAACAAGACCGACGAAACGTGAAAACGGCGAATCGTAAGAAAACGGACGAAAACGTATGAAAACGGGCGAAAACGTATGAAAACGGGCGAAAACGTAAGAAAACGGATGAAAACGTATGAAAACGGGACAAACGTAAGAAAACGGACCAAACGTATGAAAACGGACCAAGCGGACGAAAACGTATGAAAACGTATGAAATCAGACGAAAACGTATAAAAAGCGGAAAGAACGGACAAAAACGTATGAAAACTGACGAAAACGAAAAAAAAAAAGAAAAGAAGAAGAAAAAAAAGCGTGAAATTAAAAAAATACAAATAATGAGAAAATAAATAAAAAAAAAAAAAAACATTGACTTAGGTTTAGACATATTAAATCTTAGGTTAATCTCCACCATTAGATCAAACTAAATGAAAGGTGCAGATTTATCCCTTAGTATGCAAGAATTGTTGAGTATGCAAAATAAAGTGCCTCTACATAACTAAGGCGGTAAAAATATTGGACAACATGATTTATAATAAAAGTTACCTAGTGGCTTCGGAAAAAGAAAAAAAATTGGCATCAAATGACATTTGACCCGACAGGTTTCACGATATAAGGCTATGCATAACGGCGACCTAGTTCGTCGGTGCCACATCAGCTTTCTCTCTCCGACGACCTGACGACGACCTAGTTGCCACAGTGGTGACCTGAGAATTTTTGTTTTTTTTAATTCAAATATTTTTAAAAACAAAATTAAAATTCATTAAAAATAAATAAAAACATTACAATATATTAAAAATTAAACGATACGAAATACATAATACATAAATCCTAATCTGAAAACTCCTCGTCCGCAGGATCAAACGCGGGAGGTATATAATCCTCGAGGCGAGACAAAGCTTCCTCGTCTACCGGAGATCCCTCACCAGAGACTCCTGGATCATCATCTTTGTTCACCCGATAGCTCCAATTGACTTTGGTGTTGATGTTGTTCGTTATCCGTTGAACACACTTCCACAACTTGTCAATAAGTTCGTCATCTCTGTGGGCTTCCTCCTGAAGGAATTTCTCGATAACACCTTTTCGTTTATTGCTGATGTCGTTGCAAGTCTTGTAGTGTCTCTCATCGCAGCTTCTCATTCCTTTTGTCCTCAAAGAATGGATGACGCAGCGTATAATAGCGTCTTTTTTAGCCTCATCATCGTTCTCGCATTGATTTTGAACGTACGTTCGCATATCGATAACGGAATGAGGGAGACGACAAGCCATAATTATGCTGCGTAAAGAGAATGTGAATTTTTATGTTGAATTGTGTTTGAAATTGTGTGTTTAAAAATGTGTTTGAGGTTGGTATTTATAATGTTGTAAAAGTGGTAAAGTTTTGGGGGAAAAAAAGGTAAACGTTGAGCTTATACTCGGTTGTGTGCTCAACCGAGTTTGGCTTGCTTCTCTCCCCAACCGACGGCGACCGAGACCTCCACATCGGGACAACCGACCACGACCGAAGGCTGCAACCGAGCCCAACCTCTTCCACTGCGTATAGCCTAATCATTTTCGAAAAGGAAGATTATTTGTACATTATTTTTTTTGTCATTCACTATTAAATTATACGAGTAATGCACACAGTACAATACTATTATGCATCATTTAGTAATGAATGAAAAAAAAAAGGTGGTGTTACAAAATACCTCCCTTTCAAAAACAAGAGTTTGTGAGTTCAGATTATGTTAAAGACGATAACGGAATTGTTGTTATAATCACACGATAATTAGACGTGTAAGGTTGTCCTAATGACATGCATGGGAGAGGTTATAAAGATCTCTTTTTTTTTCATATGACACTCTTTCACTTTATTTATTTTTTATTTTTTATTATTTTTTTATTTTTTATATATAATTTTGTGTATATTATAAAACTGTGAAACGGAAGGTGCGGAAAAAAATATAAATTTTTAATAAGTCAAAAGTATCAAACTGTCAAAAAGTACGAAATAGAAAGGGGGGTGGAGGTTAGTGAAAAGTATAAAACATGTGAGATAGCGGTGGGAATACCATATACTGATGTTTTGTTAGTCCAAGAATTATTTATTTATTTATTTTTATTTATTTTATTTTTTTTTATTTTAATTGAGAGTATATGCATTTAATGCTTAACTATCAAAATTTACACGAACGTTTTTAGAAAAATATGCATAGACATACCCTCAATCTTAAGTATGTCCGCCGCCTTTGGTCTAAGAACTCATATGCAAAAATGTAGAATCTATTGGTTTATATACGAGTATTTTTATAACTTAGGTTGTGGTGTTACGTGTTTTGAAGCATTAAACGAACTCAAATTATTTTTTGAAGCACGATTAGAAGAAGTTTCGAGAAAAGAAAATTTTTGAATCAACGGAAAAATATTTTCATGAAATGCCCTCACGTTAATCATGGGCAATTATTATTTGTATTAATTTAGGTAACATTAAGTGCAAGTAGTAATAATTTGGTTTAAAGACTTAATAAATGAAGTACATAAAAAGCTTTATATTCCAGGTAGAGAGCCAACATGTCCTAAACTATAACTATTAAACTATGGGTTTTGCTAATATGTACCCACTGGGCACACCATAAGATATAATTAATGAACATAAAATTTCCTTTTATATAAAAATATGCATTCATTGAACATTAATTAAACTCTAAAATTACCTTGATTAAATAAAAATTTGATATTAATTAACTTGAACCTTCCATATATAAAGAGCTAAACATGTACCCAGTGGGCACACATTAGCAAAACCCTTAAACTATATATGTACTATACGAGGTTTCTAGCCCGCGCGTTGCCGCAGGTGTTTTCGTTGGTTTAGAGTTCAAATCTCATTGCAAACCTTCATCGTGCTATTCATAATTGCCTATAAGAAACGAAGTATACAATCGAGGAATCGCATGTCCATAACGGCAAGTCTAGAACATATCAAGCACAGAATTATGATGGCAATCCCTACAGTCTAATATCTCATCGAATGATAAACAATCTTTCAAAATAAACACTTAAAATTAAAATGGTACTCTTTGTGACATTTGTCGATATCTCAACTTTAACAACTATGTAAAAGAAAATTTTCATCACATACATTTCAAAAACTGAACTACTTTAGCAAAGAGTGTATAAAGATAATTATTGCCTTGAAATGCACACATAATATTCTATAACTAACCTATCCAATCAAGAAAATTCTTTGTCTGCGTCGTGTTTGTTCCAGGCAGTCGTACTTTGGCGTTTTCGGAATGAGATAGTTTCCAGAACATGTAACTATGAGTCACCATCAAATGTAGACGTGAAATTCAGTGGTGAAAGAGGGGTTGCATAAGATAGAAGTTCAGGATCAGTACTTTAACATGACAGTACCACCTCATTGTATAAGTAAAAGCTATACTAACCTGGTCGATCAATCATACATATATACAGGCCAGTCTACATACCTAAATATGAACTTTTACACGTATAACTCGCTTTCTAAAGAATGGCATTATCTGCAATAAGATTTCATTAAACCAGACGCAAGCTTCTCAGTTTTCCTATTAGCTGAAACATACAATTCACATCTGCACTAAAGAAAATAATAATAATACAAAATCAAAAAAGAAAAACGACTTAAGGGAGCGTTTGGGATTGCCTAATAAGAGTGGCTATTAACTTAAAAGCAGGTTCTAATTGCTTGCAAGTCGTAAACTAAAGAAATCTGAACTTGTTTAGTTTTCAGAACCAATGCAATAACTTCATAAGAAAGCTAATAAAAAGACCCAAAATATCTTTATTAGCTTGCTACTATTACGTTAGCGCAAGTAAGGTAGCGTTTGGGACTGCTTATTAAGAGTGGTGTAAAAGGTTATATCTACTCAGTCAAATCGATCTTCAGTTTACAATCAGAAAACCTCACGCGATGACTCAAGCCCCTATTTCAGCACT
The DNA here is from genome assembly GCA_910596185.1 of Chrysanthemum makinoi. Taxonomy (NCBI): domain Eukaryota; kingdom Viridiplantae; phylum Streptophyta; class Magnoliopsida; order Asterales; family Asteraceae; genus Chrysanthemum; species Chrysanthemum makinoi. Next base: position 112,657,717 of record OU343217.1, read on the forward strand.
TTAAACCCACTCATTTCAGGCCCTCTTTCAGACCCCAAGCAGACCCATTTTAGCAAACAAAATCACCCACACCAGCCCCCATTTTAGCACTCAAAGCCACCATTTTCAGCCCGCGCCTTAGCACCTAAACACACCATTTTCGGCCATCAAACCACCACATCAGCAAACTTCCCATCATATCTGTGTGTAACCCGCCAAACTTAGCTACCTACTGGTCGAGTATTTCATGTTTAAACTCAATTGCAGTCTTATCACGGGTATATTTTCGATCTATAATTCTATAATTGTAGAAATAAGGATACCAAACATGAAATACTCGTTCATTGTAATAATTATTTATGAATAGATTTGTGTAAATACTAAAAAAACATAACCATACCACAATCATCATTATCTTCAGTATCCCAATAAGTAGGCGACCCATTCTCCACCGCCCAGCTAAGCCAAGTTAAAGGATCCTAACAGAAAATGAACAAATAAGAAAGTTTATTATCAACTAATTAGTAATTACCTTGAATTAAATGGATGTATATGCATATAAGCAGAGTAAATAATTAACGCCAAACACCCTCAAACATACAAAGTTGCTCATTTTTGTTCTTAAACGCAATTTACTTAATAAGCAATCCCAAACAATGGATAATCACATATTTTGCTGTGTAACATAATTTTTTTTGCTCAGATAAAAGTCCATTTAATTTGAAGTATATCTCTCGATGGTGCTAACCTCTTCATGTTGACCTAAAGGTTAGCACCATCGACAAAGATAAGTGATAAAAAGAAACACACATGCCTGATATGGGACTCTCAGTTTCATGTGCATACCCGGCACCTCTATCGACTAACACTCCAACAACAACACCTGTAATGCCGAAGCATACAATCAAGGAAGTGCTAAAAGAAGGTGGATGACCTGTTATAGTCATCGTCACCCTTCTCAAGAACCACAACCTCTTTATTCGCCAACTGATCGACAACCCATTTTGTCTGAAAGCAAAAAAAAAATAATATGCAAAAGTATCATCAAATCCGCTAATAAAACAATCTCATTAATTGAAAATTGAAAAAAAGAAGTAAAGCATAAAAATGACCTTCTGTTCGGAGGAGTTCGCGAGCTAAGTGGGGACTGATGTCGGTGGACTTCATCTACAACATTGATTCCCTCTTGTAATCGTGGTTAAAGAACCAACTATGGATATGATAATAGCTAATTAGATAACTATTGATGCAATTGGGTATCCACTTCATATTAAAAGACTGTCTATTTATTAAAACTAATGTAACTAACATTTTTGGAGCCAAAAATATCATCTTTGTCATCATCAATATCACCAAACCCTCTCTTACTACCTATAAAAAAACCCCTTCATCCTTCAGCTCTTTCACCATACCTGCAATCGAGATGATATAACATTGGTTAGAACTTAGAATGTCTATGTTTGTTGGTTTTTGATGTGAGCACCTTGCCCATCCTTGATTAGCATTATCTAAAATCTCTGTTAGCAACACTTCAGCTTGAATCTTAACCATCTGAACCCCATTAATTAAAATATGTTTCATAACCCCATTTTTTTTTCTCTATAATTTTTACACATTTATTAAAATGAATGATTCCAAGTTTGCTTATTTTTGGGCTTATGTTTCATAACCACATTTTTCGACTAATTTTGACACTTACAAACTCATACAAATTTATTATGTCATATAATAAATTTATATAAACCCATAATTCAGTTTCGAAATAAGCCGGAAAAAAATGAGCTTGTGAAACATAAGCCGAAACGACGTAAGACCGTATGCCCAAGAATAAAGCTTAAACAAACACCCCATTAATTAAACTAAAATTATATAAAAGTGAATTGATACATGCACCAGCAATTTATTCAACACCACTTTCTAATCTAAAATATTGCATAAGAGTATCCCATATCAACACTAATCTCACGAACCTTATAAGGGGTCACCACTCAAACATTTATAGTTACATTCTTACTCTAGTGAGACAAAGTCAAGATTAGATGTGAATGCTAATACTCAATTTTTACGTATGACAAATTGCATAACAAAATGTTGAATTCAGATTGGTTCAAGAACATAAAAGTGCAGAACAATTGATTTTATTTCAACATATATATTGGTAAGCAAAAAGAAGTCAGATACTTAAAAAGTTTGGAAAATATTAACCTGATTAAATGCAATGTCAAAAACCTTAGCGCATTTTCTCAACAAATTCTGCCATCAACTCCCTTCCCATTGTCCTTATGTAGCTGCATAAACCTGTAAAGAAGCAAAATAGACTTATAAGAAATGCAATAGAAAAAATGAATACCAAAATGTATTGACCACTTGAAAGTAAGAAATTATCTTGTCCAGAGTTTGTGATCAAGTACAGGGGAGTACTAATTCTTTACTTCTATAAATCTTCTCACCTATGAACATATGCAGGGAAAAAGTATTTTAAGCGTCGTTTGGTTTAATTTTGTTTACCAAAGTCTATTTCATTCTTTTTTATAATAAACATGCGCTTTGTGGCGGGCTGTTTGTGTATGGCTGTATAGAAAAGAGGAAGTAACAAAGGGTTTACTAAAAAATTTTAAAAGTTCAAACAATTTAGCCAACCGAACCGAACTACTAATTCAGTTCTCGGGTAGGATATGAGTTTGGTAGTTTGAACCAAAAACCGAATTTTGAAAACTGAAAAACTGTTAATTTTTACTTAAAAACATCAGCTAATTTCGTTTAAGTAAAAATTACATTGTTTAAGAATTCAATCCATCAGCTAAGTAAAATTTGTTAATTTTTACTTAAACATCTGTCTACTTTATTATAAGAATTAAAAACTTACATTCAATCATCATTTGAACCACCGCATAACTTTTCTGGTCGACGCCCGTGGATACAGATATGAAACCAAGTACACGCCATGACTGCAATAAAAGTATATCGCCATGCCAAGGCACGCAAAATTAGTATAGCATACATTGTCCATGAAGCAACTTAAAGGCTCATAACAACAACAATTATTATACAAAACAGTCGTATAAGCCTAAGACGGAAATCCAAACATCAGGTTACAACAGGCAACTGTCAAAACAGCCTTTAAAGTCTTTGAAAAGTTGTTAAATTCAATGCGAAACACGTATAAATTATTAAGTTCAAACTAGTAAATCAAGTTAGGCGAGCAAACTGTTATGTACAAGTATGATTAACATTCCACTTATTCCCATCCCTTCCCCCAGCAGCAATTACGACACAACCGACTTAATTTTGCAACAAAAAACAAAAATAAAAAATAAAAATAAATAAATAAATAAATCTTATACCTTACAATGGTATTGCAACCCCTAAAAACGCCCATCGATGCACTCCACAGCTGCATTCACACCCTGTTCAGCCGCCACAATTTCAAACCAAAAAAATCGAATTGCTTATTATTCTAGTAAACTGTTACTAACAACCAGTTCGGTTTTGAAACATACCTTGAACTGAACTCGTATTTAAGTATATATATTAAGCCTAATTTATCACTAAACCAACGTTATTTAGAGAAAAGTTATTGACAGTGAACATGTTCCAAAAACTGGTATTCTAACATAACCAGTATCGAGTAGAACAGAACATAAACGTGGTTCTTATTTTTGGTCAATTCATAACAGAACATAACATAGGCAACCGTATGTGTCTCACCTCTATGCAGACCTGCTGTTGTGTGCGCAAGTGCAACATCTGTTCCTGTGTAGCCGGTGTTGGTGTTGTTCTACTCCTCTCTCGGCCTTGTAAGGCAGCTCATGTATGAGTCAGTTGTGCCTGAAAGCACAATAGCAAAAATGGTCAAATTGGACAGGGATCCGGAAAATAGCAAGGTTTCAAACATATATATGACTATATACATACATTATTGGGATAAAATGTACGCATACCCATGAAAATTCAAAACCACAATTAACACATAAACCATAACACCTGCAAATTAATAAACACATACATATCAAAATTCAAGTACCTAAAAGCTCGAATCATTTACTCAAAATTAGCTTGAAAACAACAAAAACAACCATTTAAAGTAATACTACCTTTTTCACTTTCACCGTATGTTAGCTTTTCCTGCAGCTGCAATCACACATCGGCTACAAATTCCTAACCCCTATCACCATCGATACCATATCTTGCAACGACGTGATGTACGCACACAAACAGCAGCAAGCAGATTTATACAACTGATCATTGGCTGTATATATCAATGAAAATAAGTATTAATATTTTTTGATGCCGAGTAAATAAACTTAATATGACATGTTTGCTCTTTTCAATATATGTGTCTTACCTCATCTGCAACACCCTTTTTCCGGTCTTTTGCAATTCCACTCCAAACACGCCAACTGAAATATATTAACACATGTTATCAGCGAAAGTGACAATACATGATTGGTTTGGTAGTTCATATGTAGATCGGTTTGGTAGTTCAGCCATAATATAATTAGTTTTCTGCTTATGGTTAAATACTTGTATGAAGTAAAATAAGCAGTTACATGGTATGAATTAGCAGGTCAGAAACTGTTATTCGACTTTAAATAAGGTCCCAAAAAATTTAACATAGTAAAAGCATTTTAGCACCCAAACCCACCTATCTCAAGTCTGCAAACCCACACCCATTTCAAGGCCCAAACTGACCCCTTTCACAAACACACCCCTTTTCAGCTCCCATTTCATCCCCCAAACTCACCCATTTCAAAAGCTTGTATCAACGTCACATTAGGTTCCACTTCTTGTTACATCAACATTTAAATTCAATATGCGCCATATATAAAAATATAAAACACGATGCTAATCCGGAATAAGCCATATATATGCATACATTCATAAGTTAACGAATTATCAGAAAGAGGGATACCTTGATGATGATATCATCTATGATGTGAGCACTCTCGTACCTCCTTCAGCCATTTCGTTAACAAACTCTTAAAGTTCTTTCAATGACATGTTCCTCTACTGTGCACTGTGTTAGTCATTACGAAAATATATGTTACTGTAAATTCCAGTTTAAAAGGTTCGAATCAAATGCATCAAAATTTAAAAAGAACCTCAGTGCAGAAGCGTAACAGTTGGAATTTCTTTCTTCTGCTTGAACCTATGAGGACAATCGTGAGCTTCTAGATCCACATGTGGATTCCTGCCAAATGTATATATATAATACCGTTAAAAGCCATTGAAATACCTGTTAAAAGCGACCCAATTCACCCTTTTACTATTGTTGTTTCACAGCAGAACACAACAAAGTTAAGAACCATTCGCTTATTTTTTAACGCATGTTATTTTCTATGTAAATACAGTAAAATAACCACCCTCTTAATCCATATGACACCACATCTAACTCCAATAAAAATCATTAAAAAAAGTCTCTATACTTATATATATGGCCCTAAACTAAACCCAACCAAACAAAAACCTGAACAAAATCAATGTATGAAAGACACTTGCTTTTCGTCATATCTAAATAGGCCAACACTCAAGACCTTATTAATTTTACAAAGCCAGATCAATTGAAACATAAAAAGCTACCGAGTTTATATCATAACACGTTATATTCACAATGAAAACCTAATCAAATACAGCAATATACACCACATTTATTTCAAATTACAATTAAATTACATAAAGCATTCAAATTTATAAAGAAAACATAAAATAAAACTTCAAACCTGTAACAGGAGCCTCAATTGAATTCAAACGATTGGCTTTTTATCGTCAATAAAAAACGACGCGTTAATATATCCCCATTTCAGTTGAAAAGAACCCTAAATCAAAAGCAAAAATTTTTTGAACCGAAAAATCATAACTAAACACAAACATAAAAAAGTAAGTAATCCAGTTATACCTTTTTGATTATGTCATTTAAGTGTAATTGAAGCTGAGTCGAGGTTAAAGAAAATAACAGCCGGGTCTATCAAATACCACGGCGATACTGCTATCGTTCCACCACACACCACCACTTCAACCAAACCCTAACCCACCACTTGACAAACAACAATTGCAACTACTTAAAACAAATGAGCATAAATACATTTAAGTTTAACGAATTCAAAAAAAAAAATATATATATATATATATATATATATATATATATATATATATATATATATATATATATATATATATATAAAAATTTACTTAAAGCTTATGGCTGCACCTTCAAAATCCTGAAAACTGTGAAAGCCTTCAAACGATTTCGGCATCATCATGTTCCTTCAAGAGTAAAAAAAAGTAAAGAAAATCCTACAATAAGGGAAAAAAAACAACTATTATGTTGTTTATTAAACATAAAATTAAAAAATAAAAAAGGGCAAAATTAGAGCAACTATACCTTGATGTGTAGTTTCTTTTAATTGATTTTTCAGAAAAAAGATGAACGGTCGGTGGAAGATCTGCTAGGTCATAACACTTGAGACTTGATTATTAGACTTGTGTGTTTGATGAATCAGGGGAGAAGTGGGTTTCGTGTGTGTGTGTTGAAGAAGCCTATAGAGAATTTGGGGAAATGAATAGAACGGGGGATTAACAAAATGAGGCTGTAAAAGAGGCCACGTATTTTTGTACTGTAGCACACAACTGTAGCAAGTGTACTGTAGCAAAGTATCCCAACAAATGTAAAGTAGTATAATGATTGGTTTCATTACAAAAGAAAGACAATTTAGATCGATAGAAAGCAGACCCTTTTTACAATTATTGTTGTTAAGCAATTTGTCAAAGCGAAAATTACATGGGAGGACAATGTTCTCATCATGTCTCTTACAAAGAACCAACTTTTTATATTTTACATAAGAGGATTAGTGGTCGTGAATAAAGCGTGACCAAAAGACTCAACACGTGTCAAAACTTGAAGGAAAGTAAAACCAAAATTTAAAAAAAAGGAAACCCTCACTCCTATTCATCACGTCGCGAATTATATAGCGTGATCAAAATGATTCTCATATAAAAAATAGTCAAGTCGTGACCAAATCAATAAAACTAGAGGAAAATATAAGAAAGTGCAACAAATACCTTTGAACTTTTTGATATTTACAATTTATTTATATAATAAACTTTATTCATCAAATATCTAGCAATAATTTAGAATTAGCTAATAAAAATATACCGCTGGGAAGAGTTCTCAATTACGAACAAAACAAGCCTAATATCAATATACGCTTGACGTACTTTACGATTTTATAAAAAATGTTAAAGTTTGATATATTTAAAAAATATATTAAAAGAAAATAAATAAATAAATAAATAAATAAACCTAGAATTTTTAACATTTAAAGTAAGCAATCAACATTGGTGCATGCATTTATTAAATAAGAAGAATATAAAAAAGTGCAAGACCCACCCTTCAAATTTTTTATATTTACAACATTTTATATAACAAATTTTACTCGCCAAAAATCTGGTTCAAGAATACCCAAACCCCTTTGTCTAGGATTTGAATAGAAAATAGCCCAAGTGTTTAGTCCGTTAAACACTAACAGTCCTTGAGTGCATAGCCTCTCGGTGAGTTATCTTCGATACAAGACGTATAGAAGAAGTCTCTCCACTCAAGTGCGGAACTTAAATGGTGAAGACGAGTCAAGAAGAAGATGATGGATTCAGTGAATGATGACAATAACTCACTGAATCCCCAAGACTCTCTCCAACTACTTACATGAAGACAAACTGAAGTAGAAGATCAAGAATGTAAAGATTAAGAAAGAGGGATAAGGCGGGATAATTTTGAATCAGATAAGACGATGTCCTTATCAACCAAAGTCAACTTTCCCTGAATGACAAAGATCGTGCTCCTGTCATCACTGAACTTAGGAAATTAGTCTTGTCTCTTACCTAGAATAGTCTTTGTAAATAGAGACAAAATACATCAAGATTGTTTTCTCAATAATGTCTTGTCACTTAGGAAAAGATTCAAAAATCATACATGTATAAATAGCATAAGAGATGGAGTGAAAAGGTTAAGCTTGTGAATTGTAAAAATACACATACATGCAAGCTATCTTTTCACTCCTCCAAATACAACTTAGTTCCTGAGATAGCTCAGTGAGCTCTAAGAGTTGTGCTCGACTTAGCCTGAGCTTAGAGAGGAGTCACCCAACTTTGTCATTTCAATCCCAAGTGCTATTCCGCAAGTACTTGGGTAACGTATTCTTTTGATTTATTTCTAATAAGAATATGATGTTGAAAATTACTTGGTGTGTTTTACTTATGTTAATTTCAGTCATTGTTCACTATTAATTTGTTTTATATACTTAAACTGTTTTAAACGATGGTGCACGGGGAACAACAAGTGGTATCAGAGCAAGGCTAATTATAAAACTTTTTTTAGGCCGCTCTAAAAGTTTTTAAATTAGGATCCTAAATGGCTGAAATTGATGTACCCCAACTAGTCGATAAAAAGGGTGGAGCTTATTGTTGCCCCTAGACTTGAAGTTGGCAAATTCAACAAATGGAAAAGCGAATGCTTTGCTATTTGATTGGGATGGAACCTTATTATATCAAGTGTATAAATGAAGGTCCATTTGTCCCAAAGATCTGCCAAGGTTTGCCTAAACCTCAAGCTCTCCGGACCCAGGATGAAAAAAGAGTGGTCAACCAGGACCAAAGACTCAAAAGTATCATAATATCTTGTCTTCCGGACGATATTATGGAGTCGCTATAAGTCAGTAGTACAAGCTAAACAAACATGGGATGACCTAGTTCATAATCATGAAGGCTCATCTCGATACCAAGGAAAATGTGATAATGGACCTGAAACTTGAGTATAACACCTTCGTGGCTAAGGACTCGTAAACTCTCTCTCAAACTTACACTTATAAAAACTCTTTAAATGAACTATCTAATGATGGTGTAAAGTTGTCCAAACATGAATCAATGTTGGTTTTGTCAACGCCTCCCCGAGAACTGGTTGAATTTCTCTCAGTGGACTTAGGAATGCAAATCATATCCAATCTTGAGCTTCAAATTTATGGGAAATTTTTCTGAAAACCATCAACCATACCAACAAAGAAGTCCGTGTCGTCCACCACCTCATCACCAATATCAACTTTTATTCTAATAATGTTGTTCAAGATTTTCGTGAAAAATTCGATGATGAGCTCGATGAGAGATCAAGTGAGGAGTACCTAAATGACCAACATCAATTTTAGAAAAGGCACTCCTTGCTAACTCTCGAAGGTTTATAAAAAGAAACAAAGGTTTTCAAATGCCAAAGCAAATGAGGACACTGAATGCTTTAAGTGTCATAAAAGAGGTCATTTTGCAAAAGACTGTTTTTCAAAAACAATTTCTGAACCCTCTTATAAACCATCAGGTCAAATCACCCTCGCTTTAGCAAATTTCAACCAAAAATCTATCAGTCTCATCAAAACTTTCAAAACAAAACTATTGATTTTGAAGCTAAGTATAAGAAAGTCAAAGCTGAGCTTGCATTGCTCGAGGCCACCCTAAACAACAAAAGTGTTCAATGCGGTGGTAAAACAAAGGCCTTAATTCGGACCTTCGACCGATGAAGAGCCTGTGGTCATCGATGATGAAATGGTGCATGTCAAGTAACCGATGGCCTCTCTAAGAGGACAAGCTAGTTGTTGGAAAGAATCATGCCAGGAATGGAGAATGGGTCAATATCATAATGAAGAAGGTAAATATTCTACTTTCTATGGATGATGACTCGATTGGCGCCTTACATGAACTATCTTAATGTTGACCTTAAGTTCGTAGAGGAGCAAAGACTAAATCTTTTTTTCAAAATACAACAAGCTAAGTTTTGAATTAAACAAGTGTAGGGATGAACGCTTTTTAAAATAAGCTAAGCTTGAGTGTCACTTTGCAAATTCAAAACACTGAACTAGTTAAAAGAAATCAAGCTCTTCAAGACGAACTTAAAAAGGTTCAAGATATTCTTGATAGTTGGATCGCCAAGAATCCCTGGGTCTTTGATGTTGTGGGTGCCCAGTAGCAAGAAGTGAGGATCATCTTCCGACTCTCAACAAAGACCAGGATCCTAAGCCATTTTTGTCTGGTGGTATGATTACCAATATGTTGACTACTCCCAACCAGTGATTGGATTGAAAGGGTTAATCCTGAGAGTAAGCTTCCAAATTTCGATTCTAGAAGGATTCTAGAGCCTAAAAGCCAAGCTCTAAAGAGCATGCTTGATTCCCCGATGTGCCCAGAGTATGAACACATCTCTGAGTTCAAGGAATCTCAAGCACCGCTTCCACCACTGAAACCTCTTCAGTGGTGCCGCACAAGCTCGAGCTTACTCCATTACAATCCAATCCTCACTCACCAAAAGAAAGGTCTAGACTTGGTAGAACCATCCTAAAAAGACCAACAAAACCAACTCAAGAAGTCTACTCCTCAACCGAGACTTCAACATCCTCTCGATCCCACCGGTTTTGACCAAATTCAGCAACTAACGAGCTTGGAAGCCGACCGAAAAGATGGAGTCCATCAAAAGCTCCGATTCAATCAAGGAACCTAAGTCAGCCTCATCTAGCTCATCAAAGTCAAAATCCACCAACAAACCCAAGCGAAGTGTGAGCGTGGTCATTATACCGTACCATACCACCGACAATCGCTATAGAATCCTTTTTGCATGATCTGCAAAAGGATGATCACAGATCGCAGACCACCTACGTATGTCGGTCAAGCAAACTATACCAAAATTGGTCATTAGCATGCTTCATCCTCCAAAACAGCTCCCAAGAATAGAGCAAAACCTTTTCTCTCAGGCTCTCATGGGGTTTAATGATCATCATCGATGATTGTCTCATGAACACATGTGATATATGCGTAATCCGGCTCATGAAACATCCCAACATGACAGTGTCATTCATGCAAGGAGAGGTACAAAACAACCCAAAATCATGAGTCATCCTCGGTCTCTAAATGCAAAACCCGTAGTAGCACAATGCACTCAACCACCGACCATGAGTCAATTACCAAATTCAAAGAGACCTTGAGACCCAAGCCCACTAGTAACTGGGTCACTAAGAGAAACTAATTCAGTTTACTACTTGTGCGAGACACGCCGTGAGCCTATTTGGCATCTAGACAGTGGATGCTCAAGAAGCATGACCGGTGTGAAGGAGTATCTCACAAGTATGTAAAGGAACCAGACCCAAGGTAGTATTTGGTGATAACTCATCATGTCCCATCAGGTTATGGTTCAAGAAACGCAATGGAATAGTTTTCTCTAGAATAGCTTATGTCAATGGTCTTAAATACAATCTCATGTGTCACCAACTATGTGATGCTAAGTACATTGTGCAATTCAATGACAAACAAGGTACCATCTTCAATGCCAACAAGGAAGTTGTGTTGATAGCTCCTAGGAGAGATGATGTTTACGTTTTAGACATGTCAACACTCTCCCAAGATGAAACTTGTCTCTTTGCTAAAGCCACTGAAACTATCAATTGGTTGTGGCATAAGAGACTCACACTTAAACTTCATAAACCTCAACAACTTGGCAAAACAAAACAAGGTCCTTGGCTTACCATCACTGGTTTTTGAAAAGATAAACCATGCTCGCCTCGTGAAAAAGGTAAACACCACGAGCATCATTCAAAACTAAACAAAATTTCTCAATCAAAAGTCGCCTTCACCTCCACATATGGATCTCTTTGGACCGTCGTCCCGATCAATCCAGCATGAGAAGTATATACTTGTCATTGTTGATGAGTTCTCAAGATACAATTGGGTATACTTTCTTTCCAAAAAGAGTCGCAGTTGATACAATAATGTCATTCATCAAGAAGATTGAAAACCGTAATGACATTATCTTGTTAAACAAATCGAATCACAATGGTAATCGAAGTTCGAAATCAAGAGCTTGAGAGTCTGGATGAAAAAGAAATTTCTCAAAATTTCTCATCTCCATATACCCCTGAACAAAATGGGGTTGCTGAAGGAAAAAGAACCTCATTGAGGTCGCTAGAACCATGTTAAATGGCTCCTCCCTCTAAAAGCATTTCGGATCAAGTAGTCAAAACCGCATGTTACACTCAAAACAGGTCAATCATTATCAAAAGACATAATAAAACCCCATATGAGATCTTCAAAGGTAGACTCCCAGACATCAGCTATTTTCATGTGTTTGGATGTCCTGTGTTCATTCATAACCACAAGGATCATCTAGGCAAGTTTGATGCAAAAGCCGATGATGGATACTTCTTAGGCTACTCACCGATCTCCAAAGCCTTCGTGGTTTTAACACAAGGAGACAACAAGTTGAGGAAACCTTTCATGTCATTTGATGAAAGTGCTTGAAAGCATCAGTTCACCAACACCTCGGTGAAGGAAATAGGAATTGATAACTCATCAAGATATCCTCCTCGATGAGTACAACATCAATTCACCTCATATCAAGCCGAGCGTCGACATCTCATATTATGTCTTACCTCACAACCTACCACAATCAACTATCGCTGAATTCATTGATAATCAATCACCCCTCCGGATAGGTAATACGAACCAAATGTTCAGAACCCGTGATTCAAGAACCCCAACCTGAACAGACATCTCAACAGATGCTCTAAATGACTATGTTGCTCACGAGACTAATCTCACCCCGAGTTTGCAGTAACCTCTTCAAGCTAGATCCTAGACCACAAAGTAAGTGGACAAAAACTCAGATATTGAGCTTGTAAAATTAGTGAACCCACCGAGGGCATTCACTAGAAGCATGGTCGCTAAATTAACTACTTCACCAATGAATGTCTATATGTCGATTACCATCGAAATAGAACCCAAAAGTGTCACCGAGGCTCTAAAGCACCCAAGCCGGTTCAAGCTATGCAAGAAGAACTGCAACAGTTTGATAAAAACAAGGTCATGACCTTGATCAAATGTCCTCGGGATGTCATTGTCATAGGAATGAAGTGGGTTTTCAGAAACAAAACCGATGAAAACGGATCATTAAAAACAAAGCGGACTTGTAGCCAAAGGTTTACCAACAACAAGAGGCATTGAATATGATGAGACATTTGCTCATGTTGCAAGAATGAAGCAATCGGGATCTTCCTTGCATATGCAACATACATGAACTTCATGGTCTACCAAATGGATGTCAAAAGTGCATTCTTAAATGGTGATCTCAAGGAAGATGTATATGTTCAACATCCTCCTGGCTTTGAGAGTAGTGAATTCTCGACTATGTAGAAGCTTGACAAAGCCCTTTATGGACTTAAACAAGCTCCCGGGCATGGTATGAAACTCTCTCACCTTCCCCGATACAAAACAAGTTTGTCGAGGAAAGATAGACAACACATTGTTTGTCTATAGAACATAACAGATGTGATATCGGGTCCAAGTGTATGTTGATGACATCATCTTTGGCTCAACCAAAACAATTTGCAAAAAGTTTGAAAAACTGATGACTAAGAAGTTTGAAATGAGCATGATGGGTGAACTCACATACTTTCTTGGACTACAAATCAGCAAACTGATAAAGGAATCTCCATCGGTCAAGAGAAATATATAGAAATCTCTTGAAGAAATATGAGATATCTGATCGGTGCCTCGGTGAAGACACCAATGGTCCCTCCTAACAACCTTGGACCTAATCTCACCGGTAAATCAAGAATCAAACCCATTTCAGAGAGGGATTGGCTCACCGATGTATCTAATCGCTACTAGACCCGACATACAATTCTCGTCTGTCTAATAGCAAGATGTCAGTCCAATCCCAAAGAATCCCATCTCACTGCAGCCAAAAGAATACTCGTGCACGAAGGGAACCCCAAACCTTGGACTCTATTATCCAAAGTGCTCAGGGTTTGATCTCAAAGGTTACTCTGACTTTGATTATGCTAGTTGCAACATGGACGAAAGAGTACCTCGTGGTCCGTCAATTACTTGGAGGAAAATTGGTTTGTTGGAGTGCTAAAAAGTAATGTCACTATGTCTCAGTAAGTGAGTATGTGGCTGATGCGGGATGTTGTGCCAATGTTTTATGGATGAAAAGTCAACTCGGTGACTATGACATCCATTACAAAATGGTACCCATCTTATGACAACACCAGGTCAATTGCAATATCCAACAACCATGTCCTTCATCAAAGAACCAAACACATTGATATCGATATCACTTCGTGTGGATCACATAATGAAAGGAGACATAGAACTTCATTTCATCCCTCAATATCAATCTGGCCGATATCTTCACCAAACCCTTGGATGAACCTACCTTCGAGAGACGAAAGTGAATGGGGATGCTTAACATTGAAAGTCGCATTCGAAAACCAATCTCGAAGTTCTCAAATGGTTCATCCTCCATGAACACCAAAATTAACCCCTCATGAATGAGTAAGACTCATTCAGGGACCCTACGATCAAAATTAAGCATTGAATAAGTAACTAAATGATCCAAGTATCGCATTACTTAAATGTCCTAGGTTGGTAACTATGCCAATTTAATATAGGAATATATGTCTTATTGTCAGGGTCTCATCACAAACCTCATCCCACTTGGCATTAAATGCCTTCTCTCACATAAAATATCCTATGGATATTTTATTACTGCAAAAGTGCATCTTTTTACTGCACCTAAATCCCTTCAAAACGGATTTTACTGTAGTGGAAGGTGGTGGCATTAAATGTGGAATTTCAAACGTTTTCAGAAACCGACTTTACAATTCCACATATGTGCAAAATCTACCCCTCTCACCACTCTATAAATACCCTCCTCTAAACCAAACACACACACACAAATTATTTTCTGCAACAAAACTATGTCAAAATCCTTTCTCAAACCCAGAAAAATTTGTGTGTTCTCAAAAATCTTTAAACCTTCTTTTGGAAAACCCTCATTGTAAACATTTACAAAAGTTTTTTCATCACAAATTTGAGAGATCTAAAAACTTTGATTGTTCTAGTCAAAATAATTTTTTTCAAACCCTAAAATCCTTTTAAATGGAAATGGCTAGAACACAATCTCTCTAGTTTGCCTCTCAGTGGGTAAGGGATCTTACAAATGTTGAGTTTAAAACAAATAATGTCATAGGCAATTTTGAATACCCTGAAAATGTCCCAGCCTATAAAGACATTATGAAATTTTGTTCAACGCCAACTTAAAGCGGCCTTTGTGAAATGTCCTCAATTTTGTACCAAAACCTCCTCGGGAGTTTTGGGCCACTTTGTGACCTATGACCCGACACCCTCAACTAATGAGATCGACCTCACGACCTCTCGGGGAGTATCTCATTAAGTTCAGTCTTTTCAATGGGGAACAGTCACTAACCTTGGATTATAAAACTTTTTGCACTTCAACAGGGTTAGATTACAAAAATGGAGTCTATGTTGCCCATCCTGAACCCTCGACGGTTAAGGATGGGTTAAAACAAATTGTCTTAGATCCAAACTTTTGGACCAGAACCCCAGTCACCAAGAATTCATTTCACACGTGGCTTGGAGGATCCTGTTCACTTTTGTGATTCAGGGTCCTCGGCGGGAACCATTCGTCCCTTGAACAAGTTAATTCTATTCATTGATGATGGCTTCTTGCTTGATGAATGGGGTCACTTGTGACATGGGAGAGATCATTTATATGATCTGTTAACCAACATCTTGAAACAAAACTAGGGCGCAAATGGCTCACGTTTGGTATCCTAGGTTTGTCTCATGTGCTTTGCAATAACTAAATGGTTACTTGGGTTGTAATTATCCTCAGGAGTACAAACATACTGCTTTACCTAGTACCCTGAGTCAATCTAATTTTCAAAAGGACCCATCCCAAGTCTCTAATATTGAATTGACGGTCCATATGGTTGTTGTAAACAACCAGAGGGATTCAGTGTCTCCTAGCCCTGCTCCTAAAAAGAGGAAGTCTCATACTGGGATTAAAACCAAACCCAGTCTTAGGGCCCGAGGCTTGAGACACCTGACCTAAAAGCAAAGAAAGCCCAAGACCGATTTGCCACCCATTGGTGACCAGCAACATCCACCCCGTGACAACGAAGGACACTGATACATCACGGTCGGTGCTTACTGGTCACAACCACTACCCCAAGATCCGAGGAAATATACAACCGGTAGGGGCGCTTCCACACCCCAAGGATGACATTAGCAATCAAAGCCTTTGTGCGAGGGCACACCGATCGATCCTAAAGACTTCGAGGGTACCAAACAACCCGGCTGATAGGGATACAACTATCAGCGACTCCCAAAGGCACTGGGAAACACCCACCGGTGTCTCGAGGGTCACTGGGGACAAAGACTTCGGAGGAAAGAAACAACCGCCGATATGGAACCAAAACCAATCGACTCGAGAAGTCACTGGAAACTCCCACCGTGTTCGAGGGTCCACGAGGACAAAGACTCGAGGGATCAATACCACCCGCGTTGATATGGAACCCATCACCACCCCTTGCTGCCACATGCGATGTTGCTGGAATACTCTTTTCAGATGATGAACTTGCTGAAAGTGATGATGTAATTTTATCGCCAGGGGAGAAGACGTGGACCCCGAGGTTCAATCGAACAAGAACCTTAGCACCTGATCCACGAAGCATCTGAGTCACCATTTCAACCAACAATAAAATGGCTCAGCCTCCTCATCATCTAGCTACGGTGAATTTAACCGTTTTGATAACATTCTTCCACTCAGCGAAAGACCGGTTGGTCAAGTGGATCACTGAGCTTCAAGGAAGTTGTATTCGGGGTTCTGATAAATTATGGGATCAACACACGAAGCTGCCATTCTGCTGATCTTAAAACCGATGTGCTCACCTTCAATGAAAATTTTCACGAACACAGGGATCTTATGTATCAACAGATTGTGACGCGAATGCAAACACCGGGTACAATTCAAGATTATCTTCAGAAGTGTGGCTCATCAATTGATGATATCAAGGAGACTGTCAATGAGGACCCAACACTCAATTCTAAAGTCTTTGGAAGCCACTGAAGTTTATATGAAGAATTCCTCTCTGTGACCGGTTGATATGCTTGATCGCCAATGTTCGGGGCCTCTGAGTTACTTTATCCCTACAATCTACATTGGGTTCTCTTGATGCTCAAGTGGCTAATCTGGCTAAGGCATCATCCTCCACGGCTTGGAATCTTGGGCCTCGGATGACAGCCTTGGAATTATCTCATGCTAATTTGGAAGCAAATGTCACTGGCATTCAAACAGATACTTCAGATATGAAGGCAATGATCATCGAAATTTATCAAGCCTTCGGGTCAAGCGACTCCTTCCCCTGCACAACACCAACTCTTGCCCTCACGACGCTCCGACAACGGTTGAGGGGAGAATACTTCGCTGAAGAAACTCCTCTTCACACACGAGGGGCCAACACCATCAGTGTCTGTAGCTCCAACATCATCATCTGCACCAGTCTCAGCAATACCCATCTCATCCATCCCACCACCACAGCCTTCAACAACAACACCGACGATCACACCAATAACAACAACAACACCGCCCTGGTGGCATCTTCTTCTTGAGACGGACAAAGGAAAAGGCATAATGACAACACCTCTGAGCCGAGAAGATTCCCTTTAAAATTGGCAACACTGAGTACCTGCTCACACCACAACAGCTAAGTGCATACCTTGCTAAGGAGGAAAGGAAAAAGAAACTTGCTAAAGAGGAAAGAAAGAGCAAAGAAGCACTGGTACAAGTAGTTGCTGAGGAAGTTGAAAATATTGGGATAGATGCTGATGAGTGTGCAAATACTCATCATTTTTGTCTTTGTCTAGACTGCAAAAATATCCGAAAACACTCAGAAATGCATCAAAATGATGAAAATATCACAAACAAGTGTTTTATGTGTTTTAAATGCAAAAATATCAAAATCGATGAAAACGCGATATCAAGTTTGCATAATTGGCGATTTTAGTCCCTCAAGTTTAAAAAATTGTCAAAACAAGTCCCTGGTAATTCAAAAACTTGTAAAATGTCATTTAAGGTCCATGGGATTCAAAAGTTGTCAAAATAAACCCTTTAAAGTTTAAAATTTACAAAATGACAACTTTAGTCCCTAAAGTTTGAAAATTGTCAAAAATAGTCCTTGGTTAATTTAAAAAGTGAAAATTATCAAATATTAACCTTGTACTATTCATAAATGACAAAATTGGTCCTTATAGTGAACTTTTGGAAAATTACATGTTTGGTCCCTTAAGTTTCAAAAATGACATAAAAGGCCTTGGATTTATTAAAAATGGAAAATAATCAAAAGTGGTCCTTGTATTATTCATACTTGGCAATATAGGTCCTTGTGATAACTTTGGTATTGTGGCAGTTTTTGTCCTTCAATTTTTCAGAAATTACAAACTTGGTCCTTGTTATTAATACAAACCAAACGGACCTATATATTATCCCTAAACCCAACTCAGGCCCAAATCCAATAAACCAAACCCGGCCCAAAAATTTAAATTTAGAAAAACCGCTCTTTGAGAACCTTGTCTCTCCATAGCTGTTTTAAGCCAAAACCAGTGGTTTTCACCACTTGTTTTTCACTCCACCTCACCATCTCACCGCCAACTCCTTCCACCTCCACATCCATCCAAGTCCCATTAATGAGATAAACCTGCTCAAGAAATTTTTGAAAAAGTGCCATTTGTCGAATTTGATGATCTGGATTTAAATCAACGGTTGGATTGAAGTGGGAAATACTCAGAGGTGTCGACATAGATGAAAAGATCTATATATAACAAGTGGGAAGCTATGTGAAGAAATATGTAGTGTAATTTAGTTTTAGCTTATGTCGGTTTTCAAGTTTTAAGTTTTCAGTTGTATTTCAAATCTTTCAAGTACTTTGTAATCATATTTCATTGTATTTTAAACCTCTTTACTCGGTTGCAATTTAGGTGTTAAGTCTTATTTCAAGTTTGTGCAATTTCACATTCAATCTCCAATCTCAATAGGTACAAATGTTATTTGTGGTTGTTATTCTAAGCTCAATAAGCTTATATAAGCTCTTAGAAGCTTGTTTAAGCTATTAAAACATTTATAACTAAGTTTAGACTTAAAATTCAAAAATACAAAAAATCACTAAAAAATTAGTCAAAAATAAAAAAATCTGTGGAAATGGAGATCAGAAGCTGAAGCAGGGTAATATTTGGATTGATTATGGTTTAGAGCTTATTGGTAAGCTTATAGGTGTGGTCCTCAGTTCTCAGTTCTCTGTTCTTGGGTGAAAAGCAATTTGTAAGCAAATTCCTTGAAATTTGAAATTCTTAGTATAAGTATTATACCATTGTTAATTTTAGCCTAATTACGTTTTTAACATAGTAAAAATCAGTTAATCAATAAGTCTCTTAATCTAAAAATTTGTTTTAGTATAAAAAGGGTCAAAACAGTTTGCTTAAAGTGGTGTTTGTTTTTGTTGAGATAACTGTGTTAGAGGGTGTTTGAGGTATTGTACCTATCGATATATGTACAATAGCATCTATTATCTATCAAATAAATAAAACCAATTCTTATTTTAATAAAAAGTCAACTTTAGCTTTTAAATCTCTTAAATCCATAACATGGGTAGGAATTTTGATTGCATGATCTTCATTCTAGCTTTAAAAGTTGTTAAGATTAGTTAAACAAGTCTTATTATAGCTTAAAACAACATAATCAGTTCATAGAATTAATCCTAAGTTCATTAAAGTCAAAGTCTTAAGTGTGAAAAAAGTCAAAATTTCTTAAGAGCAGTTTTTGAATAAAACTTAGAATTTTATTATGTGTTTAATAATAAGAGTTAGTTCATAAGCTTCTAGGATATTAAAATATAGTTGCTAAACTAAATTAGAAAAATACTAGTTCACTCTTACTCAGCTTATTAAGTGCTTTTTCAGCTTATTTTAGATACCTTACGAAAACATACTCATTACGCGGTTGTGGTACTCATTTCAAAGCTCTCACAGAGCTTATTAGTTAACTTCATTGTAATCTAGCTTTTTGAGAAGCTCACCTAGCTATCTCAAGGGTTTAAGCTTGAAATTCCAATTCTAGCTTATTTTGTTGGTTCAATTGCTCATAGCTTTTAATTACGTCCATTTTGTTTAAGTGTACCAACAAGTCAGAGTTCATAAGCTTTTCAAAAGCTTCTCACAACCTCATTAGCATAAGCCAATCTTTGCAAATTAGTTTTTTAGATAGCTCAGTTGGTTAGCTAGTTAATTCCAGTAGTTGTTTTCATTTATTAGCTTATTCAAGTGCTTAAAAATTAGCTAGAAGTGCCTAGTAAACTCAACAGTGTCACATGAGGTGATCTTTGTACTTATTTTTGAGTTGTTTAGTGATTATTTCCAAATAATTGTGCTCATTCAGTTGTTAAACTAGCTTTTTAACAGTTAAGTAGCTTATTTCTAGTTTATTTGTGCTTATTTCTAGCTTATTTGTGCTTATTTCTAGCTTAATAGCCAATTTAGCTTAAAAACTTGTTCTTATTTCTATTCTTTGCCAACTGTGATAAAATCATAGCTTAATCTGTGCTTATTAGTCATATTTGTAAAAAGTTGTAATTATAAAAAGTGCTTATCTTAGTGTGTTTAACAAGTTTGTTCAAAGAAAAATCGAAAAAAATGTTTAGCAAAAGGTGGGGAGGCACCGAGACCTGAGACCTCCCACCTTTATGAGAATGATAGTGTTGTACCTGGATAGCACTGCGCCGCTGGGTCTTTCTTGTCATGGTTTGCATAATCTATGTACTTAAACCAAGTTTTACCTTATTAGCTTATTTAGTAGCGGTTGGCTTATTACCCGCTTATCGGTCTTGCTTTTCGGTTTACAATTTTCCTAGCTTAGTAATAACATAAAAGTATTTTATAAAACAGTTTCAGATTTTTCTAAATAGTTTTAGTATTTTTAAACATTTAATTAGTGTAAAATTTTATTTAATTCATAATAAAAAATATAAAGTCTAAAAAATATAAATCTTTTTTCTAAAATTTTCTTTTGTCATATAGTAAGTAATAAAATTGTTTTTACACTTGTAGGACTTTTATTTCATAAATTTTACGTTTTTGCTTCTAGCACTTGCGTAATTTTTATAAATAACTTACGTTTTCATTTTAAATCACGTTTTTAGATAATTTAAGTTTACGTTTTAGTTAAAATAGTTTATTTAAGATATTTTGTTTTATAAAATCACAAAAACATCATTGTAAAAATAGTGATAGCGTTTATTTAATATATTTTAACTTTTTAATTTCCTTTAATTTGCATTTAAGTCGCTGTAATTTATTAATCTTTTCTTTATGTATAATTATTCATCAAAATCCTTATTGATCACTATCCTTAGTGATTATTCGACATCTGAAGTTGTTTAACACCAATTCATCCTCCGTGGGACTTAACGACCCGAGAATCCACTATATTCCTCTGATCTTAATTGCATTTGGTGTTTGAACTGTTTTGAGTTTCTTCACGATTGACCATTCACAAGTGGCCGAACTGCGTGAAGATAAAGGCGGTTTTGCACCAATCGAGATGCTAAGAAGCTTCGAAAAAGGTCGGCAGACGAAGTTCAAGGATGCTTTCAGGCAGCAAAATGGCCGAAATAAAAAAGCAGCTTTGAAGCAAAGAAAGGAAAGTTGCGGTCCTCGGGAAAGAAAGAATTGACCATTACAATGGACAATGACAAGGAAGGCTGAAAAATCACGATGTCAAAATCATCCCCAATTCCAAACCACGCGCAATGAATGTCTGAGGGATGATAAGAGACATTTCGAGATTCATGATCCCTTAACATTCACGACTTTGGGATGTGAGCTCGATGAGCTTGGTCCAATGTTGAAAAGAAGCAAAATAAGGTGGTTAAGGAGTCGATGAAGATGCTCACAAAAAGATATGAAAGGCGAGAGATGCACTTAACCAGAATTCACCGCCTTTTAACAGCACCTCAAGGATCTTAACCACAATCATCCATCGCAAAAGAAAGAGGGTTGAGTTTCAGCCCGAAATAAAAGTGCATGGTTTCGAGTGCAAAGGGAGCCGCTGAAGGTGTTAAGTTTGTGAACTGTTTAGTGATTGAGAAGCACGAAGAGGGCTATTCTTCATTAATGAGTATGGAAACCCAGCGTTCCAAAGGTGGAGCGATATTGATAAGGCATGAATGGCAACAATGCCAAGCTACATACCGTGGCTTTCAAATTCAGTCTCCTGCAAATATCAAGTTATGGTTTGACTTAAATGCCAAGATAAGAGAGCATCCTGACGGAAACACGATCACAAAGAAAGTCAAGCTTGAAGCAGGGAATCCATTTGGTGATCATTTTGTTTACTTATGTACTAGTAATAGGAACTATGTAATCTGATCAATAAACGATGTATGTTTTTGTTAAAATATTGTGTTCCTTATATGTATTCATTAGTACATTCAGTGTAAGAAGAAGCCATTTGCTCACTTACCCTGATCAAACACTTAGGCTATTTGTATATCCAAATAGGGGGAGACTGTTGGGTTCATTAAATACCCAAACCCCTTAATCTAGGATTTGAATAGAAAATAGCCCAAGTGTTTAGTCCGTTAAACACTAAACAAGTCACTGAGTGCATAGCCTCTCAGTGAGTTATCTTCGGATACTCAGTACAGCTTAGAAGAAGTCTCCACTCGAGAAGCGGAACTTAAATGGTGAAGACGAGTCAAGAAGAAGATGATGGATTCAGATGAGTGATGACAATAACTCACTGAATCCCCAAATTCTCTCCAACTACTTACACTGAAGACAAAGTAGAAGATGAAGAATGTAAAGATCGAAGAAAGAGCGGGACAAGGCGGGATAAGTTTGAATCAGATAAGACGATGTCCTTATCAACCAAAGTCAACTTTCCCTGAATGGCAAAAGATCATGCTCAGTGTCATCACTGAACTTAGGAAATTAGTCTTGTCTCTTACCTAGAATAGTCTTTGTAAATAGAGACAAAATACATCATATTTTTGTCTTCAATAATGTTTTGTCACTTAGGAAAGAGTTCAAAATCATACATGTATAAATAGCATAAGAGATGGAGTGAAAAGGTTAAGCTTGTGAATTGTAAAAAACACATACATACGCCATCTTTTTCACTCCTCCATACAACTTAGTTCCCCTGAGATAGCTCGGTGAGCTCTAAGAGTTGTCTTAGACTTAGCCGAGCAGAGAGAGTCACCAAACTTTGTCATTTCAATCCCAAGTGCTATTCCGCAAGTACTTGGGTAACGTATTCTTTGTTGATTTATTTCTAATAAGAATATGATGTTGAAAATTACTTTGTGTGTTTTACTTATGTTAATTTCAGTCATAGTTCACTATTAACTTGTTTTATATACTTAATCTGTTTTAAACGATAGTGCTCAGGGAACAACAAAATCTAGCAAATTTGCTAACAAAAAATATAACGTTGCGAATAGCAATGGGTTATGAACAAACGAGCCCCCATTATCGATATGCTTTTGACGTACATATGATTTTATTAAAAAAATTTGAAGTTTGATATATATATATATATATATATATATATATATATTAAAAAAAAACTTTTAAACCACAAGGGCCAAAGACGTGCTACAAAAGAGAAAAAACGTTTGAAATGACAAGAATATGATACTCGTGAACAAATCAATTGCAGTAATATTCCATCTTCAGATGATTCAAGGGTAAAAAATAAAAATATAAAAAAATAAAAAAAAAAACAATACTCGTTGAACATGTAGAATACTTTAAAAAAAAATGTGTTATTAATGAATACGACCTCGTGAATTACCTCATTCACAAAGTTGGATTATTACGGTAATAGCTAATTTTCTAATTTTATATCAAGAAAGTTGGAAAAAAGTGTTCTGTGTGAATCCAATCTACTGTATCTCATTTAATTGTGCCACAACTAATATTAATGTTTCGAGTTTCCAACCAATTAATTCAACATTTTTAAAAGTTTTTCTTTTTTTATTATTGTTATTTTAAAAAATATATCAAACTTTAACAATTTTTAAAATCGTATGTACGTTAATAGTATATTGATATCAGGCTTGTTTTGTTCATAATTCAGAGCTCTTTGCAATGATATATTTTTTATTAACGAATTTATTAGATAATTGATAAATACAGTTTGTTAAGAGTAGTGATAGAGAGCTAACTTCGTGACTAAAATCATCGCAAAACATTCATCATGTGACACATGTAATTTGCATTTTCTCTCTCATAATTTTCACTCTTGATTTTGCCACATGTCACGATCATAAAGTTAGGCATGCCTTTAGACATAAAATTTAGTCATGCATATCATTTTCATTTAATTGATTGACTATTTGCTATATGAAAATCATTTTGGTCACACTATATTATTCGCTACCTGATAACTAGGAGTGAGAGTTTTGTTTTTTTTTTTTTAAACTTTGGTTCTACTTCGTTCAAGTCGTGACACGTGTTGAGTCTTTTGATCACGCCAATTTATTCGCGACTAACTAGTCCTCTTGTATAAAATATAAAAAGTTGGTCCTCTGCAAAAGACATCTGAGGACACCTCAAATGTAATTTTAGCTTTATCAAAAGAAAAACAACAAAACGAATGAAGTGCTTCTCGGAAATTTTAGCTGATTATGTAGGGTCCGATGCGAAAAGTTCCATGTGACATCGTTTCAAAATCTACTCATACAACATAAAATATGGTAAAAGAAATTGATATAATAATACTCCTACCAAAACTATTTTTCGGTTTTTGGCCTAGCAATGATTAAATCTTAATATAATGTGTATGTATGCGAGAAATATTAACATAGGCTACTAGAGTATTTATAAATGTTACTTGTTTAAACCAATTTGTTTTAGCGGCAAAACCTTAAATTTGTTTTTGGTTGAACACTTTTATTTGCAGGATGAACATTGATTTCTATCATTACCAAGCGGCAAAACTCCATGTATTTTATTTATGCTTGTTAAATGAATTGTACTAGACTAGTAGTTAACTAGTTATGGTGATCAACGATATAACCTTAACTCAACGTCACATTAGTTTTTCACTTCATCACAACTACATCACCAAACACATCAAATCATCACACGTGGTAGTGGTTTAAGGGTAAGGCGTGTTGTGAGCGTGTGTTGAGATTTGAGGGTGGGGTCCACCTTGCTACGCCCAATCTTAGGCTAGATGTAACAGAGAGTTGAACAACACGTCCTCCTCATTAAGCATCAATAGTTAAGGGTCATACTATTCATACGGGGGCGGGGGCTATCCCCTAGGCCTGCGAACTTTTTGAGGGAATATTCTTTTGTCCCTTCATTTTTTCTGTACAACACGTTTTTAGTTTTGTTCGTATTTCTACAGCAGTTTAAGCATTTGGCTTATTAAACTTTATATTTACAGTTCCGCGTTTTCAGGTTTATAGCTTTTTGATATAAACAAAATTATAAAAATAAAAAAAAAATAAAAAAAAATAAAAAAAAATAGCCCGCGTATGAATAAAAACATAGCCATCGTATGAATAACTGCCCCATAGTTAAAACACCACCACTATCACAACGCGTTTTTGTAATCTAAAAGGTCATCATATTGTCTGAAATCAGTTTGATTGAATTGGATTTATACATGTACACGCTGGCCGGACACATGCGTGTGTGTGCATAAGAAATCCATAACTCCTAAGGCATCATGTCTGATTAAAAGATCGATTTTCCAGCATCCAAAGATAAAAATTCTCCAAAGAAATTCAACGGCAAATTATAATTCAAAGCACATATGCAAAATAACACATGAATTCCACTGAGGTAATATCTTTTGAGTCATACTAAACACTTTACATTTCTAAATCATGAACACTTTATACATAAAGTAAAAAAAACATAATCTAATAGGATTTCAAAATACAGAAAGAAAACATTTAACAACTTTAGCTGTCCATCTTTTTGGTCTCAACATTACAACTTTTTTCGTGTTACAGTTTAAAATTATAGAACGCATGTAATTCTTAAGCTTCAAGTATGTAAATGGCTAAATGCGCATATATCCGTATTATATATGCTATCAACCATTTACCTAATCAAAATATAAGATTCAAATGCAAACCGATATCTGAATCAAGATACACGCTTGTAACATGAAGGTCATAAGGTCACAAAAAATTCAAGTAAAACTGGAGTCTCTGTGCCCTAATTAACTTGGTGTCGACTGAAAAACAAGAAAAACAACAAAGCATCAACACAAGTAGAACCAAGATTCGATAAATCTTGGCATCAAAAACAGCATAAACAATAATGCATATTCATATACTAAGAACTAAGAACACAATCATCCCTAAAATGTCTGGTTCCTTATGTTCGTTTACTCAGAGGCAGAATTAAACATACAACAGTAGTAAAACAACAAAAAAGGACTCCAAAACAAAGTGTTACACCACAATGCTCTTCAAGAATCCCTTCATATAGCACCTTTTTATTCGCATTCAGCATCTCCAAGCGGAAGCTGAGACGAGCTCCCGGTGCTGCCAGCAAAGAACAAGTGACGATTGCCTCCTTTCAACGTGAAATCCCCTAACTGGAGTCCTCTTGATCACACACAAAGCTTGACTTTCTGCAAAGTTGCTAAAAGTCAACGGAGTAAATCGCATGATAAAACTGTGATCTCCAATGCTGAGTCTTTTCCAGGACAGAAAACCTCCCGTTTATGATCTTTTCGACACTTGGTTGGACCAAGAACCGTTCAATCTTCTGTAGCGTGTCTAGGTTCATGTTCACAGTATCAAGAGACTCAAGTAGGTTTGTACAAGACTGAATGGCGTGAACTATATGGTTAGGAAAGGGTAAATCAGTCCTTTCACACCCTCTATCTTTTGAAACCACAATCTTTGGAGACAGATTCTTCACAAAACGAAGAACCAACGGGAATGGGATTTGGTAACTCGAAAATGAGCTGATGGGCAGATTCACAGCAATAGCTTCATTATCAGATACACGAAATGGTAAAGACCAAGTAACCGAAGCAAGAACATCAATGTTGACTATCTCAAAGTCAAACCCAACATTCATTTCATTCGCGAAATTGACCAAATTCTCCCTAGTTAAGCTTAATTCTAGGTGATCGTTCGTGGGTGATGCAAAAGCTGTGATTTTTAACGAAGGGATGCGATTATTATTACTTCTTAAAGCAAGTTCTTGCATAAAAGAAGCCCATTGATCACCATACCCTATATCAAAGTCAACTATATGAACACGATCAAACCCATCTAAGGCTTCAAGTAACGCTTGATTACAAGTAAAGTTCGTAAACTGAACAAAAGGCGAAACCTCAGAAAACGACTTATAAGCACCTATCTTGAGAATCAAACTAAAAGGTGAACTAATAGGATTCATATTGTTAACAATTGAATGTATTAGCAACTGTAAAGCTTCCTTAAAATAAAAAGCAGCCCGTTCGAAAGGCTTACCAATTGGAGAAAGCTGATGATTGAGCCGCGCCAATATCGATTGCGCGAGTATAGGATTGTTCCCACATTGGATCATATCCGCAGCTTTATAAAGCTGATCAATAATCCCTTGATAATAATGATCATTACCATTACTGCCTAATTCATTACCACCAATCATTTTCTTAATATTTTGTGGTGCATCAAGAAACGGGGATTTCGGCACTGTTTGATAGTTGTACCCTATGCTTCCTGAGTTGTACCTTTTAGCTTGTGGCTGCATTAGGGTTTCATTTTCCAATGGCACAAAAAAGTTCCCATTTTTATTCAACTGAGGTTTAACATCATACTGGCAATGGTTTTCTTCAAACCCACCAGCTGGCGGCGCCGCCACGACCAGTGGCGGCGCCGCCTGCTGAAAACACACAATTTTATCATTAACAAATTTCTGAAAATTACCAAAATGCCCATCTGGGTTATTGTTATCATACCCTAAAAAGGCTTGATCTAGACCACCAAACACCGCCGTGACCTCACTACCGTCATCCACCGTGCAACCACCATGACCACCACCATGAACCAGTTTTTGCAACCCCATTAATGGGTCTTCAACATCACCCATTAAAGGGTATTCAAATACACTCTCCCAATCCTCCATTTCGCCGGATTTTTCATCTCCGGTGACCATTCCTTGATTTTCCGGCGACTCCCATTTCACACTTTTTCCGCCGCCGCCACCGGTGGAAGTGGAAGTTGGACTATGGTCAACGTTATCCAGCACAGATATTGGTCCTTCTTCAAAACTTACTAAATCTTGAAAATGTACAACTTTATTAGCACAAGGAACAACTGTTTCAGCTTTTTCTCCAGCCACTATTTTGCTCTGAAATTTGAAGGGTTTGAGCATTCCCTTCATCTAAATACAACCACCCAATAACCACTCGCCGCCGTCCACCGTCGCCGGAGAACAGAAAACTCGCCGGAAAATCAAGAACATGAAACCCTCATTGAAAAAAAGAAAAACTAAAAAATGAACTTTCTTTTAAGTGAAAATTTTCAAGAAATTGGTAAATGCATTTGGAAATGAAAGCCCATTTCAAAAAAGTGGAAAATTTTCAAATTTGATTGAGATTTTTGTTTTTTGTTTTTGGGTGTTTTTTTTGTTTTGTGAAGTGTGTTTTTGTTTGTGTTAATTGTGGGATGGATGCGTGCAACATAAAAAAGTGGTAAAGTTACCTCTGGACAAACTGGACCCCCCCTTTCTGATTTTTTTGAAGTGAAGTTATTAAAATGGTCCTTTGGGTATATGGGGATAGTTGGTTTTGGGTTTGTGTTGATAGTTCCTTTGAAACTCAGTTGATATATAAGTTTGAGAGACAATTTCATATTTAACTGACTTAAACATGATAATGTCATATTTATCTAAAAATGCTTTAAATGCATTATACATCATGCATTCAAAAATTGTATTTTAGGTATATATAATATTTTTTATGTTTAGATTGAGTAAATATGGAATTATCACTAAGTTTGATGTTTATGGGTTGTAGACTTGTAGTAAAACGTGTGTGTGCTTGGATACAGATATTTCAACATCTCTTAAGAATGACCCAGATACAAGTAATACATGTTACACGATGATGTATATGGAAGATTATATACATTAACAATCAAATATTACACATCCATATTAGCATTTCATCTTACAAAGTTATATATTTCATAGAGAAGAAATAATGAGATCTAAATGAGATTATGTTGGTTCGAGAGTGAACATTTCTTATGAGACGGAAGGATGTATGAGAAGTTGACGCATTTTTATCTTACCAACTAGATATTTACAAAACAATATTTCCCAAAGTGATGTGATATTAATCATATTTAGATTGGCTATTGTCCTCTGCATATCCGGTATAATAGGCTTTATCGATTGGAGCTTGATAAAGATTGTCTCATTATCGACAAAATTGAAAATGGGCAATGGAAATGGACCTGGAATATGGCTAATATAGGCGTTAAAATATCATATTTGAGGGACTGCTCTTTTAAATTAGCTTTGTTGATTTAAATGCGGAAGAGGATTCTTGTGTATGATCGTTAGCAAAAGATGGTATCTTCACAGTTAGAGAAACACACTGTATTATTGACGCTCATCTCCTTCCTTCTTTGGTGCCCCTGACTTCTTAGGATTAAGTTCTCCCTCGCAAAGTTAACATTTTTCACATAGATTGGCCTTGGATCGTTTACCTCATAGATTGAATCTCTCGGCTAGGGGCATGGATATTCCAGCGATCTCGTGTCCTTCTTGCATTGGTAATGTGGAATCAGGTTCTCGTATTTTCTATGATTGTGACCTTGCTAAAGATGTTTAGAGACTGGTTCATAATTGGTATGATATCCATCTTCCTCCATTTACTTCGTATGAGCAATGGATTTCTTGGTTTGATTCTTGGCATGCTTTTAAAGAGAAGTCTCGTCGCTTATCTACTATTGTTGCGACTTCTCTTTGGTGGATTTGGAGATATCGTAACAACGTCACTTTTTGTTCACAACCGTTGAGGAAAAGAGACATGTTCGATTATATTCGTTTAACTTCTTTTTCTTGGTTATCGAATAGAGGGCGCATGTTTTGCAGATGGGTAGATTGGCTCGTTTCTCCTTTGTCGCCCAGTGAGTTATATTTGACTGATGGTTCTTCTTGTTTTCCTCTGCTGGAAGTTTCGAGCTTTTGCTATCTCGTTCTTCTTGTTTTTCTCCCCAGGACTTGTTTGGCTCAACATCAAAAACACCCCAGGGTAAAAACCGGTGGCTCGGCCTCTACGGGTGAGGTTTTTCTCTTGTCTTGGTTCGATGTAATTGACACGAGTTTTTTCGTCATTTTTGTTGGTTTCGCAGTTAAAGTCTCGGGTAGCACTAGTTTGGTTCTCCTTAGCTTCTAGTGCCTTACCAGGCTTTATATATATATATATATATATATATATATATATATATATATATTATAAAAAAAATATGCAGATGTACCCAGATTTAGATTTCAATAACAAAAGAGGCATATTTCTAAGTTTGTGTGAAATTGTGTTTTTCACAAACCCGTAGATATTTTTGCAAATGAGATAATTGTCTTTTCAACATAGCCGCATCTCTTTTCGGAAGACGGTTGAGTCCCCCTGTTTTTTGTTCGGTTCTCAAGTCTCTAAACTTATGAAGTCTCGTTTCTGTAGTGGACCAATTTGTTAACATACCACCGAGCCTTTTTTTATACACTTACTGCTAATAACATGATATAAAAATTTGTTACTCGCATGTCTATTTATTCCAAAAAGCGTCTTTATTTTACATACCTTTAAATTCGCATACCAATGGACAATTGTGGACCGTCCGATCAAAAAAACAATCTTTAAGAATAAAAAACATGGAGGGACAATTTATGTAACCGCAAACTTTCCCCCACCCCACACACCAGATCACTTTCCAAAATCTTCACAATCACTTTCTCTCTCTAAATGAAAACTTCAAAATAAAATAAAAACATAACAAATCATTCATTTTTAACCGTCAAAATCAAAGAAAATACATAAAAATGAACAGATCGAGGCAATCGAGAATCCGATCAGGGAAAAAAACATGGTACGAAGCTTCGATTCATTATTTTGTTATTTATTAACTAGTTCTTTGTGATTTTATTCTTATATTTAAGTTTTTTATAATGTTTATGAAGATTTTTTTTGTTTTTTTGTTGATTTTAGTTGTTTATTACTAGTAGTATATACAGAAAAATGGATTTGTTTTGGTGTGATTTTTATTGTGATTGTAACATGCTTTTGGTTGTGTTTTTTAGTGTTTACATTTGGTTAAGTTCTGGTAAAACACTTTGTATACATGGATGCACATTAAGTGTTTGATGAAATGTATGAGTGAAAAGTATCATACGTGTAGTATCACCCGTGATATTTGAAGTTGAACTGTATATATGTATTATCACTAGTGATATTTGTATTATCACTTGTGAAAGTTTTGTTTATTTGATAGGTTTTGTTCTTGTTAAGATTTATTATATGTCATGTATAGTACCACTTTTGATATTTTATTGTTATTTTTGTAGTAATCATAGTTAAACTTTTTTTTTGCTAAAAGTTTTGATGATATACTATTTATTGTGAGTAAATGCAGTTCTGTCGTCAATCAAATTTTTGACTCCATCTCCAGAGATTCATAAAAGTAAAGGTATATTATAACGTATAAGCATGTCTCCTTTAGAAGAATTAGTTGTGATAAAACCCTGAATGTATGCGGCGTACTTGATTTAACATTTAGCTTATGTGTGTATATCACTAGGGATACATACACATTCAGTAGAATGTGTATGTATACTTTCAGTAGAATGTTATAATGGTATCCCTAAAAACACGGATATTTATTCTACAGTATGAACACTTTGCTGTTTTTGTAGATTTTAGTAGTTTATTGAGGGATTGTTGTGAAAGTTAGATGATTATTGTGATAATATGAGAGACTTAACAGGCTAAAATAAATATTGTGACTGTAACATGCTTTTGTTAGATTTGTGGTAGATATATGTGCATAATGAATAGATTGGGCATGCTTCGATATGTTTAAAAGTGGCATTTGACTCTAGTATTAGTTGGTAGTATATCACCTATGATACAACAGTTCCAATGATTGCTTATTGTTAGTATATCACCTGTGATACAACAGTTGCAACAATTGCTTCTTAGTATCATCATTGATACAACAGTTGTAATGATTGTTTATTAGTAGTATATCGCATATGATACAACAGTTGTAATGATTGATTGTTGATAGTATATCACCTATGATATTTGATGATGTATACTTATTCAGTTTATATATCACGTATGATATTAAAAAACAATGAACTATTCATACACTAACATGGTATATATTTTATGCAGATTTGAATATAAAACTGAGAACTATCAAGAAGCAAAAAAGCAGGGGTTGAAGGTGAAAGGAAAAAGACCTTCGCGAAAAAACAACCAAGTCAAATTGAAGAAGTGAACAAAGAAACAACATCGTCACCGGCAACACTAACAATACCAAGCAAATTAACAAAATCCGCTGCTAGACATTTAAACTTAGAAAACACGAAGAACAAAAATAGAAACAGATACACCACCAACAAATACTGAAAGAAACATTTGTGATATCACCTGTGATATAACAGGATCTAACCACCAACGAGCGCTGTTGAACTGACCAAGAATCTTGCATGTAAGAAAGTAAAGATAGTTGCAGAAACGGAAGAAGAGGAATGAAGAAGAAGAAGCTGCAAACTAAAAAGAATGAAGTGGGAAAGAAGACAAAAGGGGGGGATGCTCATAAAGTTGTCAAGAAGAAAGTTGTAGAAAATAAAAAGACAAAATCATCAATTAGTAATTTTTTTGCTACTTAAATTGTAATTTTCTCTTGCTACTTAAATTGTAAACAATTGTAATTTCTATTCAGTTGTAAACAATGCTTTTGGTTTATCTGAATATAACATTCTTTTAGTAATTTTATTAGAGTATCACAAGTGATATTAATGAAAAGTCAGTTAAAAATACCGTTGACTTTATGAAAAAAACTATGAAAATAAAAACATGACATATTCTCAAAATCAAACAAGAATAGGATTAATTAAGCATTGTTTTTGAGTAACATAACGATTCGGCAAAAAAAAGGTCAGCATATATATCAATTAAAGAATAATATCGCAATTGATACATGTCAGAAACAAGTAAAAACAAGTAAACACATAAATGATGTAAACATTTCATCATTTTCATGCTTTATCACAAGTGATAAAATGACAAAATATTTCATAAACTCACAAAGACCTCATAAAATTAATTCCAACTATTTATCATAAGAGATACATAACTTCTAATTTATGACAAAGAAGGGGCTTAAAACCAGGAAGCTCAGCCGCAATTGCTTTTCGCATAGCACAATCTTGACCAGTTACAATGATATTCGAATAACACACAAAAGATTTCTTGAATGCTTGGAGTAACCATACACAAGATTCAGTAGTTTCGTTCTTACGAACCAAAACCAACAGTAACATATCTCATGTGATTGACAATTGCAGTAAAAGGCACAAAAACCATCATGTACATGGAAAGAGAAATATCTCAGGTGATAATATATACAAAATTTATAAAAAACAACGAAATCTCACAGGAGATATTACAAATTAAAAAGCATAATTGTTTGTTTTGTATGTGGCATAAAAAGAGACGATATCACCAAACTATTTGTGATTGCAATTTGAAAAAAAAAACGGCTCCATCAAACAAAAGAATCAACAAGTGCAGCGTGGTTCAAAAAAACACAACATTCTACAACAAATTGAAGAAGCTCAAACAACTTTGACATCACCTGTGATATCATAAGATCCTCCATTACTACAACTGATTCAACAAAATAAAAAGCTAACACACACTGTGATATCACAG
This sequence comes from Chrysanthemum makinoi, assembly GCA_910596185.1. Classification (NCBI taxonomy): domain Eukaryota; kingdom Viridiplantae; phylum Streptophyta; class Magnoliopsida; order Asterales; family Asteraceae; genus Chrysanthemum; species Chrysanthemum makinoi. The sequence continues at coordinate 112,691,543 of OU343217.1, forward strand.
GTGATATCACATTGATATCACTGTGATATCACTTGTGATATCAAATGTGATATCACATTTGATATCACCTGTGATACAACCGAGAAACCGAATATAGAAAAGCAAAAATGAGAAAAGTGTAACCTCAAGTACAACACAATGGGTCTTCTTATCTTCTACAATTAACCAAATTACATGATTCCAAACAGGGTTTAAGTTGTAATCAACAACCTTTCTTTTGAACTTTTCAAGTGGCCGACTATATGCAATCACATAAGGATCAGATTTCACAATCATTTCCATGTTTTTCAAATTATTTGCCTTCACGATAGTTAAGGTAAGCAGTCCTTGTGGCTTAAGCTCTAGGTCACTGCGCAATTATCGAACAATACATCAAATTTGCATCACCTCGGATATAGAGTGATGGAGAAAGCAAAATACAAAACGCACTAAAATAATTCAAAAGGACGCTATTCAGAAAATGAAAATAAGCATCAACTAATGCAACATAGGATATGATTACTCATTTACAATAACTACAGTGCACTTTGATAATTCCCTAAAGCTTGTTTATTCAAATAAATATTTTTGATTTGGTTATATATGAAATGATGGACAAACAGGAACATGTGATTGTTTCTCAACTTGTGCATCCCTCTCTTAGGCATTTTGTCAAACACATTCCATGCATCAAATTTCCATCAATTCACCCATCCCAAAATGATATCATACTAAAACCTAATGCTACTCACAATCTAAAACATAATCTAAAAGTATCAAATAAACAAAATTTCACACTTGATAATACAAATATCACTAGTGATAATACACATATACAGTTCAACTTTAAATATCACTGGTGATACTATACGTCGATACATAGCGATTCAAAAAACAATCGGACATAAAACATCATTCAAATGCGCTTAAAACAAAAATTCAAATAACAACTTAATTAATAAGCAGAATTACATGAGCAGATAACAAGATTATCAAACATTTTTCACACTCACATTTCATCAAACACTTAGTGTGCAACTTAATAAGAAGGAATGTTAACAACTTGATCCACATAATTAACAACTGATCAACAACATCAATCAAATCAGCTTCTGAAACAAACGGTTCATTCAAATCAAAAGAAGACATAAAAAAGGATGATATGATCAGGAGGTGATGCTGAAATGATGATCGGAATGGTGATGGTGATCCAACTGGTGATGATCAAACAGTAATAATTGATTGGAATAACTACTTTTTGGAGGGAAATGATGAGAGCAGGTTGGGAGGAAAACACGTCGTGTGAAAAAATGAAGCGAATGAAAAAAAAAAAAAGTTTATATAGTTAAAGGTTAAGTTATATTAAATCTTAGATTAATCCCCACCATTAGATCAAAATAGATGGATGGTGAGGATTTGTCCATTGGTAAGAATCAAAATAAAAGTAAGCAAATGAAATTTTCTCTATATTAGTATTTAATCAAATTGGTCCGTGATTCTAAAATTTTAAATATATACTTAAACTTCTTTATCCAAGAGCGCAATGGATAACAACAAGACAACTAAAAAACTTATTTATGAATATGTTACTATTATATTTACCAATCTAGAAATAATCTATGTTCATTCAAATCAGATATGCATGCAATACACTGAAACTGCTTTCACTTTATTGTCTTTTATTTTTTAGTTAAAGTAAAATCTATCTTAGAAAGTTTACCGGCCGAGGCCTGACACTCCACCAAATGCTATTTTACCTATATATAAGGGGATGTGTGTTTAAACACCACTAACTTAGTATTTACACACCGGGTATTTGTTTTATTCTTTTTTAATTTATTGGGAATAGTTCAGATTTTGTTTTTTTTTGCTAGGGCAAACAACATTCTCCCATCAACTCGTTTAACTTTCTATCTCTAAGGGGCGGTTGGTATGCCCTTTTTTATTGGGGTTTGGAGTTAAAGGGACCAAATACCTGATTGGTTAAAATCTTGGGTTTACAAATTAGCAACCAAACCTTGTGGCCCCATAAAATACTAATTCGGACATACCACACAACTTTTCTCTCTACTTTTTTTCTTTTGGTGGGCCATCAACTATTTTCTCTTTATTTTTATTTAATTTTTTATTTTTTAATAATATATTTTAATTTTAATTTATATTTTAATATATTATGAGTTTTAAATATTATTTTCTCTCTCCCAAATCAAATCCAAATCTTAAACCAAATCCAAATCTTAATCCTAAACCCACCTACAAACCAAACGGGCCTTAAATTTATTTTCTCTTGTTCTTTCTAAACTCAAACTCATAAATTCATTATTGTTGGGGTTAGATCTTTGCTTGAGATCCAAGTTTATATCACCGAAACACCGCCGAAAACCACCACACTTCGAGAAGTGTTTTATAAAAAACGAGTTTTTAGTCGTTTTTAAGCATTTCATGATCTCAAAAGGGGAAGGGTGAAGCACACTTGCATACACCTAGCTTGCGACACATGAATTTCGTGTCTCTTTTTTATAATGAACACCATTTTAATATGATCCACCACCAAACCCTTTTAATAGGGCGAAATGATCTTGGGAATGACCAATATCTTTTCGAATAAACATGATCAATCATGTTATTTCACATAAAAACGAGTAGGTTATTCTTTGAACCCAAATTTTCTTTTGTTTATTAAGGAACATGACTGAGCATGTTTATTTAAAAAGAATCTCAATCCTTGAAAAATAATTGACATGACCAAAAAATTTGCTTAAAACTACATATGTTATGTTTTTGTATTAATGACTTACAAAGAGCTCATTTTTTCATAAACTAATACATTGATGACATGCGGAATTAAACACAAGTTAAATAGTTTAGTATGCCATTGATTCCTCATATATTTTTTAATAAGTTCATTCTACGAGTTAAATAACGTTCTTCATTTATGTTAGTCGATATGTAGGCCCATTAGTATTTAGTTAGGCTTTAGCTCATGTATCTCTAGGGTTGTACCCCTATATGTATTTCCTGTTATTGTAATGATCAGTCATGGAATACAAAATGAATACAAAACGTTAAACACTAACATGGCAGTACCAAAATTGAGGGCATTGATGTTGATGAGACGTTTAGCCCCGTTGTTAAACCTGGTACTATTCGTACGGTTCTTAGTTTGGCTCTTTCTCAACACTGGCCGGTTCATCTGCTAGATGTTAAGAATGCCTTTCTTCATGGTGACTTGGCTGAGATAGTTTATATGCATCAGCCACCTGGGTTTCGGGATCCTGCTCAGGCAGATCATGTTTGTCTCTTACAGAGGTCTCTTTATGGTCTTAAACAGGCACCTCGGGCTTAGTTTCACGGTTTCTGCTTACATTACAGGGTTGGATTTAGTCCTGCGTTGTGACTCCTCCTTATTTATTTAGACGAGGGGGCGGACACGCTTACTTGTTACTATATGTTGATGATATTGTTCTCACCGCTTCCTCTGAGTTGTTGTTACAGCAGATCATTGCCTCCCTTCATCAGGAGTTCTCCATGATGGATCTGGGTTCTCTTAATTATTTTTGGGCATCTCGGTTACACGTGATTCTACAGGGGATGTTCTTATCTCGGTAAATACGCTCGAGATCCTAAAGCGAGCTCACATGGTTGTTGCAATCCAGTCGGACTCCTGTTGATATCTGAGTCGGGTGATGATGGTGATTCGATTATTCGATTCCACCTTATATCGGAGTCTTGCGAGGTCTCTTTAGTATCTGACATTTACTCGCCCTGATATTTCTTATGATGTTCAGCAAGTTTGTCTTCATATGCACGATCCGCGGGAGCCTCATTCCTCTGCTCTTAAACGGATTTTGAGGTATGTTCGAGGTACGTTGGATTACGGATTACAGTTATATTCCTCCTCTCCTTCCTCATTGGTCGCGTATTCGGATGCTGACTGGGCTGGTTGCCCAACTACTCGGAGATCCACTTCTAGTTATTGTGTGTTTCTTGGCAATAACTTGCTATGATGGTCATCTAAGCGTCAACCAACGATTTCTCGTTCCATCTTTGGCCGGTATCGTGGGGTTCCCAATGCTGCTTGTTGAGACTTGTTGGTTACGAAATCTTCTTCGTGGTGCATACACGTGTCTTCGGCTACTCTTGTTTTGTGACAATGTCAGTCGTATATGTCTTCTAATCCAGTTCAACATCAACGTATGAAGCATATAGAGATTAACATTCATTTTGTTCGAGATTTGGTAGCTGCAGTCGGTCCGAGTTCTTCATGTTCCTTCGCGATATCAAGTATGCGGACATTTTTACTAAATGCTTGCCTACAACTTTATTTGAGGAATTTCATTCTAGCTTGAGTGTCCGGTGCCCTCCCGCTCAAGCTACGGGGGAGTGTTAGTCGATATGTAGGCCCATTAGTATTTAGTTAGGCTTTAGCCCATGTATCTCTAAGGTTGTACCCTATGTATTTCTCGTTATTGTAATGATCAGTCATGGAATACAAAACGAATACAAAACGTTAAACACTAACAATTTATACAGATCGATAAGTTCATAACGACATTAATGGATTTAGGTCTCTCTATTAGGTGATAGATCGTGGCCAAGCATGGCTTATAAGTTTGGATCCATTAGTGTTTTTCTATTTATTGTATTCTGTAAATAGTGCCTAATAATATATCACAATCTACGAGGAATTCTATATAACATGATACCAGAACAAGTTGATTTTGTGACCTAGTAGTCAGTAGTCATGAGCCGTTGCATTTATGTCATCGTCCAGTCAAGCTTTCAAAATCTATATCCTCCTGAAAATCCTAGTTGTCGGCCACCAGGCGCGTTAAATTTATCTACTTCTTTTAGTTTGCACATTTTGAAATTAAAAAAAGTGTAATCCATATTTACTCTTGTTTCCATTTTTTCTTTCTGAATCTCATTCTTTTCCAATCTCCTTTTTCTTCTTTTATTAATGAACACTGAACAAAAGAAAAAATAAATCAATGTTATCGTTTTGTCGGGACTTTTTATTCGCTTCTTCTTGTGCTAATTTTTCGCTGTTAGATCTTGTAGACTTTGAAGACCATCTCCGTTTTGCTATCCTACATCTTCATCAACAAAATAGTTATAGCTTTAATGTTTTATGTTTTACAATCGAGCTTTCGTGATTTGTAACATATTGGTTTTCATAAACACACAAACATAACACAAGGAATTCGAATGAGTTGAGGTTTTAAAAAGAGAAAGTAAAGAGAGTTGGAACTTCAGTGAGACAAAGAAAAATGTATATTGAAGCTCCAACTTTGCCTTTGCTAGGCAAATGGTATTTATAGTATCTTACATGAAACGCCTCTACGGTCGTGGATCGGGCATACTGATGGGTAAAGACCGTCCGTCCTCCACGTTACTTTAACTAACTAACTACTAACTACGACTACGAGCTTAATACATATACTTGAGGTGACCGAGTTTAACTACTCTGGATTTTCTAAATCCCAACATGATTTCACCGCTTCGGACTTTGAATAGTATTGAGAGATAGGTTGGTTGACCCAAACATGGCTTGTGGGTTTGGATCCATTAAGGTTTCTCTATGTATTGTATAATTTAACACTTTCAAAGGCATTTCGCCCTATTAAAAAGTTTTGGTGGTGAGCCATGGAGCGAAATGGTTGTCTACCATAAACTAAAATGGATAAGAAATCCACCTGTCGCAAGTCGGGTGTGTCCAAGCGTGTTTCACCCTTTTCTTTTCGAGGACACAAAATACATGTCCAACACGGAAAGCGTTTGGAAACTTGTCCTCTTTTTACCTGAAGTGTCTAACTAGGTATTTCGATAATATCTATCTACCGTGTACACAAAAAGAAGAAAACCATTGTCGTGAAGGACATGGACTGAAGGGCGTTCGGCGAAGTACATGTGTTATTGGGTAGGGACCGAACTATGATGGGTCTTAGGAGGTCACAAGACACAAGTCACATATAAATTTTTGACATGCAGTGCTAATTTTTGTAAAAGAACTTAAATTTTTTAATATTCACTTTGTTTAATAATATTCTATCTTCACTTTTTTTTAATGCACCAGAATCAATTTTTTATTTTGTTCTATCCTTGTTTGGAGCGAGTCAACTTGTTTCAGTAAAAATTATTTGAGTCGGGATAATCAGATAATGTGACATAATTTACTTTCTTAAAGTTTTTTTTTTAACTTTTTTTTTTTTTTCTTTTAATTTATGTTACCTTTACACCGTTTAATAAGTATAGACATAAAAATAATCTATCTTTTTTGGCCAATCAAATACTCATGTAGAAAATATCATCTTCAACCCGACCAAAGTCATTAATTCGGTTATGGGTAGGCGAGTAATGGTCGACTCAAATAAGAACTACATAGCGAAAATGATAAACAAAATAGACGATTTTGCTTCAAATAAAAATATACCGTAAAAAACAAAAGTATTTTATTCATGTTATTCTTCCTGATTAACCAGGGTCCGCTGGTTCAGTGGGAAAGGGAAAGGGAAAAGGAAAGGAAGGAATGCTGAGAATGAGTGAGGTGGATAATCAATCCCTTACCCCTCAATTTATTCTATAATGGTTCATTACCCATTACGAGATAATCAATACCCCCAACCCCCTAAATTATTTGTGATGTGAAGCGTTTGAATACCTTACCCATTCCCCACCCCTCTTAAACCGAATAAGTTTATTCAGGTTCAAATCAAGTTAGATGTCTCAAGTTTGAGTATTTTTACACCATTGGTAAAACCATTCTAATCGATTGGTTTTCTCCACGCTGATAAAAACTTTCGTTATTGCTAATTTTCCACACAACACCATCGATGTTATGTAAATTGATAATCGATGTCAAATGTTTTATTTAACTTTTCTTTTTGCATAAAGATTATCCATGTGTGTTTGTGGCCCATTGCAACTTGAAATACAACTAGACAATCATTTTCTATAAAATATTATGAATGTTAATAAAAGGGGTTTTATTTGTGGGTTCAATTGGTTCTAAGTATTGTCATTTTCTATGAACATGAAATAAATAAAATGAGATCATGACTATGACTACAAGAAACAAATGACATTATTGATGAAACCTGATTTTTGTCGTTTGAATAGTCAAATTTAATACAGTAATAATCCAGTTACATATATTATTTATAATACTAAGGTATGAGGGAGTGGTACTCTAGTACCCTAATACCCTGGGAGTGCCACATCACCTCTATCCAATAAAAACATTCCAACTCAAAACTATCATAATTCTACCCTAACACTACCCTAAGTCGAGGGAGTGGTACCTAGTACCCGAATTTCATTTGTTTTTAATACATAAAATCACATACAATATTTAAAATAAAAACATACAATTTCATTAAAAATAAAAACATTACATAATACTTAAATAAAACAATTTTAGCTCTCTTATACTAAAAAAATTAAAACCAATTATATTTATACTTGGTCCACTGCCCAAAACAATGTTTTCTTTTGATGTCCAACAGTCCACTGCCCAACAAAAAAAAAACCCTAGTATATTGCCTTCTTCCTCCAGCCACCTGCGAAAAATAAAAATAAATAAACACATCACAAACAAAAACACCAACACATAACAAACACAACACATAAATTTTCAAAGTTAACATGCGGGTTCCGAGCTCGAAATTTGAACTCGATGAAGGTCGACAAGCTAGGGGCGGTGTACGCTCGAGCTCAACTACTCGATTGGGTACACGCCCTTTCCGTCCTCCCTAACATTTAAACACTAATAACAGGACATTAAGTACTAAAAAGTTGATATACGTTAAATCAAACCGGTATGCAATCGGATGCCGGATGGCTATCGATAATGACTTAATGTGGTAAACATTTCGATCCAATGAAACAGCTTAGGGGAGCTAGTACTAGTAGTATAACTAGTGGGTGTTGAGCTTCCTTTAACTCTACTTCATTCAATAGTTATACTAGGCGAGTACCCGCTTCTAGACGGTTCCTAGCGGCAGACAATTAACGATATGCGATATTGCAGTAGGTGTTTTTGCGTTCAAAATATAGACGATACCCGTGCATGCAACAATTTTATAGCGACAGATCGTTTTGTGTTAAAAAAGTTTATGAGTTATAAATGAAAAATAATAAAAGTTTGAAGATTTGGGGATTAAACATAATGTTTTGAAATCCGGTTCGACCCAGGTGGTTCAACCAGTTGAACCGTTCGGTCTAAACCGAGTCAACCTGACGGGTTGTGTTAAAAACGGGTCAAATTAAAGGGTCCACAGGGTTTGAAGCGTCGAGAGTCAACCCGGTTTTCGATATGTATTAATAGTTTTCTTTTGAAATATATATTTTCAACATTTCCTTTTTTAGTTTCAACATTGTGGAAAACTAGAAGGGGGGGTTGAATAGTTTTACCAATTTAAAACTTCTTTTTGAATATTTAGATCGACTTATGTCAATCTACTTAGATGTGTATGTTGGACGTTGATAGATAGATATATAAAAGTGTAATGAAAGATAAGGAGTAATAAGCACATAACCACGACACGGTATTTATAGTGGTTGGCTACGGAGACACCTTCCGCACTACTCCACTCCTCGATTCACCTACTCGAGAGTTCGTAATCACTACACGACACCAACTCCTTATGGCGGAGAAGCCTTCACAACGTCTCCTACTCTTTTTCCGGTACTAGGCTAACCACCGGGTTCTTTCACACCAAGGTGAACCACACCTACCACAACGTCGTCTACCCTTTATCCGGTACTAGGCTAAGTACCGAGTTCCATTACAATGGAGGAACTACTACCCAACATTACACAACACCTAATCCCAAATGAGACCTACTCCTTATTACAACACCATCAAGGATATCAACATCCTTGAAAATAAACAATCACTATATGTATAACGATGCACCTCATCGATTATACGACTTAGGCATTCTTCACTAATGCCACTTGATTTGTTTTCTAGGCATCCTTCACCAATGCCCTTGACACAACGCTTGGCACCTTTCACTAATGCCTTCGCCTGACACCTTTAGCATTCTCACTAATGCTCTTGACACGGACGTTAAGCATCTTTCACTAATGCTTCGTCTTGACTCTTTCGGCATCCTTCACTAATGCCTTCGACAAACACTTCTATGGAGAAAGAAAGAACTATCAACAAGAGAACTTCAGTAGTCTTGATGATGACGAAGCATGACAAATCATGGACTTGAGCTTGCTCGAGTTCAAGAAGTGGTGATCTCGCATTTAAGAGGAACCTAGAGAATCACACAAAAACAAAAGACAAACTACATAGAAAGATCCCTTAGGATTAGTGGTTAGAGAATTACAATACTTGAGGAAAGTATGTGTGAGAGTGGCAAGCCAAAAGGAAGAAATGGCTCACTATTTATAGAGGAGAAATGCTTACTGTTCCCTAGATCCCACGGATCCCTCCCTCAAAGGATCCGTCTAGTGTAAAACTAGGGATCCGTGGGACGCTCCTCTTTGCCCATGGGTATTTTGGTTATGGGTCATGGGTCATGGATTATGGGTTGATCCATGGGTCTTTTATTAGATACAATGTATCTAATGAGTGCAATGCACCTAGTCAAATGGGTATGGGTCAATACCATGGGTTATGGATATGTTCCATGGGTTGTAGTTTTTACCCATTTATAATACATACTAGTTATGTATATATTTTGCCCAATATGTAAACACTAGTTGCTGTACATATATATTAGTAAATCATAAAATCGCTTATACTTGTTTTAGTGTTTTATGTGAAAACGTAAGTGTGTTAGAAAACTATTGGCTCAAACTATTTACGTATTTTATTTGTTTTGTTAAAATGATTTTACGTTTGTTAGCGACAAAACATTTTAAGATCGTAAAATATAAATAAACGTTTTTACGGCTTATTTGTATTAACAATCTCCCCCTTTTTGTTGATGACAAAACATAAAATTATTTGAAGGAAAAACTAAGATTCGTAAAAGTTCGAATTTGAGTTTTTACTCTCTTCTCCCCCTTTTTGTCGAAACAAGAAGAGCGTTGAAAAGAAACTAACACATTGTTTTAAGAAACACGTGTAAAGAGAAGAAAAAAATATATAAAGAGAGCAAGTGACGGGAATGGTTCTCTTCTTAACTCTCCCTTGACGAGTCCATCCCTTTGTGAGGGCGTCAAGTAAATATGAACTAACAAGCTAACGGATTGCAATTTTGTTAGCAAATGGTTTCGTCCTTGTGACGAAAATGCTCCCCCTTGAAGATTGCAACTTTGCAATGGGGTGTCATGAAGTGTAATCCTAAGTAAGGATTAAGTTGCAAATGAATTTGCAATGTATGGTTTGACACAAAGCTCCCCCTAGCTTAGGGTGTCAAGTTCTTCATGTGTATTTTGAAAATCTACAAAATAGAGGTTAGAAAAAAGAGTATAGTGCATAATTTCCTGCAAATAAGACTCAAGTTAGTAGAAATTGTTCTTACGTACCACGGATCCCACGGTTCCCTCTTTTTGGGATCCGTCTAGGAAATTTCAGGGATCCGTGCTGCGGTGACAGATTTTCAGCAATGGTGGTATATCAAACAATGCTAAATATGGAAGTGAGATATGTATACAAACAATGAACAAATACTCAAAGAAATATGGCAAATAAGTTATCATTCAATAAAACAAATAGATAATCAACAAATCTCTAAAACTAAGAGAATGATTTAGCCATACATTTTCTACTAATATTAATAAGTTACTAAAGCCTAGAATGCAACAAAGTGCTTGAGTCTAAGGATGAGTAGACTTGTTGATTTGGTCCAATCTTTCAAGAAGATGATTAAACATGAAATACAACTCATTTCGTACTTCTTGAACAAGTCCTTGGGTGATTAGACAATTAGAGCAATTATTGTCTTGATTTGGAACCGGAGGAAAATGGATGTTTTGAGGAGGCTCTATGAATGATGGTGGGGTTTCATTAAGAGAAAGTAGGGTGAGGTTCTACTAAGAATGAGGGTGGTGGTAATGGATATTCCTCCATATGATCAAGTCCTTGGTGGTTCCTTGTTTCTAATGATGGACTAGTTGGTGTTGTAGGTGGTTCCCTATTTAATGAGAAAGTTGGTGAGTTGGATGTTCTCGTTGGTGATTGCTCTAATGAATAGAGATTTGGGTGAGGAAGAGGCTCGTTGGATGAGTGTAATCTATGCTCTAGGAATGAGGGCTTAGACGGTTTTCTAGAGCTAGCCTAGTTTGGTTTTGAACTAGATGACCCTTTTTCTATCCCAAAAGGTTTGATGCTAATTATTGCGGTTCTCTTAGCAATTGTTGAATGGGTTTGTTGAGGTGGAATTCTAGCATTGTTTGTTAGGAATTAGAAATTCCATGTGAAGTATCGGTCACCCCATCTATAGACTAGCACAAGTTAGCTCATAGACATATCGTTATTCTTGTTTATTAGATTAGTTATTAGCTTAGTTTAGCTTAGTGTAACACCGTGGAGGGAGGACGGGTCTTTACCCCTGTATGCCGATCCACAGTCCGACAAGGGCGAGTAGTATGTCTTATAACCCCTTCCATCCTTGGAAGGGGTGGTGCTCCTTGGATAATCTAACCTTGCATTTGTGTTTATCTCTTTAGAATCGCCCTCTCTACTCTCTTCATCTCTCTAACCATGGCTTTCTTGTATAATCACTATCCTAGACCACCCGAATCATCAAACAACATAAAATATATGATCCTACAATTGGCATCAGAGCCTACGTTTTGTTGTCTTGGTGATTCGCATGGTTTTACATGTTTGTGTTATGCGGTTTGCATTATTATATGATGCGGTTTGATGTGGTATAAGAGTTGTTTGCTGCGTTTTGATGATGGTTTCTTTGTGTTATTGGCTGATGTAATGTTATGGTTCCTTACCAGTTTTATGTTCCGTCTGATTTTAAATGGTTGTGGGCAAAACACTTTCTTTTAACAGATTTTACATGTCATTGCTGTTATGGATTAAGCTTTATGGTTAATCATGTTTGTGTTCAACAGTTTTGATCCGTTTTTTAATGATATCCTCGCTGCGATTTGTGCTTAATAATGAAATTCTTATGTGCGGTTTGACGGTTTTTCTTCATTGCGGTTTGTATGCGAGTTATGGATGCGTGTTGACGCTTTTCTATCTATACGATATGTCTGGTTTAGTCACTATGCGACTTGTCTTTACAAGTTGTCCAGGTTCAACGTTCCGGATGCGGTTTGTCACCATTTACCTGTGCAGTTTGACATGTGTCCAGACTCAATGAACCCTATGCGACTTGTTACATAACTGATGCGTTTTGACGCATTGGTTCAAATGCGGTTTGAGTATACATAAATGTTGCGGTTTGTCATAAAAGTGTTGACTTTTATGCGTTTTGTCAAAAAGTCAACTGCATTTTGATGTTAAAAGATGCGATTTGTTCATATCAAATGCGTTTTGTAAATAACATTAATTAGTATGTTTAATTATTTTAAATTTTGGATTGTGTTGTAGCTTGTGTAAATTGTACATTGTAAAAATTTTATTTTATTTTTAAGTAAGGGGTGTTTTAATTGGTTGTTTTTAATTTGGTAGATATGCTTTTAATTGGTTGTATAATATGAATAAATAATTGTACTTTTAAGTAATGAGGTGTTTTAATAAGATTATTAATTACATCATACATTTCTCTCATCTTTGACTTTCAACATTTCACTTTTCAAAGTTTGACCGTTTTTCTATTATATGTAGTATAGATAGACTACAATTTTTTTTTTTTTTACATTCAACCCTCTTATTCTTTAGACATGTTTACAAAATTCATAAAAGAATAAGCTAAACATTATTTATATATATATATATATTTTTTTGAAATGGTAAAGTGTATTATAACTCAGAAATAATTAGCAAGCAGAAATAAGTTAAACAATTAAAGACAATAGTAGATTAATTTTTGAAGCGATATTTATTACTATGACTTTTACGTTAAGCACGACCGACCCCTCTTAACTAAAAATCCTGGCTTTGCCCTATCAACAGCTGTGACTATGAGGTCGCCTACGGTCAAACCCTGAACTTGTCTCAATTCATTACCAACTGAGGTATGCGCGAAGAAGTAATCGTTTATAATGTTTTTTCATATAATAGCACTCTTTTTACGTCAATTAACTGTGCGGTTTAGTATCTATCATGTTTTCATCTTTTAAGTTCCTTATCTCACTAAATATTTCTTGTAAGTGAGTTTTTTGTTGATTATTTAATTGGTTTAAAACAAACATTGGTGATTCAATATGCGATCCTTTTGATTGTTAATATTACAATCATCATTGAGCTGAAAGGAAACCTGTATAGTTTACTGGTTTGTAATGTCAATTGAACAAATAAAAGATACAAAGTAGCATTAAGTTTATGCAAGAAAAACTAGTTACCAAAATTTCAAACTTTTGTGTTGGATGTGGTGTGTCCACCTTATGTTTTTTGAATTCATCATTTCAAAAACTTAATCATAGGCATCGAACAAAACGATCAATTGGAAGAACATTGTTTAAGGTCTCAGTGTGCTTAGTTCGACCGGTTTCAAGTTTCTAGCTGCCTTAAGTCAAAGATTAGGGACTTTTTTCATATTGTCTTCAAATGATGTTTAACTATGAAGTTCTCATTGTTTACGTTTAGTTATCTATCCAGTAGTTTCAAGAAACCATATACTATCAACTTGGCGTTGAGCAAGAAAACTTCCCTAGCTTGTTATAAGTAACGGGGTATTTTTATTCTTTAATAATAACAAGGTATTATTTATCTACTATGGAGGTGTATCGCTTGCGACTCATGTTTCTCCTGGAGGGACGAAACATGTCTATTACACACGAAAGGAGTATTATAGGTAAAAATTTAGGGTCCGTTTGGTTTGTAGATGAGTTTATGATTAGAATTTGAATTTGGTATAGGATTTGGATTTAAGCAAAAATGATATTTAAAGATATATCTTATATATTAAAATATAATTAAATATTATTTACTTTAATAGTGAGAGGAGAAATATAATTATTTTTTGTTTTTTAATATAAATAAAAAGGAAAAGACAAAGAAATGCATGAAGAAAATAATTTTTGGTCCTGCATTGTCATAAAACCTGACATAACACCCATATTTTATACAACACTTGATATTTGATATAAGAGTCTAAACCCAAATCCCATAAATGCAAACAAACACCTAATTTGCATTTATTAATCCTAAACCTAAGAGAACCACACATACCAAACGGGCATTTAAACAATACGAATCCAATAACCAATAATATTTGAGATATAGGGGCTGTTTGGTTCGTCTATTTAAAATGCTAGTATTTCAAATTTTGTAGGTATTCAAATAGAGGCAGGTTTCAAATAATCTAATTTAAAATACTCCTTCCTGTTTGGTTAGCCATTATTCATAGAATCTGAAATGTCATTGACGAGTTTACCCTTCATATTTGTAAGGTAAAAAATAATTTAACACATAATCTTATATACAAAAGCTAATTGATGAACATAGACATACGCATAGTTATTGGAATCAATCTATCTCTAAACTTCGAAGTGGAGATTTCCAGTAAGCCATATAATCGGTCCATATAATTGAATCGATCTGTTCATTTGCTCCTTATAATTTGTCCATATGCAGCGACTCGTGACTCGGGACCCCCAAGGAGAAAAAGTTGGATCTGGGATGATTTAGTGAGCTTGATGTTGTGGATTCTGAACAGGAAAATTAAAAGTATCCAAATATGTTCATATATGGCTCTTGAAGGGAAGGAGACAATAAATAGTGTAATAATCAAATGGGCTGTTGATACGATAGATTTTTAATTATTTAAAGGTGTTTTTTGTCTACTTGTGCAATATAACTGCTGATATTAAAATCCATCCCCACTCACAAGTTTTAAAACAAGCTTCTTTTCAGGGCCCCACAATATTTAAAGCCCTCACTAGTTATATACCAAACACGATTTTTAAGTATTTTAGAATTCAAATTCGCCAAAATGCCCTCAAATTTGGTCAACCAAACAGCCCCATAAGTTAAAGAAAAACTCAGAATGAATAGTACTACATCCGTCCCAAAAGATAAGTCTATTTTGACTTTTTGAATATAACTTTGACCTTAAATATTTTTGTTTGTATTTTTTTGAACGACGCATACTATTAAAAAACTAGCAAGGAGCTAGCATTACAAAGGAAAGTTTAGCCAATCAGACCAATTACAAAACATACGACCTCTATGCTTAAGCCAAAAAAAAGAAAACATACTGAATACTATAAAAATGTCACTTTTCCCCAGATTGAGATTTAAAAGTGACGTTGTTACGATACCGCCAAGTAATCCATAAGGTAGTCGCGATGATGACATACAAACGACACTTCTTTTAATTAGATATGGGCCACGAACTCCACCATTCAAACCAATGAGAGTTGGAATCGGAAATAGGAAAATATTTTTCACACCACGTATGAACAATCCTCCAAATATCTTTAGCGATGACACATTCAAAAAAGATGTGTTGATTAGATCCCACCATTTCGCTACAAGATGGAAAAGTAATCTCTGGAATTTCTATACCTCTAAGAGAAAGGTTTAAACGATGCAGAAACTTGTCAAGCTTCAAACGCCACATGAAAATGTTAACTTTACGAGGAAGGGATTTATCCCACGTTGTCGCGAAATCCATAGATGGCAATAGATGATCATCAATAAGATGACGTAAAGCACCAATTGTGAAAATGCCATCATCATCCATAGACCAAATACACTTATCATTGTCATCTTGAACATTTAAGTGGCTGATCTTAATCAGCAACTCGTTGAGATGGGAAGAATTGCGAATGGCAAGATTAGAGGACCAGTTCAAGGCCCATTATCCATTAAGAATTCGATCCATAACCAAACAATCCTTGTCTTGTCCCAATCGAAACAAACGGTCGTACCTGGTACAAAGAGGCGAAGAACCTAGCCAAATGTCTTTCCAAAATCGAATGTGAGAGCCACAACCCACTTGAAAGCGGAAGGAGTCAATAGGGAGAATATTGCTCGAATGTAGGTTGTTAGTAGAACCAACAATCTTAGCCCATAAACCATTATGCTTGCACCCATTGTGATCAAAACCGCCTTCAAGCCCATGCAAAGCTTTGATAACTCAACCCCAGGGCATTGGATTTGAGAACATCCTCCAACGCCATTTTTAAAGCAAGGCTAGATTGAAAGATTTTAGGCTTTCAATGTTCAAACCACCTTTTTTGAACGAAGCAACAATATTAGGCCATTTCAACCAAGCTAATGGAATCTTGGTTCCCGCCCCAAAGAATGA
The DNA here is from genome assembly GCA_910596185.1 of Chrysanthemum makinoi. Lineage (NCBI taxonomy): Eukaryota > Viridiplantae > Streptophyta > Magnoliopsida > Asterales > Asteraceae > Chrysanthemum > Chrysanthemum makinoi. The sequence goes on from OU343217.1 coordinate 112,707,862, forward strand.
TGCACGCATTTTCTCCAAGGAATTCAAAACCATTTCGGGCACTTTGAAAAAGGAGAGATAGTATATACCGAGGCTTCCAAGAACAGACTTGATGAGGGTGAGGCGGCCACCATAGGAAAGGAAATTAGCCTTCCAAACAGAGAGCTTGGCTTTGAATTTATCAACCAAAGGCTTCCAACTCGCGATGAGGGACATGTTGCCCCCGATGGGCATACCAAGATAAGTAAACGGGAAAGATCCTGCGACACAATTGGTATTAAAAGCCATGAGATGGACGTCGTTAGTAGACACACCAATACCATAGATATTGGACTTATAAATATTAATCTTGAGACCAGAAGCAAGATAGAAAACCTGTAGAACTCGAATAATATTGTCCATATCATGCGTACTCCAATCCGTGGTGATCATAACATCGTCGACAAAGAACAAATGGCTAAGAGTAATATTAGAAGAGCCAATATTATATAATACTTGATGCAAAATATATAAATTGATTGAGTTTTAAATGTATTTTTTATTGGTATAATTTTTATCAAGTATTATATAATACAAACAAAAGTATTTAAGATAAAATTGGATTCAGAAAGTTAAAATGAATTTCTATTTTGAGACGGATGGAGTAATATTAAGTACTCTATGAAGGATAATAGATATACATATAATACGCTCATGGCGAACTAGAAATGGGCTTAAATAGTACTTAACAAAAAAATTAAACTTAACAAATAAAAAAGTTCCATTTTATTTACATAACAACGTAAAGATTTAATAGAATAGTTTTAAATTTATCAAGACAATGTGGATGCTTGTCTTCACAACCATCGACATATCCATCCATACTACCCTTCCATCACTCTCCCACATACAAAAAATGTCAAGGGTTATCTTGGTCAACTTATAATCACTAGACATGAAATAGTAAACAAAACAAAAAACTATATAATATTACGGTTCATTTCATACACACAAATGATTATGTACCAACTTATGAATAATTTATTTCTAAAATAGTTTGAAATGGGACAAAGTATTTAATTAGTTCTCTAATCTAATACGGTGGCCTACCCAATTAATCACATGAGAAATCAATAATTTTAACCTTACGCGTTGAAGAGCTTCTTAAATCATTGAATAAATATACAATATCGTATGAATCGGTGTTGATGAACTGACATGTAAACCGCGTACACCATAGTTTCATGAAGCCTTGTAGTTGTATGTCACTAGCATTCCATAGTTACCTTGAACGGGTAATCTCAATAAGTTTGCAGTTAACGAGATTTGAACTTTAGACCTCTTATCGACACTCTAAAGTATGACTTCAGTATTTTGAATAGAAAGATTTACCTACTGAAAAGGGCCGGAGAGAAGCGGACAATTAAAAATATGTGCCAACATCGTTTGTACAAAAAACGTGTGTTATGAATGAAAACTAGACCGATAGAGACCAAATCGAAACGATTTTTTGGGAGATATAATAACCGAAATTGAGTTGCTGGTCTCACGATGTTCTTGGGGTGATCAAGCCTAATAATCGACTAAACAACAAACTTGAAACGATATTGCCTTAGAATTAAACCCACATACGCTTGGTTTAATTTGGACCGTATAAATGAGAAATCTTCTGACCGTATAATTCTGAAAAAGAAAA